>JBAIAA010000596.1:0-600000 GCA_037893245.1 Crossaster papposus
TTAAAAGAACATTAGTGTTCGTTCATAATAATAATAAGTAGGCCTACCACCTCAAAATGAGCGGTTGGAGTTGGCTAATTTACATTACAAAACAAAAGAGGCGAGGAATATTAAGCCTTTGCACCCATCGTCGAGCCGAGCAAGTTAGCAATGTGGTCAACTATATATGTTGCGGTCATCAGGTAATAAAGTTTAATATAGCCCCCCCCCCCCCCTTCGTTAAAAACACTCTGTACAAATCAACTTGCATCCCGATATTTTTTAGCATGACCGTGTTATGACCTTTTCTGCGCAACGACCGACCAATAAGAAAACGACTTCAAAGGTCAGCTTAGGTTATTAGCACAATGAGTACCACCCCCAAAACCTCACGGGTGGTTGGAACAAGGCGTTCGGTCGTCGTCAGTTGATTTGCATAAAATAATGTCCGCGTGGGGTGGCTGTTCGCACCGTTTTTTTGCACTGCTAACTGCAGCGCGCGGGCGGCGTGATTTTTTCCCAGCATGGTAAAGACCAATTTTCAAACTTGGAACTTGGAGTCCAAAAATAGTCAATGAAAAATTAGCATCATCCGAACTTGAACCTCAATCTTACGATCTATAACATAACCCATTATTTATTTGGCTGGTGGGAGAGGTCGAAAGAAGCTGTTTTTCAAAGTGCTTTAGTGTTCCTCTGGGCAAACGTGTAATTAACTGAGCAGTAACAATATATTTTAGAGTTATTGTTGAAACTACTGAATAACCATGACGCGAGGGGTGTGGAAACGCCCATTTACCTTTACCATACTGGGCTTAACTTAACTACGCAAGCGGACGTGGATTTTGGACGGATACTAACGACCAACGCGCGCCATATTGCACAGAGCTACCAAAGGAGTAGTCTTGCGCTCCGAGACTATGTTTTTGTCCTCAAAAGGACACCGGTAAGTGTTTGCCTTTTGCGGACGTGTAAGAAACCACATTTGTGCTTCGGTGCCGTGTGCAATTTATGAGAAACACACAGCGTGTACATGTATCGTACATTGAATGAAAATGACGTCACTGTGCATGCGAGTAGCTATTTGCGCTATGCTTGGAATGTCTTTGCGTCAAGACTGGGATCTCAACATAACGCGTGTACAATCGAGGGCGCCCTCAATAATTTCGTTTTAGGAGTATTGATGATTGAACTGCATAGCCCTAGACGAATGCAATTGTTATTTAATGAAGAAAAAATGGTAATTTGTTTTATTATTATAACAAATATTTTAAAATTTATTTATTATTTTATTATTAATTATTATATTTACCTATACATCGATTTGGACGTTATTTAATTTAAGGTTATTATAATTATAATTACAATCTTGTTATATAATTGTTTCTTGTATCCCATTCAGCTTGGAGAACCCCTCGACAGAAACAATGTTTCCGCTTTTGGGTAATCCTTCGGGAGCTGAATGGTATTTTGTCTTTGTCTTGGTTATTATGTTTTGTATCTAAAGCTTTCATTTTATGTTTTCTTTGTAATTTTTGTCTGTGCATTTGTTGATGTTTCTCAATACAAGAAAAATAGAGACAATGCGCCCCGGAACAAATTAAAACCTAGTCTCGGAGCAAGACTAAAGGAGATGAAGCCGGGGTCGTTTTCCTAACCCCAGATTTCGTCTTCATTTTCAGGCTTCATTCCGTTTAGCAATAGCCCGGTTAGAGCAAAGACAGAGCAGATAATCCAGTGATTTAAAGAACGGCCTAGGATTGGAAAACGGCCCGGTACACTACGTACACGCACCACTGACCTCTATAGAGGTCAGTGACACGCACGTGGCGGACGGATGAACATATTTTATAAAACGTATAGGACAATAGCTGCAACTGGTACTTTGTATATAATGGCTTGCGTAAGGAATACCCACGTAGCCAGTGGACCTTCTTCCATATGATGTGATTGGTATATCGAGCTTTTGGTGAACTCAACAATTTGGAAGCTCGAAGCGAGCGCGGCACGTGGGGTGTTGTAATATTTACATTATTATGGAGTCATTGCGTGAGGGCTGGTTCAGTGAGTTCAGTACGCTGTGGCCCGGCCAGTGTATGTCATTAAAGGTCAAGGAGGTGCTATATCATGAACAATCCAAATTTCAGGACGTGCTTGTATTTGAAAGGTAAACCGGCGTTGAGTTAGTGTTTAGTTTATTTTAATAATTCATTTAGGTCTAGGTTTGGAACGCCAAACGCGCCTTCACTGAGTAGTTGCCAAGTTGGCATTTTATTTCTCAATTTCATAACTCCATTCTTAAATTTTACCATTTCATTCTTTAATTTTGTAATTTTATTCTTCATCCATTTTGTCAATCAATGTCATTTTATTCTTCAATTTTGTCATTTTATTCTTTAATTTCGTCTTTTCATTCTTTAATTTCGTCATTTCAATGTTTATTTTCATCATTTCATTGTTTATTTTCATCATTTCATTGTTCAAGATTGTCATTTTATTCTCTAATTTTGTCATTTTATTCTTCAACTTTTTGTCATTTTATTCATAAAATCTAGTCCGAGTTACTGGACTCTAGCTAGTAGTTATCACTTTTTAACATTTGGACATGATCTGGCGATACTAATTTACTAGAGTCCGAGCGAAAATAATATTCAATCATATTGAACAATCAACAATGATAATGTCTTAAATTCAATAAACAAAATCCCTAGCAGTGCCAGTAGCACCACATTGATACTTTACAAAATACCTTTATATTGTCTAAATTTACCTTCCATATGTGTCTAAGATCAACTTCAGGGGGTTCGGGGTGTATTCACGATCAATTCTTGACCTGCAAATCTAGGTAATTTGACGACAGTATTCAAGCGAGTACTGCACTGTGCACACTTGTTGTTCGCAATGATTTTGAATGATAGTGCATGCCGACCGTACCACTATACACGGGGGTGCTCTGCGATGTCGCAGGTCAGTGTATCGCATGCGAGACGCGTCAAAAACAAACAAGCGGTCGGGTTGCAGGGTTAGCAATGTTGTTTGTCTCATGAGATGGCACAAGCTTCACTGTCTCCTCTGCATTGTTTGTGGAAGTCAAAAAGTTTGTTCAAAATGCTCCTACTTGAAACCTCAATTAATTTCCTGGGTTGAAATTTGGACCAAATATACCCTATATTTAGACCGAGTTACTGGCCTCTAGTTATCGCTTCTTTAACATTTGGACATCATCTGGCGCTACTACTACTAGAGGCCGAGCCAGACGAATATTGAAATCAGATCATGTCTTAAATGTGGTTCAAAATGTCTCCACAATCCACAAAAATACTTAACAAAATACCTCTAAATCGTCTAAATAGCCTTCCATTAATGTCCAAGCTGGACCTTACGAGCCTCGGGGGTACTCGCGATCAATTCTTGACCTACAAATCAAGGAAATTTGATGCCAGTTTTCCTGCGACTAGTACTGAACTTCTGCTGTCCGCCATTTTAGATAATGTGCATTGTGGGATGCCTGTGACGTCACGTCACGTCACAGGCCAAAGTGTATCGATCGTGTCGTAAACAAACGTAAACAAGCGTGCGACGGTTGCAGGGTATAGCGACTGTTTCAGTAGCGCCAGATGATGTCCAAATGTTAATTAGGTAATAACAGTGCGAGGACCCGGTTATTACTGCGTGATAATGACCAGGTTGGGGGATGACCGCTGGTAATGGATCGAGCCGAAGACGAGGTCCATTACCAGCGGTCATCCCCCAACCCGGTCATTATCACGCAGTAATAACCGGGTCCTCGCACTGTTATTACCTTTAATAAATACCTTTTAAACGAGAAAATGGTCAAAAATTGTCAAAATGCTCCAAATCTCGTGACTTTTCTTCTGGCGATATTTCCAGCGTTTTGTGTTCATGTTTAGGGGCCATGTTTTAGCTTATGCATGGTACCCTGTCTCTTCAATATGTGTTGTTATTATAACCCATACTTTGAGACCAGACTAGCTGACCACTGATGCCCACCGTGCATAGCAACGCGCTAGCGTTAGCAGACGACACGCGCATTTTGAAAAATGCCGCGCGTATACAAATGTTCTACGCGTACATTTTATAGCGCGCAGTATCAAGATTTGACGCGTCCTTGTTACAAGTTACCGTAGAACTGTTGCATTCGGCCAATCATGGGCTTACATGATGCTTGATTAATGCTGGTTCAGGGAACATTTATTCGCTTCTTCTTGAAACCCATGATATTACTACCTGATAGTCCACTCTGCGTGATTGAGTCTCGACCAATCAGAAGCCAGCAACTCTCCTAGGTATTTATTAAAAAAGCGATAACTAGAGGCCAGTAACTCGGTCTACTGGTACCCTATATTATAACCCAAACACTAATCCTAGTTTTTAAGTAAAATCCACATAAAATCCTTGTGGAGTTCACCTTTAGAAATTACCCTACAGAGATGATTCAGTCTTATTGTCCCTATTGTCCTCCGTGTATCAGAACAAAATATTAATTTCCCCCTCATTTTACTTTGACAGTGAGAACTATGGCAATGTTCTTGTTCTTGATGGTGTTATTCAGTGCACGGAGCGGGATGAATTCAGCTATCAAGAGATGATTACCCACCTGCCTCTCAACTCGCATCCCAACCCAAAGAAGGTACCTTAGAATGTTACAATTTATGTACTTGTCAATTGTAACCCGCGCCCTGGGGGACCCTGGCTATAGCGGGGCACTAGCAGGGGCCTACCCAAGGGTTTTCAAGAAAAAGGTGCCCCGCTACCCTGGACATTACCCCGGGACTGAACCGAGACTTCCAAAGGGGTTGCCCCGCAAGCCGGGGCGATACCCAGGGATTTCCAAAAACAGATGCCCCGCCGGCCGGGGCATATGCAGGGACTTCAACATTAGGCATGGCGTTACAGGGCCTGGACTTGTATTATTGTTCTCTAATTTTGTATATCCCGAAAAATGAAATAAAGATAAAGATAAAGACTTCCAACTTATGCCCAGCGGTCGGGGGCGGGGACTTACCCATGGGTTCCAAGAAAAAAGTGTCCCCGCCCCGTGGCACTTGACTAGAAACTTACCAGGGACCACCCAGGGGTTTCCAAATTTCAATATGGAAGTTCCCGGCTAAGTCCCCACTAGTTTAGGGTCCCCCAGGGTGCGGGTTACAATTGACAAGTGCATTATCAAGACTTATCAAATAAAATTTGGTCCAGGGGTGTGCCTTTACGGGTAGTTTTGAAACGGAGTACCCGATGAACCAGTTCAAAACAGATGACGCATAAACACGTCACGAGCAAGGCCAGAAATGTCTGTCAACAGCGAGCAAGGCTGAAAATGCGGGGGTGTGCTTCCTGGTACCATTGGTCTGAACCCGCCTCAGATCGAGTTTCGTTAACAATAATCCCGCGCCCCAGCTCGATGATGTCAAAATAATCCCGGCGCCAACTGGTTAAAACTGTCGAAAAGCCTGCCAATTCAAACAAACAAATGTATTATAGTACATTGTACATGTACGTATACATACTGTACATTATCCTTTCTGATGGACTAAATTAATACGTCCACCAATGAAATGAGTCGATTCCCAGCAAATAAATACGCCATTGGTTGCTGTTCCTGCCATGCTCAAATGTGACCGGCTCTTTGAAAAGGTGTCTTAAGTCGCGCTATGCACTATCTTGTAATGGCCCACACAATTAACGTTGAGAGGGTAAACATTTCAGCACCCCGTCCCAGACTCCAAGCGATATTAAACAGTGATTAATACAGACCGAACACACATTTATTCCCATTCATAAATACCTTTTTTGTAAAATTCAGCCCCAAAAGCCCTGAAAATCCCGGAAAATTGTCGCAAGTGAATTTCGGTGTTTCGCCATTCTGTGTGTGTCAAATGACATGTTTCCGCCTCTGTCGCTCTACACAATACATGCAATAAAGCGTATTTACTATGAACCAGACTATTACTGCCATTGGCAACCTCGTTCCCAGGGTGTCGAGCTGTATGCGCCCAACACTACCCGCTCTTACTATTGGAGACGAGGTACGGTTGGAAATAAAGTGAGCCCTGGGAACAGGTATAATGCGACATCGCGTGACAGAATTTTGTTGCCAGCTGGTTTTAAACACTCTCAGCCATGGCTTTATCGTCCGTTTAATACCGGCCACGTGACGGGCTCTCGACCAATAGGAATGCCTAAACTGTCCCGGGTATTTATGAATAAACGTTTAAACGTTACGGGAAAGTTTTACTAAACGTTTATCAAATTAAACGTACATAGATTCACATCCTTATTGTCAAAGGTGGACTATAACGCAAATCATATGTGATACACGTATGGGCTAACACTACATAGTTGTGTACCGTACATGTACATGTATGTTGGTGACAACATATTTTTTTCTTTTCTATTTCCCCAGGTGTTGGTTGTAGGGGGTGGGGATGGTGGGGTCATCCGAGAGGTGGTGAAACACCCAGAGGTAGAGAGTGTCACACAGTGTGAAATTGACGAGGTAATGACAAGTTTTAATCCTGCTCAATATGTAAATCACTCAAATCGCAGTCATCCTTTTTCTTTTTTTTTTTTTTTTTTTTTTTTTTTTTTTTTTTTTTTTTTTTTTTTTTTTTTTTTTTTTTTTTTTTTTTCTTTATTTTTTCTTTATTTTTTCAATTTCTTTCGGTGTCTTTATGTGTATCATGTGTTTTTAGTTCAATAATAATGGAAGTCGATATTGTTCATTTGGTCATCACAGAACACAAGTCATAATAGGTTTTTCAAATTTGGTCTGTGCACGTCTGACTATTGCGCTACCGCTATCGCGCTGCCGCCTCCGTAAATTGAAATCGCTGACACCAGAGGTTTTTTACTAATCGCGTATACGCATTTTTTTTCGTTAGCTTCTGTTCCAGCCACTAAAAATCCAGGCGTTGTTTGTGACTTGCATTCTGGTTATTGATTTCCGCTTGTTTCTGCCATTGTTTTACATTGTCCGAAAGAATGTTGGTGGTAGTCAAGGAGAGGTAAATGTGTGATTTCTGATCAGAGCACTATCCGATCGAGAAAGACGACACAGCGACCTTTTGATTTGTGAGATTGTGTGCCGAGTGTGACAGCGACCGATGTCAACTTGCCTGGAGATGCCTCCTGTTGCAGCAGATAGGTGAAATCTCCCCCCCCCCCTTGATCTTGCCTAAATCCATCAGTTTGTCAAATCCAGTGCCAAAATAATAGGGTAGGCACTCACCGCGTTAGGGGGACAAGCTCTTTTGTTTGGAATTTTAGAGTGTTCTGAGTTTGAGATTAGAGAGATTTCAGTTTACACATAAACCCTATGGGTTGTCCCCATAACGCTATGTACCAAAAGACTAGATGTCTTGGCAAGCTAAAAGCCACCTTCCCGGTCATATAGACCACCTATGGCAACACTAGGCCTTCCAAGCCTTCAGAATGAAGAAATAGCCGTAAGTGCCATATTACTCTCAATTGTCTTGGACTTGGTCGTTTTGCGCTGGCGTTTGACAGCTGAATGCATCAACATGTAGCAGGCTTGTCCACCTGATGCACTGTGATGCGTCTTACAGGGTTTGAGCTAATGCTGTGTGTTGGTCTGTTTTGTCCATCTGTGCCGATTTGCAGAAAGTAATTGAAGTGAGCAAGAGGTTCCTTCCTTACATGTCGAACGGCTTCCTAAGCCCCAAGCTGACCCAGCACATAGGCGATGGCTTTGTCTTTATGGAGCAGCACCACCACGAGTTTGATGTCATCATTACGGACTCCTCTGATCCAATAGGTGAGAAAAGACCAGAGTTGCTAACGGGGCCTCTAAAATCACATCCAAATGCTCCAAATTCACATCCTTTTTCAAATTCACATCCTGGATAAAGTCGTTAAAATGCGAATTCAACCCTAGTGGATGTGAATTTGGATTTAACCACTGAACCCATGATGTGAATTTGGAAGAGGATGTGAATTTGGAAGAGGGTGTGAATTTGGAGCATGTGGATGTGATTTTGGAAAACTTTTGTTGCAATCACATCCTGGTATTGGACTGTCCTTTTTTGAATGCAAAATCCCATTATGCCCATTTCTGATGTGGGGTTGAAAGTCTGATACACTGCATGCTTTCAACCTAGCATCAACCCCCTAAATTTGTGTAGTGTGAAAAGGGCTCAAGAACAAGGCTTGATATGTTTGTTTTTCTCGACAGGTCCAGCTTCAGCACTGTTTGAGAAGTCTTACTATGAGCTCATGAAGAAGGCCCTTAGACCTGGAGGTATCGTCTGCACGCAAGGTGATCAGGAATGAAATCTCAAAACTCTTCTACTGATTGATGTGTGTCAATCTGTGTCAAATCAACACCATATTTCACCCGACCCTCGTCTGTACAGGGTGTAAACAAAAATGCTACAAAATATAACGAAATACCACACTTAGACTAACATCGATAATATAGATATGGTTTTAAAGATACTGGTTTCCACTTTAAAATGAGACAACAAACGTCAACATCTAACAATGTTAGACAGAGTTATGAATAAATTTCCAAGTGGGATCAAATTTTTTCGATTATTGTTGGATGCTGTGCAAGTGTAAACTGGCCACCGAAATGAACCAGCGCTGAGCCACCATGCCCGCTCTGGTTCATTTCAGTGGCGCCTGCACGGACAAAGACAAAAGTGTTTAACGACTTGATTTCAAATCTACACTTGCACAGTATCTAAACAAAATTAAAAAAAACTTGGTCTTATGGTCAATCTGACCACTCAATCTGACCACAGAGTATTCATAACTCTGTTAAACATTGTCAGATTTGGACGTTTGATGTCTCATTTTCAAGTGGAAACCAGTATCTTTGAAACCATATCTATATTATCAATGTTAGTTATACATTCTACGTGTAGTATTCCGTTATATTTTGTTGCATTTTTTTTAGACACCCTAGTTAGATTGATATATTTGGTCTCATGATTGGCCTATGGAAGTAAACCCCCAGAACTCTTAGTTTCAAAACGAAAACCCAGTAGGCCTGTGTACTAATGACATCATGCTTTGTTTACATTTGTCTTTCCATGGAGCTATGAAACCGTCGTCCTCACCAGGCTTCTTCATTTCTTGTTCAAGTTTATCCTACAAATTTTCTGACCATTTTTTGGAAGATTTTTTTCCCCGCAAAATCTCAACGAATTCGATGAAAAGTGAATGCAGATTTTATCTGTTCTACAAGTCGGCGGCCTACAGATTGTATTGTATATGATGCACAAGTTCCATAAATACATGTAGTTATACAAAATACATCACTTTCAAAATTACAATGATGATCTTGAGGAAGTCAAAGAGGCATAACAGATAAATTTCACTGGCAGTTGTGGGAAGAAAAAGACAATAATATGGTACGTAGGAGGAAACGCTGATCTTTTTTCACCATAAAAATGTTGTACCGGAAATTGGGCAATAGCTTTACTGTACATACGTTTTCGGACACGTATATTTTAGTAAGCCGATGTTTACGTTTTGTGTTTTTTTTACCATTTCTCTAATAAGAAAATTGCATTTTTTCTTCAGGAGAGTGTCTATGGCTGCACCTGGATCTGATCAAGAACATGCAGGAATTCTGCCGGACGCTATATTCAGTGGTGGACTATGGTTACTGTACCATTCCTACCTACCCGAGTGGTCAGATTGGCTTCACGTTATGCAGTCTCTGTCCTGTAAGTAAACCCAGGGTAGTCAACCCGAGTGGTCACATTGGCTTCACGCTTTGCAGTCTCAGTCCTGTAAGTAAACCCAGGGTAGTCAACCCGAGTGGTCAGATTGGCTTCACGTTATGCAGTCTCTGTCCTGTAAGTAAACCCAGGGTAGTCAACCCGAGTGGTCAGATTGGCTTCACGCTTTGCAGTCTCAGTCCTGTAAGTAAACCCAGGGTAGTCAACCCAAGTGGTCACATTGGCTTCACGCTTTGTAGTCTCAGTCCTATTTGCACGCCTGACTATTTGCACGCGCGACTATTTGCACGCCTGACTATTTACACGTGCGACTATTTGCACGCGCGACTATTTGCACTCCCAACAATTCGCACGCGCAACAATTCACACGCACACACTGCGCACGCAGAATATTTGTGCGCACAGACTATATTTGTGCGCACAGACTATACTTGCGCGCACAGAGTATATTTGCCCGCACAGACTATATTTGCCCGCACATTAAGACTATTTGCGCGCAAAATTAAGACTATTTGCATGCTCGACTATTTGCATGTACGACTATTTGCATGCACGACTATTTGCATGCACGACTATTTGCATGCGTGACTATTTGCACGCGCGACTATTTGCACGCGCGACTATATGCACGCACACACTGCGCGCACAAACTACTTGGGCGTACAGACTATATTTGGGCGCGCAGACTATATTTGGGCGCGCAGACTATATTTGGGCGCGCACAGACTATATTTGGGCGCGCACAGACTTTATTTGCGGACTATATTTGCGCGCACAGACTATTTGCGCGCACAGACTATATTTGCGCGCACATACTATATTTGCGCGCACAGACTATATTTGCGCGCACAGACTATATTTGCGCGCACAGACTATATTTGCGGGCACAGACGGACTACATTTGCAAGCACAGACGGACTACATTTGCAAGCACAGACGGACTACATTTGCAAGCACAGACGGACTACATTTGCGGGCACAGACAGACTACATTTGCGGGCACAGACAGACTACATTTGCGGGCACAGACAGACTACATTTGCGCGCACAGACAGACTACATTTGCGGGCACAGACAGACTACATTTGCGGGCACAGACAGACTACATTTGCGGGCACAGACGGACTACATTTGCGGGCACAGACGGACTACATTTGCGGGCACAGACGGACTACATTTGCGGGCACAGACGGACTACATTTGCGGGCACAGACGGACTACATTTGCGGGCACAGACGGACTACATTTGCGGGCACAGACGGACTACATTTGCGAGCACAGACAGACTACATTTGCGGGCACAGACAGACTACATTTGCGGGCACAGACAGACTACATTTGCGGGCACAGACAGACTACATTTGCGGGCACAGACAGACTACATTTGCGGGCACAGACAGACTACATTTGCGGGCACAGACAGACTACATTTGCGGGCACAGACAGACTACATTTGCGGGCACAGACAGACTACATTTGCGGGCACAGACAGACTACATTTGCGGGCACAGACGGACTACATTTGCGGGCACAGACGGACTACATTTGCGGGCACAGACGGACTACATTTGCGGGCACAGACGGACTACATTTGCGGGCACAGACGGACTACATTTGCGGGCACAGACGGACTACATTTGCGAGCACAGACGGACTACATTTGCGGGCACAGACGGACTACATTTGCGGGCACAGACGGACTACATTTGCGGGCACAGACGGACTACATTTGCGGGCACAGACGGACTACATTTGCGGGCACAGACCGACTACATTTGCGGGCACAGACCGACTACATTTGCGGGCACAGACCGACTACATTTGCGGGCACAGACCGACTACATTTGCGGGCACAGACGGACTACATTTGCGGGCACAGACGGACTACATTTGCGGGCACAGACGGACTACATTTGCGGGCACAGACGGACTACATTTGCGGGCACAGACGGACTACATTTGCGGGCACAGACGGACTACATTTGCTGGCACAGACGTACTACATTTGCGGGCACAGACGGACTACATTTGCGGGCACAGACGGACTACATTTGCGGGCACAGACGGACTACATTTGCGCGCACAGACAGACTATTTTATAAACAGACTAGGTTTGCGCGCACAGACTAGGTTTGCGCGCACAGACTAGGTTTGCGCGCACAGACTAGGTTTGCGCGCACAGACTAGGTTTGCGCGCACAGACTAGGTTTGCGCGCACAGACTAGGTTTGCGCGCACAGACTAGGTTTGCGCGCACAGACTAGGTTTGCGCGCACAGACTAGGTTTGCGCGCACAGACTAGGTTTGCGCGCACAGACTAGGTTTGCTCCCACAGACTAGGTTTGCTCCCACAGACTAGGTTTGCGCCCACAGACTAGGTTTGCGCCCACAGACTAGGTTTGCGCCCACAGACTAGGTTTGCGCCCACAGACTAGGTTTGCGCCCACAGACCAGGTTTGCGCCCACAGACCAGGTTTGCGCCCACAGACCAGGTTTGCGCCCACAGACCAGGTTTGCGCCCACAGACCAGGTTTGCGCCCACAGACCAGGTTTGCGCCCACAGACCAGGTTTGCGCCCACAGACCAGGTTTGCGCGCACAGACCAGGTTTGCGCGCACAGACCAGGTTTGCGCGCACAGACCAGGTTTGCGCGCACAGAACAGGCTTGCGCGCACAGACCAGGCTTGCGCGCACAGACCAGGTTTGCGGGCACAGACTAGGTTTGCGCGCACAGACTAGGTTTGCGCGCACAGACTAGGTTTGCGCGCACAGACTAGGTTTGCGCGCACGATTGTTGGCGACTGCACAAGTTGGGTGAATAGTCATAAAAGTCGTACGCAGTCGTGCAGTTAGTCGTGACTTTCAAAGACCTATCCTGGGAGATACAAGTCGGGGAGGGGGGGGGGGGGGGGGACAGGTCTTATTGTGTGACTGCTTGGCTGACATCGCAGATAAAAACACGACCGCAGCTCAAATGTGACTGGGGCATTAGTCTGTCAAACCTTGCCAATGTGAATATAAAAAATTAGGAGCGTGTGGAACAGAGTCATTAGGAAATAACAATGTCCCACCCTACAGTGTGGGGGAAAAATAGACGTTAAATGGAAACGATGATTTATACCCCTGTGCCCCCTAGGTGGTGCGAGTCAGGTTGGGGTAAAGTGGCTTTCCCAAGGACACAACATACCGGTATAACCAACGGCTGGATTTGAACTCCTGACTGTCCGTTCATGTGTCACACACATGTGTCATGTGTGGGCTGTGTATATAAACTTGGTATGAGTGGTGCGAAATACCGTACCCTCTGGAGACATGAACACAATGTGTACAATGGAGACAAAACGTCTCCGGAGGGTAAATTTCTATAGATGAATAGGTCTACATTGGGAAGTTCACGAATTAGATTTTTGGATTTTACTTAAATTACTCAAAAATTAGGATTAGGATGTGGGTAAGGGTTAGTGTTTGGGTTAGGGTATAATATAGGGTATATTGGGTCGAAATTTCAACCAGGAAAAAAATTATGGTTAAAATGGGAGCATTTTGAAAAACGTGCTCGACTTTCTAACCATTTTGTACACAAGAACAAAGCCATGTCTCCACAGTGATACAAAAATGCGAACTCGTGTACCCGACTGTTGATGTCAGGAACTGATTTCAGAATATAGAATCGAGTACCCCTAGCAAATTATAACAACTTCTTTATACCATTGTATATTGCAGGACACCAATTTCCGGGAGCCGATACGACAGTGGACCAAAGCCCAGAAAAAAGAACTCCAATTAAAATACTACAATACTGCGATTCACAGAGCAGCATTTGTACTGCCGGAGTTCGCACTTCAGGTAGGCAACATCATGTGCAGTGTTTAACACACTCGGAGCTCGCAAACATGTGAGGCATCCTGGCAGAGTGGAATGGAACTGGGCAGTGGTCGAAATGAGGATTTGCAGGCATTTAAAGGGATCATATACGTTTGGTAATTACATCCAAAATTAATGGCAATAAAAATTTACTGGGTAAGAAGTACAGCAGCTTTGGATAGTATCTTGCATTTTTAGAAACTTTTCACTTCGAAGTACTGCAGTTATGGACAAAGATATCACTTTTTATCCCAAAAAAATTGAATCTGAGAAGCGTTACTGCAGTGACATTTCTCAGATCGAGTATTCCAATGTTGATTATTCTTCCTGCGTGGACATAACCGCTCCAGATTTTTGGCAATATCTCAAAATCGCTACCACCTTTTGAAATGAAATTTTTACCAGTTAGTTTTATGGTATATATCTATAACTATATAGGATTGAAACAAACAAGGGGTTTCAATTACCAAACGTATACGATCCCTTTAACTCTTTCACTACATAATTAATATGCAAGTCTGTACGGAATATATTTTAAAAATATATTAGAAACAATGAGACAATGTTGACAGAATACCATCTCTTTATGTACATATGTGCATGTACATAGCAGCTATTTTTGGCAGGAATAGATATAAATCATGTAGAATCGCCGGACGGCGATCGCAAATTTGTCTTTATAAAATTAAATTTGTCAGAATAATTACAGGATATCTAGCGCAATCATTTTGCTGAATGCCTAAAATCATTATTTACTTTCAAATAAGTAAGACATTTCCTAATAATTCGGCAGTAAATTTTTTCGATATCTGCAAATGGTGTATCCTACCTTTAAGATGTGATTATTTTTTTCCCCTTGTTTTCTTACAGAAGTTTGAAATGGAAGAATGCGCAGAAGTGAGAGTTAACGGTGAAAAGAGAGATTTACGTGAAGCAAATGGAGCCAGAGAAGACAACGACTCCTCGGTAAATACAGCGTAACGTCACATTTCACAAGCTAAGCTTCAAAATGGAATAAATCCCATGTGAAAATTCAACTGCTGTTTGATCATGAAAGAGTTGAATGCTCTGAACTTATATTTTTGGTACTTTTTGGTGATTGGTTTTTTTGTTGGGTGCATTGAGCAATGCACCAACAAATGTTTGATTGAAAGAAGTGTCCAGTCAGTGTAAAGAAAGGGGGGAAAAGTGCAAAGTGTATATTTGACATGAATCTTGCCCAGTTCACGCCGGGGTTATTTTGACATTGACCTGGCCCAGGCACAAGATTGTTTTGACACGAAGCTCGATCCAGACGGGTTAAGGCCGCCATTTGTGGGTAGCACACCCTTATATTGCCGGTCTCGCTCGCTGCTGGTCACTGACAGTTATTTCTGGCTGTTGACAAATGTTTCTGGCCTTGCTCTTGACGTGTTTATCCGCCATCTGTTTTGAATTTTTGAAAAAGGTTATACACGTCTTTCGACGCAAACTGGTTATAAGTGTGCCATGTAATTTTGTTCTGATGTGAGGGCACTGTTGTGTGCTACAGTTATGTCACAATTCTTTAGCCAAAAACGACATTATTTTGATTGTGCATGTCGCGAAAATCTGTTCACCTCCCTAGCTCCCTAACTTTGAACTGCCATCTTTGCAAACCTGCGAAAACGAGGTGTGACCTTTCATGCAAATTCAAACATGGCTTTAGCAGTCAACTACCCAATCGGCTACCCAATGCAATGCGCGGGCCTGCGTTGCGTATCTAATTAGCTTTGCTTCAGAAAGGAATTTTGTGCGTGCCCGTAGTACGTGTTGCGCGTATGCAAAAACAACTGCCATTCTGCGATCGCTGAATGACTCCTTTAACCAGTTCGCGCCGGGATTATTTTAACATCGCCGAGCCGACGGGCGGGATTATTTTTAACGAAACTCGATCCGAAGCGTGTTCAGGCCTATAGTGCTGGGTAGCACACCCACGCATTTCCGGCCTTGCGCGCTGCTGACATACATTTCCGAACTTGAACTTGGCGTATATATTCGTCATCCGTTTTGAATTTGGGGAAATTTTTGCGTTTATATTCGTCATCCGGCGCGAACTGGTTAATAGGAAAGCCTGCGGAGACATACAGAAAAAGTTACATCGCTGACGCAGGTTTGCAAAGACTACTGTTATGAGTAGGGGAGCTGGTCTATAATCCTGTCGTTTGCAGACGCACTGCGTGAAGATTATACACGACATGCACGAGAGTTAATATGAACAAATTTTTGCAAATTTTTAACAATAGTGACATCATGAAGATTCTATTATCTGAGCCTATTTATATAAATCTCCCTAGGTTTTTTCTAAGACCTGAAGGCGATGAAATTTCACGTTAGTCATAGTCTTTTCCGACCTGGGAGTCGCTGAACCCCGACACGGGAGTCACGGGAGTCACTGAACCCCGACACGTGAGTCCCGACACGTGAGTCACGGGAGTCACTGAACCCCGACACGCGAGTCACGCAAGTCACTGAACCCCGACACGCGAGTCACGCAAGTCACTGAACCCCGACACGGAAGTCGCTGAACCCCGACACGGAAGTCGCTGAACCCCGACACGGAAGTCGCTGAACCCCGACACGGGAGTCGCTGAACCCTGACACGGGAGTCACGGGAGTCACTAAACCCCGACACTGGAGTCGCGGGAATCGCTGAACCCCGACACGGGAGTCACTGAACCCCGACATGGGGGTCACGGGAGTCACTGAACCCCGACATGGGGGTCACGGGAGTCACTGAACCCCGACATGGGGGTCAGGGGAGTCACTGAACCCCGACACGGGGGTCACGGGAGTCACTGAACCTCGACACGGGGGTCACGGGGGTCACTGAACCCCGACACAGGGGTCACGGGGGTCACTGAACCCCGACACGGGGGTCATGGGAGTCACTGAACGCCGACACGGGGGTCACGGGAGTCACTGAACCCCGACACGGGGGTCACGGGAGTCACTGAACCCGACACGGGGGTCACGGGAGTCACTGAACCCCGACACGGGGGTCACGGGAGTCACTGATCCCCGACACGGGGGTCACTGAACTCTTTATTGAAGTTAATCCACAGGTGTAGAAAGATTTAACAGCATTAACTAGGCTTGCCAGATTCAACAAATTGTAATTTTATTACACTTTTCCATTTACAACATAAAATTATCTTTAAAGCAAAGTTCAAAAACAAATTCTCAAATCCACCCAACATTTATTTGTGAGGTGTTGGACTTAAAAATAAGATTTTGCCCTAAAATTTTAGATTTTGGCCAATGTGAAATGATTTGGTTTTGATGGCAAGTGATGTCTGTGTATGGAACTCTCTCTAAGTTCAGGATGATGGTTTCGCAGTTACATAGAATATCGCTACGTCATCAGTACATACAGTAGGGCTTATTTCTTTGAAAATAAACCTTCCTTCGTGTTTAATTTTGAAAACAAATTAAACTGATGGTGTTTGATTAAATACATTTACACAGGCCATAACTCGTGTATTTTACTTTTCATTATCTTTTCATTATCTTTTCATTATCAAAAGTATGTAATAAGATTTAATTACAAATTTAATTTTAAAGCTCATATTGATGTTTTAAACAAATTAAGCATACATTCTTGGATTTAATACTAGTTTTCCTGGTTTTTGTCAAAGACGACAGTAATCATTATTGTGCATGTTGCGTAATTTTTGTTCATGCAAACGATGCGATTATAAACCAGCTTCTCTACTCATACTATCGTCTTTGCAAATCTGAAAAAATGTGACGTGCAGTTTTGGCCATGAATGTATCTTTGAATATGCAGAGCGGATTCACACTGTCAACTACCCATTCAGCAGTTGCGCGGGCCTGCGTTGCATATCTAATCAGCGCTACTTCACAAAGGAATTTTGTGAGTGCGTGTTGCGCGTACGTAAACAACTGCCATTCTGCAATCGCTGATTGGCTCCCTAAAAAAAGCCCGTGGAAAATGAAGAAAAAGTTAAACTGCTGGCGCAAATTTGCAAAGACGACAGTACGAGTAGGGGAGCTGGTCGTGTCGTTTGCAGGTTCACTGTGTGAAAATATTGTACGCGACTTTCACAATATTGATTAGTGTCGTCTTTGACAACGACTGCAGTTTTCTTTGGGTATTATTTAATCACTTTATTTATAATATAATATTTACAATCAATATGGCTGGATCATTTTTAAATGATTCTTCAAGTTTTAAGTATTATGTTGGTTTATTAAGTTTAATCTATTAATATAGATATATGTATATATCTACTGGTAGCAATGTGCCAAAACGGCTTTGGCCCCTTTATGAATAAAGTTGTTTAACTAGCAGTCAAATTGTTTCATGATTCATGTCACCACAAACACCATATTCCTGGCAGGGTTCGCGCACGAGTCGAACACCGTAACCACAGGGCCATGTTCATCTCCTAGACTATCCAAATTTAGTCTATAATATGGAGATAGTTTGTAAATTCATACATTATCTCAAATTTTCACAAATTTATAGGAGATGGACTATTTTTTGGGAGATCGTCTATATAATTTGGAGATGGTCAATTTGTTTGGAGGTAGTATATTTGTTTACAAACAGATAGTCTATTTTGGGATAGTCATTTTGTTTGAGATAGTTTTGTTTGTTTGCATATGATAATTTGCTAAGGCAACCTAAGGTTTATATATAACGTCTGAGAATGTTTTCTTCAAGAGCCAGTTAGCTCAATTGGATAAGCTCAGGACTGCAGTGTGGAGGTTCCTGGGTTCAAACCTAGGCGGTTCCATCTTTATAACTTTAAAAAGGACAAATGAAAAAGGATAGTGCAGAGTGACCTGGGTTAAAGCACAGACAGGGGGTACTCAGGAGAATTCGAGGAGGGGGTCCATGGTGGGGCGGCGGGAGGAGGAGCCCCCCCTGGAAGGGGGGGGGGGGGGGGGAGGAGGTCCGAAATATAGGCTATCTTGTTGTTGAAAATTTGGGCATATGTTTCCCTCCCATGGGTGGGAATTCCCAGTAAATTTGTACTTGCACTCTGAAAATAACTTTAAAAACATAAAAATACATACCATGGTTTGCAAATTTATTTATGCATTTTGTTACAGAACAGCATTAACACATACAGTATAGAAACAGTGCATTACAAGTTTCCCATTAGCACTTGTCAAAGGTAGGATACACCATTGGTAATTCCTTGAATTATCATGAATGAGTAGATTTGAGGGGTTGTATTTTATAGTAAATATCGTTTAACTGACCTGTACGTTTTAAAATCATGGATACCCAGAAAAGCACGAAAAACAGCGTTTATTGCAGTAATTCTTATGTTATCTTTGTTTTTTTGCGATCGCGAATTTTTCTTAAAAAAATTAATTTTTCGGAATAATTACAGTATATCCAGCGCAATCATTTTGCTGGATGCCTAGAATCATTATTTACTTTCAAATGAGTAAGATATTTCTCAATAATTAGGTAGTAAATATTTTCGATATCTGCAAATGGTGTATCCTACCTTTAAGGATTACAATAAAAGAACATTTTGTTACTAGAGATACGGAACTTGTTTTTGTACAAGTTAGAAAATTAGACAAGTTATATAAATTATCTCAAGATGTTGCCATTACGAACAAAATTATCCCAGGATGTCGTCATTTTTCCAGAGCTTCCGTAGGTTGTAATTGTGCAATTGATCGGCCAGGCGTGCGTTAGGTTGCTAGGCAGTTGCTAGGGTGGGCGTGGTCTACTGGAGTATTGCTGAACTTATACGACATACATGTCAATTTACCAGAAAGGGCACCTACAAAAGAAAAAAGAAGAAGAAATGTTAGAAATGATAAATACAATGTGAAAAGAAATTGTGATTTTACTTGTGACATACGGGCTGACTGACACTGACCCCCCCCCCCAACCCAGCAACCCCCTCTCCCCCCCATAAAAATAAATGGTGCAAGTTGACCGCGTCATTTTGCTCATTTTAGCATTTGCAATTGATGTTTGTAGGGGGAGGGAGGGATGGGGGGGGGGGGGGGGGGGGGTGACACCCTGTATTACTTTGCCCAACACTGACCAGCCTACGTAGCACTGGCAGAGGTTTTCACGAGACGTAGCCTGCCAGGGGGGGGGGGGGGGGGGGGGGGGGGGGGAGACACACCCTATAGTACTTTGCCTAACACTGCCCAGCCTGTATGTAGCACTGGCAGAGGTTCGGATTGGGACGTAGCCTGCTTCGGGGGCGGGGGGGGGGGGGGGGGGGGGACACCCTATAGATAGTACTGACCAGCCTTTGTAGCACTGGCAGAGGTTCTCATGAGACGTAGCCTGCCTGGGGGGGGGGGGGGGGGGGGGGAACACCCTATAGATAGTACTGACCAGCCTATGTAGCACTGGCAGAGGTTCTCATGAGACGTAGCCTGCTGGATCAGCAGCTCAACCTGCTTAGCTACATCAACAGCATCCTTCTGAGCAAAGTCATTGCCTGCAAAACAAGGAATTAAATAATTTACGGAATTAATTAATACCTCCTCAATATTCAACAGCCAAAAGATTTCCTCCATTGACTATTTAGTTCGCGCAGGGATTATTTTGAAATTGATTTTCATGAACCTCGAGCCATCTATGGGTAGCACACCCTGATATTTTCGGCCTCGCTCAGTGTGAGCCGGTCGCCGGCAGATATTCCCGGCTTTGCTTGAGACCTGTATCCGCCATCCCTTTTGAGTTCCAGAAAAACTTTGCATGTATACACCTCCCCCGATGCGAACTGGGGCCAATTTCATAGAGCTGCTAAGCACAAAATTTTGCTTAGCATGACAATTTGTCCTTGGCAAAAACAAGGTTACAGACCAAATTTTCACCTGATCTTTAATGTTCTGGATTGATAATCAGCTGTTTTTTTGCTTAGCATGAAAAACACGTATAATTTTGGCTGGTAACCTGTTTTTAATGAGCAAGACTTTTTTGTGCTAAGCAAATTGTTTTGCTTAGCAGCTCTATGAAATTGGCCCCTGGTTAAAAAGTATATGTGTGGCAAGGTTGAGTGAACTCGACATTGGTAAGGAAAGGGTTAACAACTCGTGAATATTCATGAGCCAATTGAGCCAAATGCTATTTCTCCATTGGTTAAAGGTAGTTTACACCATTTGCTTTTGCTGAATTTTTTTTCGAAAAGGGATGCCATCCGACAAGAGCGTGCTCTCTCTGCATTAAACTTTATTCATTATGTCCAAGGCTTGTATAGAGAACAAGGAATAATGTTTAAATCACCGACTATTAGCAGCAGATTTGTGGACTGGTTGGAAGTAGTCCCGACTTCTAATCAGGTGATTGAAGTTTGAACTCAGGGGGCGTTTTTTACTTTTCATTTTATCTTTTAAATAACTAAAGTGAGGAAGGACCATTTCTCAAAAGACGCAAAAGCCCATCTCGCATTTGTGTTGTGGAGAACAAGCCGGTATTAGATACGCATGTAATGGACTAATCAGAAGAATGGAAACCATGCGCGTACCAGGGCTGCGTTCCACTCAGTGAACAATCCAATTATTCGCCAATGTTCTTTTTTTGTGTGCATAGTTGGCAAATGTTACAAACATTTGCATGAGTATAGAACGCACCACTGTTTAAAGCTTTGTATTAACCAGTTCGCGCTGGGATTATTTTAACATCGCCGAGCCCACGGGCGGGATTATTTTCAACGAAACTCAATCCGAAGCGTGTTCAGGCTGATAGTGCCGGGAAGCACACCCACGCATTTCCGGCATTGCCCGCTGCTGACATACATTTCCGAACTTGAACTTGGCGTGTTTATGCGTCATCCGTTTTGAATCTGGGGAAATGTTTGCGTTTATATACGTCATCCGGCGCGAACTGGTTAATAGATGCTGGAAAAACCAAGAAATAAACGCTGTTCTTTTAGTCTGATTATCAGACATTTCTTTCGGACGAAAGAAATTTATAGACGTCCGAGGAATTATCAGATTAGGAACCTGTGTACCATCGCAAACGAGTTGAACACCGTAACTATTGAACCAAGGCGCCAGTTGTGTTATAGCGCCCTCTTGTGAGTACTGTTTCTTGTATACATATGTGCCCTGGGCGCTGACATCTTGTTTCACCTCGTGCGTTTTTCGCTACGTTAAAGTTGTTCCTCTCGTTCTAAAGTCTTATGTTTGGCCATGATTCATTTATCTTGAGTACTCTACTACTTCCTTAGTCTTGTTTGCAAGACGATCTTCGCGATGCGGGGCGCCCTCTAACGTACGCCGTAGACCACGCGCGAATAACCTTCGCTAAGACCTTCTTGTTTATCCGCTCTAATCGCTCGGAAAATTCCGAGCAGAATTATTTTGCATTTGCATGCGCGTGTGACGTTGCGTGAAAAATCGCGTGACGTAACTTGCATAATCGCTGACTCACTGGTATAGTTTTTGTACGTCGCAGCGACGTGTGGACATAGTACAAAATAGACCATGTGAGCGCGTCGCGTGCGTTGTTGTTATAGCGTTGTTTAGTGAAAAAATGTCAGACCGAGTGGACGAAGCAATCGATGTTACAGCAAAGATGCCCCTGGGCCCGGCTGCCCCGAAGCCATTGTACCGTCTGTTCGCGACCCGGCGCGACATCAATAACGGTTTGATTTTCGCGATGTAATAGTGTACATGTATAGGCCTAATTCATGTACATGTACATGTACTATCGCGCACACAGTACCCATAGAGCAAGGTACCTAACTAACAACCTCATTTCTAAAACACAAACTTCCTTCAGTGCGCAAGCGTCATTATGCTTTTGACCTCCCTGTTAAATTATGTATAGAGGTCACGCGCTGAGATTAGAGCAGTTAAACAAGATGATGTTATCGAAGGTCATTGCGTGTATGGTACGGCGTACGTTAAAGGACCCCCGCATCGGCGGCCTACGCGCGCTGCATATACAGTCAAACCTGCCATTGCGGCCACCTTGATACAGCGGCCACCTGGCTTAACTGGCCACCTTTGCTTGGTCCCAGTTTGATTCTTGCATAAACATACCATAACCCTTTCTGCTAATGCGGCCACTGCGTAACGCGGCCAGTGGCCAACCCATAATAGCCCACAGCAAATAAAATGTGCACAATTACATTGCCGCTAAACCTGTGTACTCCGGCCGCAGAAATGAAGTGCGCCCTCTGTTGACTTTGAAATCTCCCCTGTTGTTTGGTTCCTGGACTTCATACATGTACATGTATGGGTGTGTGTACATGTGTACGTCTTGCTATAGTGGCCACTTGCGTATGATGGCCACGAAAACCGGCACCGTCGATGGCCGCTATATCAAGGTTTGACTGTACCGCGATTAAGATCGTCTTGCAAACAAGACTACTACTTCCTTAGTGGCGCAGTGCCCCACACTAAAACTATTATACATAGGTCGCTATGGTAAAACAAGTGCAGATTTTTGGATTATACAAACAAACTTTTTAGAAAACTGACCGGTCAACTTGTCTCTAACACGATTGATGATGCTGATGGCCTTCTTGTTGAGAGCCTCCGGTTGAACAGCGCCCTCGCCCTCTGAAAAATGTAAGAAATGTTTGAAAGTGGACTTTTCATTGCTAAGCCCAATGTGACCAAATATACAAATGTGACCAAATGTGACCCGCTCCATCGTAATCAGGAATAAGTCGCTGAGGCCGTTTTACGCAATCGGCCGTTGAAGTGAACGCATGGGTGAAAATCGTGACCAAGTCGATTTTCTGAACATTGTATTTTTAGGAAGTGTAGTTATCACAGATTATTGTCATTAATGTCTTGTATGTAAAAACGATCAATAAAGATGAAAATGAAGAGGATTTGTGTGCGCTGTCCGTATGATTTTGGTCAATTTTGTTTTATTTCAAAGCTGTTTTTCTCCGAATTTGTATTCGGCAAATAAATATACACCTGTCATCTTCATCAGACCATAACTCGTTAACCTAAACAGATACATACTTGTGATGGGTATCATTAGAAAGCTTTTGAAATTCCCTTTCTCACCATGTGCATATCTCAAAAAGTCATTTTGAGACTTATTCCTGATTTCGATGGAGCGGGTCACATATACAAATGTGACCTAACCCTGCGAAATGAGTAAGGACGAGTTTTAGGTTTTTGGTTGTTCACATGCATTTGAGCGCACATCGTTTGCTCTTCATTTTGGTGTATCACTCAGGTTGACACCTTATAATGTACAGTTGTTATTTGGGTGAAAGGTTTGACTGTTTTCAATTGATTTTTGTTGTGTAGGAAGCTGTTAAAACGTGTATTACTCAAAAGTAGTTCTGACGACTTGCGACTCATTTCGAAGAGTTGAGGCACAAATTGCTTTCATTATCTTGGCTACATATGCATCTCTATACCTAAGGGAGAACACACAGATTAAAAAGGTGACCGTTTGCTCCAACGCGCCAGAGCAATTGTTTCTAGAATATTTTTGGGTGTGACAAATTCAAAGGTAATTCACATTCTAGGGTTTAAACATTCCAACATCCCAACAGCCAATGTTTAGTTTTATAGATACAAGTGATCAGCAGATCGTGTCGCCTTTCTCTGCATTCAATTCCCATGTTTTGTGTTCTAAAAAAAAAAGAGGCAAATTGTGTTCCTTTTTTTAACAATGACCTTAAGTGACCCCTAGATGACCTCTGACCTATCTCAAAGGAGTTGTGATAAACACCCACTCAAGGATCACTCCATCCAAGAAAACCCAACAAATTCTGCAGACAAAGTAGCATTTGAAGCATATATATACACAATAATGACCCTTACATGACCTTTGACCTCAGTAATCCGATGAAGAATAATGTCTCTTCCCACCCAAGAGTTACTGCAGACAAGTTATACATTTTTGTTTTCAATTTTCAAGAAGCTTAACCTGAAACTTTAATTGTACGGTCAATGTCACATCATTCAGAATTTAGGACTGGTATATGTCCTAAATTGTCCTACAATATATGGCCATTGATGTGCAGTGTTTGAAATGGGCATGTTTTTTATGCAAATGCACATGGAGTCAAGCACTGAAAATGAAATTAAAACCACTTTAAACTTATTTTGCTAGAAAGATCTTGCCATCTCGATGAAATGCCAGTCACTGCAAAAATGTTGAAAAGGCATGAATCTGGGACTGAAAAATATTGCACAAGCCGATGACCTTTGACCTTACCCGATGATTGCAACGACCCGGCCTCGCCCGCCTTCTTCTGTTTGGGCGTGTCTATGTTCACGTCGTCAAGCAGATCTGAATGAATGAGTGGAGAAGAGGACAAACAGACAAACAAACGCTCATGGGAAAAAAATGGATGTCAAAAAGAGCAGGGACAAATGTATCATTTGTTTATGAGAAGAATTATTCCTTTTTGCAACAAACAAAGAGGAACTCGGTTTGTCTCCTTCATTTAATTTGCTGATCAATGTTTCTTGAGAAAAAAATGTGTAGTGGGACGTATCAACTAGAAAACTGCCCAATTTTTACTTGTGAAACTTTATACTAAGAAAGAATACTGCACATTATTAGTGATCCTGCGAGCGCAAGTGGAACACGGAATAATGTAGTGTGTCTACATACTACATTTCCTGTGTTCCACGAGCGCGAGGTGGATAACGAATTATCTTCAAGCAAACTTGACGCGCAGTAAAGATGGAACACAGACGGTGCTGTGCGCTTATGGTGTGTGCCGAAACCAGAATCTGCCACACGTGTGCATCCGACAGTTCGCAGAATGTGGCGATCAACATGGGACGCAAACGTGCAGATTTTGAATTTCCAGTGGATTGTGCAGCACTGCGTTCTGCATATTGTGCAATGCCTGGAGTTAGAACAGCGCAGCACGCAAAGTGCAATATGGGCTACGCAATATAGTGTGACATCACACCATTGTTGCCATGGATCCACCAATCAGGATCAAGGATTCCAGTTTGCTTGAAGATAATAAAACATAATTACAGAATTACATAATTCTTTAATAGTTTTTGTTTCCTTTCTATCAATTTATTTTCTAATCTGTTGGAACACCAACAATTCCATTACCCTCCCCCTTTCTTATTCCTTCTAACCCCTCCCCCTTGGGGACCCCTAATATAAAAAACTAATTGCGTTATGTGCATGATATCAACTAGCAAATACTTGGATGAAAGGGGATCATTTTTAGAGAATGCGTCCTTACCCTCCCCCTTTCTTATCCCTCCTAACCCCTCACCCTTTCTTATCCCTCCTAACCCCTCACCCTTTCTTATCCCTCCTAACCCCTCCCCCTTTCTTATCCCTCCTAACCCTTCCCCCTTTCTTATCCCCTCCCCCTTTCTTATTCCTCCTAACCCCACCCCAATGTAGAAAACAAAATGCGTATGTGCATGACATCAACTAGCAAGTACTGGGATGGAAGAAATCTGTGGGAATTGTGTACTGTTGATGAAATATGTGACCGGCTCCACAAAAGGGTAGGAGTTGCTCTATGCATTATTATACAAATATTGAGAGGCTCAGAGTGGAATGGGAGGAATACAGTGGAACACCGCTATACACCGCTGTGTTTATCGTTCTGTTGTACTACAGGGGTAGTACAGGGGTTGTACTACAACAGAGCCAGCTATTTAAAAAACCTGTTTTCTCAGTTGTCTAATTTGAACTCCAAGGAAGTAATCAATACGGAAATGTTATATCTCCGGAATAAGAAAGAAAGCTTTAATCTGTTGCGGGCTTTCCAACCATGTATATAACTTTCATTAGTTTCACTTTTTTTGCGATTTAACCAGTTTACGCCGGGATTATTTTAACATCACTGAGCCGAGGGGCGGGATTATTTTTAACGAAACTCGATCCGAGGTGGGATCAGGTCGATGGTGTCAGGAAGCACACCCACGCATTTCCGGCCTTGCTCGCTGCTGACAGACATATCCGGCCTTGCTCAGGACGTGTTTATGCGTCATCCGTTTTGAATGTGGGGAAAACTTTGCGTGTATATACGTCCTCCGGCAGGAACTGGTTAATACCCTTTTTTGTGAAGTGGGTCACATATGAAAGTGCATGTACAGTTGCATTGTTGAATGTTTTTCAGCAGAGTGAGAAGATGGTTAAAAATCAAGAAAATTTGAAGAGACTGTCACTGCAATGTTAAAAACCACAAGAAAACGAGACAGAAAAGAAGAAGAAAGTCTATCACACTTCAATGTCCTACCTGCATTGTTCTGACTGCTTGAGAAGGAGTCTGATCGAGCCTTGGAGCGTTTGGCTTTAGGAGCGGCTGCAAAGAGGTTAGTAAACACATGCATTGATCTATCAAATAACTGACATCAAGGGCATTTTAATTACCGGTAGGTGAGCATTACAGTTATATTTTTTTTAAATGTCTAAAACTTAACTGAAGATAAGGTAACAGATATCTATCCAACCGGCAGGTAACCGACGGGTACCCGGCCATTCTGTCTATCTGCCGGTGTCTCTATCTGCCGGTGTCTCTATCTGCCGGTGTCTCTATCTGCCGGTGTCTCTATCTGCCGGTGTCTCTATCTGCCGGTGTCTCTATCTGTCGGTGTCTCTATCTGTCGGTGTCTCTATCTGTCGGTGTCTATATCCGTCGGTGTCTCTATCCGTCGGTGTCTCTATCCGTCGGTGTCTCTATCCGTCGGTGTCTCTATCCGCCGGTGTCTCTATCCGCCGGTGTCTCTATCTGTCGGTGTCTCTATCCGTCGGTGTCTCTATCTGTCGGTGTCTCTATCTGTCGGTGTCTCTATCGATCTGCCGGTGTCTCTATCGATCTGCCGGTGTCTCTATCGATCTGCCGATGTCTCTATCGATCTGCCGGTGTCTCTATCTGCCAATGTCTCTATCTGTCGGTGTCTCTATCTATCTGCCGGTGTCTCTATCTGCCAGTGTCTCTATCTGTCGAAGTCTCTATCTGTCTGTGTCTCTATCTGCCGTTGTCTCTATCTGCCGGTGTCTTTATCTGCCAGTGTCTCTATCAATCTGCCAGTGTCTCTATCTGCCAGTGTCTCTATCTGCCAGTGTCTCTATCTGCCAGTGTCTCTATCTGCCAGTGTCTCTATCTGCCAGTGTCTCTATCTGCCGGTGTCTCTATCTGCCGGTGTCTCTATCTGCCGCGCCGGTGTCTCTATCTGTCGGTGTCTCTATCTATCTGTCAGTGTCTCTATCTGTCAGTGTCTCTATCTGTCAGTGTCTCTATCTGTCAGTGTCTCTATCTGTCAGTGTCTCTATCTGTCAGTGTCTCTATCTGTCGGTGTCTCTATCTGCCGGTGTTTCTATCTGCCGGTTTGTTTGTCCCTTTCCCCCACTATTCCACCACCTTGTGACCCCATTATCTTACTGTCCATTAGTCTCCAGTTCAGCAGTGGATCATAGACAAATGCTTCCAACACGGCCATGATGCTATCCTTATGTTCTCTGAGTACTTGCATCAGACAGGAGCAAGTGATACGGTAGTTACCGTCAATGCCAGTCACCTTAAAGAAAAAGGGAACACAAAGGGAAGCTAATTTCTACTACCCACCAGAAATACATGTAAACTGTTATATTTGTTTTATTATATTTAATTGCATTACAATTTTAGGAGCTTCTGTGCTGCCATCTTTTCATGACTGGCTTGGATGTTGTAAAAACAAATTAAATATTCCTTAACCAGTTCGCGCCGGGATTATTTTAACATCCCCAACCAAGGCGCGGGATTATTTTTAACGAAACACGATCCAAAGGCGGGTTCAGGCCGATGGTTCCGGGAAGCACACCCACGCATTGCCGGCCTTGCTCGCTGCTGACAGACGTTTCCGGCCTTGCTCGTGGCGTGTTTATGCGTCATCCGTTTTGAATCCAGGGAAAACTTTGCATGTACGTCCTCCGGCGCAAACTGGTTAAACATAAACTTTTCTTTTTACTCAGAGAAATTCCCGCCTACCAGTACTTGATGACATGATGACAGTACATCTTACCTCCATTGCATTGATAAGCATTCTTGTCAGTCGGAATGGAATCTTTTCTGGAAACTTCTCCCTTGTCATGGCAACCTAAAGTCACCAAATACCAATGAATTGATCAATTTGCAGTTAACAAATAAATAAACACAGGGTTACAATTAAAGAGAAACAACTCAAGCACTTCATTTTGAAATTTTGATAAATAGTGAAATATAAACCAACATTTTGAAATACAAATCAAGAATTTAAACTGACCTCAAAGCAATCGCCAAAGTCAATGTGGATGATCTTTCCCGACATGCGGTCCAACATCAAGTTTGAAGGATGTCTGGAAATGTTTTAAAAGAACTTGATTTAGAACAGTCAGTAGTATACAAATATAGCATGGTTTAAGGGTGGATAGTCGATAGCTCACCGAGGTATTGAAAGCTAGTTTGTTAACTTCCAATACCGAGGGAAGCTATTATCGACTATTTGTTTTACTACCTCATACATATTCAGTTGCCTTATCAGGAGCTTGGAAAATGCTGATTAATTTGTGTGCGCTGCCATCTTAATTAATAGCCTTTTTAATACCTTCCCTGACCGACATACTAATGCATTGTCAACATTTCTTTACTGGCTTTCTGGATTTTACAAAAACATGACATTCGTTTATACAAGTCAGAAAAATCGCCAAATCTTGTTGTGCACATGTGCGGTTGGAATACCGAACTAGCTTATTTTTAAAAGTCTGAGGTTTCACCTTAAAGGGATCGTATATGTTTGGTAATTGGAACCCACTGTTTGTTTCAATCTTATATAGTTATAGATATATACCATAAAAATAACCTGTAAAAATTTCATTTCAAATGGTGTTAGCGATTTTGAGATATTGCCGAAAATCTGGAGCGGTTATGTTCACGCATGAAGAATAATCTGCATTGAAATACACAATCTGAGAAACGTCACTGCAGTAACGCTTGTCAGATTCAAATTTTTTGGGATAAAAAGTGATAACTTTTTTCATAACCGCAGTACCTCGAAGTGAAAAGTTTCTAAAAATGCATTATACCAAGTAAATTTTGATTGCCATTAATTTTTGGAGTAATTGCCTAACATATACGATCCCTTTAATTTCAAGAAACATGATAGAAATGGTCAAAACTTGACAAGTGAAGCGATTAACAGTAATACCTGTCTCCAAGTCCCAGAATGTAGCCCACCATGGACATGACAGCCAGAGATCGCGTGTAGTTGGTGCGTCGCTCAAACCAAACCTATCATCACGATCATTGAACAAATGCCAACTATAAGCCACAATTTCAATGTTGAAGACAGATGCACACATGGATAAATCGCAAGAATTAAACAAGGGTGAATTGAGAATGAAGTTATGAGATTTGTATTCTTAAGGGCATACATGTAGCTAATACTGGTTACTGATGGGGCAACCTTGGTAAAATTACTCAGAAAGTCTTATACACTCTTACCACGTAAGTACGCAAATTGCTGATAAAATTACGTGTGCACCAAACTTTGAATTTACCACACAAAAAAGAAGGCCAATTTGCATTTAAACAGTTTTTGTTGAAGCATCGTCAAAAAGGAATCATGGGGGAGTACAAACCTCAGAGCTAGGACTCTTAAGCCAAAGTAGTTTGGCCAGGTCATCTCCCTGAGTGTGCTCCAAGGCATGCTCAAACACTTCCACCTTCTGAATGAGGGTCAAGTGCTCATAGTCAGGCGCCATCTGGTGGTACAAAATGGACAGCAATTGTCAGTTTTTCGTTGATTTGTTTTAAAAACATTTCTCCAAGTGCAGCGGCCAGTTTAGATCTTTAAACCAGCTTGCGTCGAAGGACGTGTATTTAGCAAAATTTCCCCTGATTTCAAAACGGATGACAGATAAACATGTCACGAACAAGACCAGTAATATCTGTCAGCGATCGGCTCGCAGCGAGCATAGCTGGAAATATCAGGGTGTGCTACTCACATATGCTGGCCTGAACCTGTCTGAGATTGAGGTTCGTGAAAAACAATCCCGTACCTGGGTCTGGGCAATGTCAAAATCCTGGTGCGAACTGGTTAATAGACCACGCCACCTTTGTACATGCATCAGTTTGTAACAAATTCTGCCTAGTCTCCGAACATCAAACATTGCCAATCACCCAGTGGCGTAGCTACCGTAGGATTTTGTTCAGTTGAGGGGAGGGGGGGGGGGGGGGGGGGGGGGCATCAGCAGCTCATGGGGGGCACCAGCTTATATGGTCTGTTGAGTCTCTGTTTGGTTTGGGAAAAAAACGGGTAGATCAAGTTTTATTTTGGAAGAAAACAGGTATATCAAGGTGTTTTGGTTTTTTTTGGGGGGGAGGGGTATCGTAGAGGGACCTGTGCCCCCCCCCCCCCCAACCTGGTGCACCACTGCAATCACCCAACGTATCGGTAGTCATACACAATGTATATTGTTCACAATGTACATGAACTAATATCTGTACAATATGTACAAAACTTCTAAAGAATTTGAATTGTAAGAATGGGGTTTCCCTCCTCTAGTCTGTGCCTACCCTGAGCATGATGCGGTGCTCGATGTTCAGCAGAATCTTCTTCTTCTTGTCTCGGTAGTCTCGGATCAAGGTGTGCAGGGTGTCGCAGTGTCGTAGCCAGCCAATCAAACCAGAGTTGGTGGACAGAGGAATGATGGAATAACGCTGGATGCTGCATTCAACAACATAAGAAATAGCAAACAAAAAATCAATAAACAAACAAACACCAAGCGTTTTGACAAGCAGGGTTTTAATCATAATAAATGTCATGATGATGACATGACACTGAAATCTGCTGATTAAAAAAAACACGGTACCCTGTGGAGATCTGAACACAGTGGGGCCAATGGGTGTCAAAAGGTCTCCACAGGGTATATTTCTATAGATGAATAGGTCTCCACAAGGTTTCTTGAAATAGATTCTTAACAAGTTCGTGCTGAAGGAGATTCAAAACGGATTTTTTCTCAAAACGGATTTTTTCTCAATTTAGTTTTTCTCAAAATAATTCTGAGATGGGGAGAAAGGTAGGATAGGGGTGAGGATAGGGGTGAGAGTAGGAAGGGTAGGGGTAGGGAAGAAAGGGGTGGGGGTAGGGAAGAAAGGGGTGGGGGTAGGGAAGAAAGGGGTGGTGGTAGGGAAGAAAGGGGTGGTGGTAGGGAAGAAAGGGGTGGGGGTAGGGAAGAAAGGGGTGGGGGTAGGGAAGAAAGGGGTGGGGGTAGGGAAGAAAGGGGTGGGGGTAGGGAAGAAAGGGGTGGGGGTAGGGAGGAAAGGGGTGGGGGTAGGGAGGAAAGGGGTGGGGGTAGGGAAGGAAGGGGTGGGGGTAGGGAAGGAAGGGGTGGGGGTAGGGAAGAAAGGGGTGGGGGTAGGGAAGAAAGGGGTGGGGGTAGGGAAGGAAGGGGTGGGGGTAGGGAAGAAAGGGGTGGGGGTAGGGAAGGAAGGGGTGGGGGTAGGGAAGGAAGGGGTGGGGGTAGGGAAGAAAGATGTGGGGGTAGGGAAGAAAGGGGTGGGGGTAGGGAAGGGGTGGGGGTAGGGAAGGGCTGGGGGTAGGGAAGGAAGGGGTGGGGGTAGGGAAGGAAGGAGTGGGGGTAGGGAAGGAAGATGTGAGGGTAGGGAAGGAAGGGGTGGGGATATAGAAGGGGTGGGGATAGAGAAGGTAGAGGTGGGGGTAGAGAGGGTAGGGTCCTGAATACAGTGAGTAGAAAGTACAGTGTTTTGAAGACCTCAAAAACTTAAGTGAATAAGTCATTTTTTATTCTAATTGCAAAGTTAAGGGTCGGCGAGTCACATTGGGTAATGCCACCCGTTATGTTTGAAAACACACCTTAATACGTCCCCTGCAAACAGGGAATCACACTCTTTCATACCCCAAATCAGTACATACAGGCTACAAGCATCCTGTCACACCAGCGCTCACACTTATAGTTTTGGACTACTAGACGTGTAGTGGATAACGCCAAAACAGGTGAATATGTCGTTTTTCAATTGGGTTACGTTGTAACGTGTTATTGTTTTGAACTTTGACATGGGTATAATCGATATATCGAATATAATCGACATCAGTTTACTGATAAAAATCAATTATTGCAAATGTTGATATATCGACAGACACTGTTGTCCAAACAAGACTGTTTTTCTGCTAATCTGAAGGAAATTCCTGTTAACCATTGGTGACCTACCCCGGTACGCTACGGCACATGTAAATCTATTTTCTCCTCTAAACTATACAACTTCCTTAAAACTTGCTTTCACTGGATACGTTTTAGCCCAAGAAACACGATAAAATCTTCAGGTAATTCAGGTAATGGTAATGGATGGTACAAGGAAATTGAGTCTGTATAAGTTAACTCCCATAAATGGAACAACAGGCGGCTTCATTATAGGCACAAAAATAACCACAGACGCAAATAGCCCTCATTGCTGCAATCTTTCTGAACACACACCTAAGACAATGTGTCTTTTTACTTGGTGTTCCTGTTATTGTTTTCTGACCAAAACAATTTGAACAAACATTGACAACTTGGTGTATTCAGAAAGTCAGATACAAAATTGTTTTGGCTTAAATATAATGGAGCAACATAAAGTTAATTCCTGAGATTTAAAACGTGAATTAATAATGTGCCCCCCCCCCAAAAAAAGGTTTTGTTTAAATTTAATCTACAAATTGCTAACATTTAGGGTAATGTTGTAAATGTTTTATCCTTCCTCCCCCCTTAATTCTGGTAAAATGGCTAGTCTTGCGATAACTTTAAATCTACAATTTTACCTTAAAGGTAGGATACACCATTTATGGGTCATTCCATCAGGTTGGGACACAGAGTGTGACATTACTGACATATGAGTAAAAATTTCAAATTGCTTGCAAGATTACTATTTTATCATTATGGTATCATATACTTATGTACATTCAACATATAATATTTTTATTACCATATAATTAATCATTTTTTTCATAATGGCACCGTAAGGTAGTAATGTCAATAATTTTGTGCAGACGTAACATGGACACCAATTTGAGATTAGATGTTTAATAATCAGCTTGGATCACATTGTATATTGCCATATCTTAGTCAAAATGATAGAAACCATTAAGTTTTTTGCAAATAAGTAAACTTTCTTATACATGAATTCTACAAAGGGTTGAAAATCACAACAACAAAATCGTAGCAAATTACTTTTTTCATCGTGTAATTAAAACAAGAAAACTTATACAAAACTTGAATTAACAACAAATACTGTGCTATAAGTAGCATTATATTAGTTTAGTTTATAGACTTGGATAGTATAAATTTAATTTTAGTAGCTATGTTGTACAATTTGTCTTAAATCTTGGGAATTGCATCTTAAAATGGTGTGTTGCAGACGTAACATGGACACCGTGCCCATGTTACATCCTGTGTCAAATATTGAGAACAATCACCTATGATATCATGAAAGCAATGAATTACATGGCTCTAAACTTAGGTGGTCAGTTGTTTGATATGATTATGCATAAAACAGGTAACTAAAACCTAATACAAGAAAATGCCAAACAAAAGTAGCATATTTTACAGTGCAGACGTAACATGGACACGGTGTATAATTATTAAATCACTCATAAATGTTATGCATATTGTTAAAACAAAAATCTTTTCATATTTAAATATCTGAGCATGTCACCATATTCTATTTTTATTGTTTATAAGTTGGTAAATGTTTCATATTGTGTTCAATTGCAACATTTGTTACCAAACCACAGTGCAGACGTAACATGGACACCACAAATCTAAAATGGAATAATTCACACATGAATGAAATGCAAGTCTAGTTTGTGTATTTTGTGTATCTGTTGTGTCCAGTTATTTGGTACAACGTTAGTTCCACACATCCTATTGAGCTTATTTACCAGTTATAGAAACAAATAGTTTTAAATTGTTCAGACGTAACATGGACACCGTACCCCAAAATGACCTGATTTCTCGTCATATTTGAAAAAGTGAAACTATTTTCCAACTTTATGAATAATTTTCTCATAAATCAAGTCAGATGTGATGAATTTAAGTCATTTTAGACTTGCTTTGAAGCAAAGGGAAAATACTACACCCCCAAACAAAATGTTACAAAAGTGGACACCTTGTGTTACGTCTACACTACTCATTTTTGGTGAGCTCTAACAAAATAAATGACGTAAACAAGAAAGATATGACTTACAATTACTATTTCTCATGTTCTTTTATGCTACTTTATTAGTAAAGGGGTGTTAAATTATGTATTTATTAATGTGCAAGTTGCATACTTAAAACTACTCAATTTTTGTCACACATGTTACGTCCTAACTAGCCTTGCACGCCACCATGTTTTATGAAATATCTAAAAAATAAAATAACTAATGTCACCAAATTTGGTATCATTCAATAGGTCTTTTTGTAACTCTCTAGTTTCAACCATCATTGACAAGAAAAATAGTTCATTCTTCCCTAGAAAACTAAATCTTATAGGTGAAATGGCAAAATATGCACGTGTCCCAACCTGCTGGAATGACCCAGATATCAAAAATATATACTACCGAATTATTAAGAAATATCTTACTCATTTGAGAGTAAATAATGATTCTAGGCATCCAGCAAAAGGATTGCGTTTAGATATCCTGTAATTATTCCGAAAAATACGATTTTATAATTCCTGATCGCCGGCTCGACGCCGGTTGAAAAAACCCGCTGTTTTTTTTTCTTTTCTCGGCATCCATAATTGTAAAACTTCGGACAGCTCAGTTAAACGATATTTACTATAAAATACAACCCCCCAAATCTACTCATTCATGATAATTCAAGCAATGACCAATGGTGTATACTACCTTTAACGATATTCAGCAATGCCAAACACATTAAGATTTACATGTATATTTATTTGTCTAAACCTCCAAGTGACTTCTTTGAAATCACCCATCCTCTCTTAAGTCTGGAAATCTTGATCACTCAAATAGATTATAATCTACAAAATCAGACAAACACAGGACATTCATATAATGGCCAATTAAGTAACATCCCTCCAGATAAACCACAGATTGGGATCGGGTTAAGTATGATACATGTTTACAGAAAAGATACATGTACTTGTACAGTGTCAGAGTGCTGCAGCCGATTTCACAAAATGCTAAGACGTATCTTAGGAAGGGTAACTCGTCTTAACTCACAGCTCGTCCTAGGATCGATTTCATCAAAGTTAAGACGCGTTCAACACGTCCTCACTTCCTTAGCAACGTGGCTGAACTCATCTTGCAACTTAAGATCTATTAATTTATTTAGTACATTTATTTACCCAGGGTGTGTCGAAAACAGTTTAAAAACTGGTTTCCATTGGGGCCCTGCATACATTTACATCATAAAATAAAATCAACGAAACCGTCAACTGACGACTTCTGTTAATAGACTGCAAGAACAACACTTGTTTTTTTCAGCTTCTATGAACACAAAACTTTAACAGGTCAGTGTCACAATATTTAAAATAAAATATGAATCCCCTAACCATCCATTTTCGAAAATGTCTGTAAAAAAAACATATGGTGTATACTACCTTTAGAAGCTGTCGGATCTACATGTAACATCAACTTACTTGAGATGTCTCCTGAAGGTATCAGGGTTGTTGGCTAGCAGAGTGTTGACCAGGCCAAAGAGCTGCATGACCCTCTCGTCCTGACGCAGGTCCTCGTGGCCCTTCAGCAGGTACATATACTCAGCACCGTCACTTCCTGTTGAGAAGGATAGTCCAATATTCCGACTCGTGAGGCGACTCGTGAGGCGACTCGTGACTCTACTCGTAACTCGACACTCGACTCTCGACACTCGACTCTCGACACTCGACTCTCGACACTCGACTCTCGACACTCGACTCGCGCCTCGACTCGCGCCTCGACTCGCGCCTCGACTCGCGCCTCGACTCGCGCCTCGACTCGCGCCTCGACTCGCGCCTCGACTCGCGCCTCGACTCGCGCCTCGACTCGCGCCTCGACTTATGACTCGCGACTCGCAACTCGCGACTCGAAACTCGCAACTCGAAACTCGACACTCGAAACTCGACACTCGAAACTCGAAACTCGACACTCGAAACTCGAAACTCGACACTCGACACTCGCGACTGACGACAGACTTGCGACAGACTTGCAAAGTAGAATATAGACATCTACACCATCCTTCCATCCTATAACCATCCTTCAAAAATTGAAAATGTTTGTGCTATTTTGCACTCTCCCCTTAAAAAAGGACTGTTCAATGCTCGTTATTATTCAAGCTGTAAAGTGTTCGCCTTCTGCGGACGTAAACAAAATCACATTTGGTGCATTGGTGCCGTGTGTAATTTATGGGAAACTCACAATGTGTATCGTACATTGAATCAAAACAACAGGGAAAAACATATGTTGTTGTTTTTCTTCCTTTCTCAGGAACGGTAACATCTTAGGTTGATTTCCTTTCCTAAACAATCTAAATCATGACATTTTGGGGCGATTTCAGGTCGTAATGCCCCTTTAACACAACACTTTGCCGTTGAAGGGAGCCTCAATCTGCTCAGTGATCATGTGCCCATATTGGTCTTACCAAAGATGCTGAGTTTGCGAGGGCGTTGCTTGGAGGTGATGACTTGTAGCGAGGACTGGACGCGTTGGATGCGTACGATGGGTCGGTTGGGGTTGTAGGTGCCAGGAACAGCCAGCTCAAGGTCACGACACATCAGGAGCTTGGGAGACACCAGCTGGAGCTCCAACTGGGTCAGCTGTTATGTATAACGGAAACACAGGAAGGGTGCAATTTGGTTTATTATTGGGTGTTTTTATTTTAGTAGTTGGTTTGATAATGAAATGGGATAACACTTCAGCAACAAGCCATTTGTGAGTTAAATTTGAAAGACATCTGGTACGCTGACTTGCTAAAAATACTTGACACATTTAAACTTTGAATTTTCCAGACCAAAGAGACTGTTACTATATCATGTTATTCGAGGCAAGCCTTACGCTAGCAATCCCCAGCTCTTTAATCTATAGCTAACTGTAGATTTGTGACGAATCTACAGCAAACTGTAGATTTGTGACGAATCTACAGCAAATTATCGATTCGTCACGAATCGACAGTTTTTGTTGTGAGCGAGGTGCTACCTCGAGGAGACACGAACCAAACTACCGATGCCTTCCATTCGACTAGATATATGTTCGCATGGGTAACTTTACGAATCCGCACTTATTCACCAACGTGGGAATTGCGGCAAGCCAGAAATATTATTTGAACAAACCTTTGTTGTTGACAAAAAATAAATTAAGTCGGAGAATAGACTCAGAACTGTAGATTCGTGCAACAATGGACTCGGTTTCGCCTCCATTATTTGCACGAATCTACACTTCCTCGTCCATTCTCCTTGACGGAATGGTTCGGTGTCTTTGTGCCATTCTCACCCACTGTGAATAATGTATTGGTGCTGAGCATCTTTTACGTAACTATGCAAGAGCCTGCCCCGAATCGCGTAATATAGTAACTTCGGTCTCTTTGGTCTGGAGAATTCAAAGTTAAAATGTGCCAACGCGTGCGCAGTATTTAAAGGTAGTATACACCATTGGTAATTGCTTGAATTATCATGAATGAGTAGATTTGGGGGGTTGTATTTTATAGTAAATATCGTTTAAAGGTAGGATACACCATTTGCAGATATTCAAAAAATTTACTACCTAATTATTAAGAAATATCCTTCTCATCTGAAAGTAAATAATGATTCTAGGCATCCAGCAAAATGATTGCGCTAGATATCTTTTATTTATTCCGAAAAATCTAATTTTATAAAGAAAATTTCGCGATCAACGGACGGCGATCACGAAAAAACACAAATAACATAAGAATAACTGCTTGACACCGGTTGAAAACACACGCTGTTTTTCATGCTTTTCTCGGGCCTTCATGATTGTAAAACTTCGGACAGGTCAGTTAAACGTTATTTACTATAAAATACAACCCCCCAAATCCACCCATTCTGTTTGCTGGATGCCTAGAATCATTATTTACTTTCAAATGAGTGAGATATTTCTTAATAATTCGGCAGTAAATATTTTTGATATCAGCAAATGGTGTATCCTACTTTTAGGGAGATTTCCGAGACGCATATTTGGAAAATGCATTCTTTTGTAATTTTTTTTTCAAGATGACAGCATCCAAGAGGCAATAATTTCACAGAAAATTTAGAATCACTAATATCTTTACAACAAGTAAGCTTTTCAACAGTATTTTGTTTGGTTATTTGTGGATAGCTCCAAAAGGTATATTGCCCTTTAAGATCATGATAACTGATAAGTCCTGTGATAGACTGATCCCTACCTGAGGGAGTTGCTTCGCTATTCGCCTGAACACGTGGTAGTACAGGTCCCAGGCCTGTGTCAGGTCCTTGACGTTGCGGGAGCGTGTGTACTTGCGACACCACTCCTGGGCCTCCATTAAATCACGCCCGTAAGCCTGTTTTGGTTTATAGGTGACGAAAAATATCAACGTTAGAGTAATTTTATATTTCTTTTTAGATTCCGGCTACACACAAAATTTATAAATTTATAAAAAAATTATAAAAATTGTAATAGTGGAGAGCACCTTATTTATATTAATTTATACAAATAATGAATCTTGTGAGTTTTATGGTTGGAAAATAATTTCAGGAGGTGACAGATGGAATGTTCTATCCTACGAGGTGAATCCGAGTGGAATGGAACATTTCATTTGTTGCCGAATGAAATTATTTGTTTCATCGCATGAACATAAAAACATGAACTATTTGTTTTATCAACTGGATCCTTGTCATTTACATTTTATGAAAAAAATACTTGGTCGGTAATTTTTTATCCTGGACGTGCATCGACTTCTTTGTGTATTTCCTCAATCTAAAGATCTTAGCGAAAAATCTGAGTTTCTTTTTGTATGTGTGTGAATAACAGCATCAAAACTGTCCAGAAATCGTCGCCCGAAACGTTACAGCGCAAAACCCGCCATGTTGTTTGTTGTTCGACTGGGTGTATGGTGTGTACATTGTACGTGTGCACAAAGTGCATGTACAGTCAACGTGTATAGTACTAGCTCCGCGATCGATAACGAGACGTGCGTGCAATGGTACAAAACTAATGGAACGAAAATGCACAGTAAATGGAACCAAATTGCACGATGTATGACGTAAATCATGCAATGGACTACTTGTCAATGAAATGGGGCAAATGATTCAATGACATGTGACTAAATTACACCAATGAAATGACAAGGATCCAGTTTATAGGTGTTATATAAAGGGTGCTACTGATATCAGTAGAGGGCGCTGTTCATTTCATAGAGGGCGCTGTTCATATCCTACCTGATTGAAGGAGGTTTCCTTCATTGTCTGCGGGCCGCGTTCCATCATGGCATGTAGGGGCTCCAGGACACCAAACATCCCCTTGACGTTCCGCTCACCGAAGTAGAGACGGGAAGCCTCCTCTAGACCTTCGTGCCACAGCTCATGCCACAAGATGGCCACGCGGATCAGCTCCTCACTCACCTAGCAAGACAAGACAAGGATGGTTCTCCATTCACAAAACCTCGCCTACTTTTTTGCGATTACCCTATTTTACAACTTGACCTCAATTGAGCTTTAAATTCTGTATGCGACCTTGAATAACACCACCACGTGCAAGTTTCCATATTGCATCTATGACCTAAGTTTGCTTGCAATAGGACTTCAAGTTTTCAAATGAGACCAGGGGTGCGTTCCGCTCACGCGAACGTTGCCAACGTTGGCCAACGTTAGCGTTGTTCGCGCAATGTTCGCCAATTATGTTGGCAAACGTTAGCGAAAACGGCGAACGACATTTCGAGCTGTTCGCTGTTGGCCAGTGACATATTTTAAAGATGGCGGAGAAGTTAGCAGCCGACGGTCTTCTTTTCACGGTTTTGATTTACGTTTCATACTTTTCGTTATAAACGGTGGGTTGTTTTGAGCAGTCACAGGGATCTTTTAAAGAAAAATAATGAGTTGGACAATAAACAGCCAACCAAATGACGTCACTGTCACCGGGAGCCGCCATTTTGAAAACGTAATTTTTAAAATATTGTTCCACTTCAACTAACGCCAACTCAAAACGTAGGCGAACGTTCGCGCAAACAGTTCGCGTAAGTGGACCGCACCCCAATTCTATAATTTGACAACTTGACCGTAAATGACCTTTGACCTTAGCACTGGTTTTCAACTCGGTTTGTGCTGGTACATGGTAGGTCACATTTTTGAGAAAGTTCAAATAAATTGTATGCGTTTTAAATCGTTTAACAAAACCAGCAATGCTATCTCCTTATTTGAGCAAATTCGGGCGTGAACTATGGTTAACCATAGTTCGATTGACGTAACTCGAACGTAGGATGATTGGACTACTCTAGTTGACTATTTGGTACCAGACCCCGGGGCACGGTTGCGCGCTGGTTAACAATAGCCTCTTTCCAGAAGAAAACATGGAGAGAACCAGTGACGCGAAAAAGGTAATGGCAGTAGTCGGCGAGAAAGGCAGTAACGTTAAGTGACAATAATGGTATTTGTTCTTGTTTTTGGACCAACATAACTAATGTTAAATGACTTATTCTACCTACCGGTATATGCGCGGGAGAACAGTGCCAATACCTATCTAGTTCATGTCACAAATGTAAACAAATAGCGGCCATCTTTTCAACAATAGTTCGACTAGAGCCGTTCAAGCGAACTGCATTTGCGCATGCGCGTTGGTAGTCAAAGACTGACTTATAATTTGCGCTCGAACTTGCTCTTTGACAAGCATGATTCGGCTACATGTATGTATTCCGCCCAAGTCAGACAAAAACTTCCGTTCCGATTCATTCTTGAAATGCACTCACCATCATTGCTTGCTGTACCAACGTGTTGCTGTGGTCACACATGTTCTTGAGTATCTTGTTGGCGGCATTGTGTCGGGCTGTGCTCTGGGATTTGGAGGCCACGGTCAATGGGTAAATCAAGGCCTGTACATTCAACAACAACAAAGAATTTAGTTCAGATGATTTCTTTGTCGTGTATCTAATAATTTTATGACTAGGTGTGTGTCTGTACGTCTTGATGCGTGTGTATAAACACCTTCCATCGTGAGCGACAAACAAAAGAGTTTGGGGGCAAACAATGGGTCCACGATTGACAGGAGGTCCACGATTCCAAATCGTGTACAAATCCTATGGAAGTCTTCTGAAAGAGTTAGTACAAACAAAAGAGGGATAACGGTCGGACAATGCCCCATCCACGATTGAAGGTGTTTACACACATTTCTGTGTGTGTCTGTCCGCAGGACTACCTGCAAACCACAAATGTGAGGTGTTCCGGCAAAATGAGACGGAACTGGGCACAGGCCACAGTGGAGACAATAGCTTACAAACCCTTGCACATTATTTCATATCTGCCCAGTTTAATCTCGTTTTGCCAGAACCCATCCCAAATTCAATGCTCTAGACCACTAAGCCATGGCACGGTTCCGCCTCCGACACAATCGATTCCAGAGTAAATTACTCATTCTAGCTCTGTGCATAAAGGTTAAAGCCAAGAATCGACTCCAATTTCTGTGTACAAGAGCCCCAAATTAAGCTCCATATTCTAGCATTCACTCTGGCTCAACAAAACAATGCTGGGCAAACAACGTTACCACAGACTCACACCGTTTACTTTAACAATTTACATGTAATTTCAAGGGCTTTGGGAGCCGGTTGTGACATGGAACCGTTTCTTTTTTTTAGAACTTGAACCGGCTCCAGACATTTTTGGACTGCCAAACCTAATTAGAAATCTTCTGCAACCACTTTCGGCGTGATAGTTTTACATTGTACATCATGGTCACTGTATTAGGTCGACAGGAACATTAGTTTACCGCATGTTCTCATTGGACTTAATTTGTCCAATGGGAACACGACTTTGGTTTACCAGTGTATCAGTTGTAGCACCTGGGGCCAGTTTCATGGAGCTGCTAAGCACCAAACAAAATTGCTTAGCATAACAATTCTTTCTTGGCAAAAACAGGTTTACAGACCAAATCTTCAGGTGATGTCTATTGTTTGTGACTGATTTTCAGCTGGTTTTTGCTTAGCACGAAAAGCACATCCAGTTTTGGCTGGTAACCTGTTTTTTACTGAGCAAGACTTTTTGTGCTAAGCAATTGTTTGTGCTTAGCAGCTTTATTTAAATTTAACCCCTGCTCACCTGCGGATGCTGTTTTCCAATGTCCATCAAGAGTTGATGGATGAGACGTCCCACTAACTGTCTTGGGGTGTCGATTCTTGCTATCAGCTGGGGAATCACCTGAAATGACAAATGGTAGAATGTCATGATAAACCCGTTCAACTCAGAATAAACTAAAGTGAATAAATACGAGGGTGTTAAAATGAGACGGAAAATGAGACAACATTCCTGGCAAAATGAGACGGGACTGGGCAGAGGTTGAAATGAGGGTATTAGAAAAGAAGATAGTAATCTCCTTACAATACTGCTTGTTGCACATTCAATCGGACATTCCATTAACAAGTTACGGCTGTTTAAAGTTCACATTTATGAACATGTCGCAAAAGTAAAGTGTTGAGAAAAAGGCCTTTTAAGTTTTCGAGTTTTGTACACGTATGTGATATGAAAAAATGTCATATTTGTTTTCTTACAAACACTTTTATTCCACTACTTCCATACTAATTCTTAACAGAATATAGTTAGGAGGCATACCAAAGATTACAAATATCAATAAATAAATAAAAAATATAAAAATCTGCCCAGGGAAGTAGGGGAGATGCGGGAGAGTTGAGCCAATTTGTATATTTTGTGTCACCATATGCGGAAGAAAAGTACAAACCTGTAAAAAATTAGTGTAAGATAAACTTTAGAGTGTTGTTTTCGTTTTGAAACAATAACAGTTGGGATAGCAGTTAAGGCTTATTTATATAAAAGGTTTGAAAAAAATTGGTAAAGTGGCTCAACTCTCCCTACAATATGGGAGAGTTGAGCCACTATTACAGGAGAGTTGAGCCAGCATGATAAGTCAATGGCTGGTGAAAAAACAAAATCATATTTTTTCAACTTTTGATTTATTAATTATTAAAGTAAATATGGTGCTCAATTGTTATTATCATGGCACAAAATAACATTTTCTCTCATTTATTATACATTTTTCACCTTTAGTCCAAAAATCAAAATGTTACTACATGTTTTCCCTATGCTCAACTCTCTCCATGACCAATGGCTCAACTCTCCTCATTGCGACCATTTTGTAAATAACCCAATCCTGTCTGGTGTAGAACTTTTGGTAGTTTACAATAGTTCTCTAAAATAATGGTCATATATACCCCCTTCAATAAACAAATTACCGCCATTATAGTCTAAGTCTTGCTATGGGAAATAAGACAAAACATTTATTTTTCTATTTTTCACTCAAAAGTGAAAAAAAATATTTGTTTAGGTATCTTTGATACTGAGTACACATGACAGTAGAGTTAACACTAAGAATGTCGTATTGATGCTATAAACAATATGCAAATATAAATTTTAGTGAGTTACTACTTTTCGAGTTATAGGGGGTGGCTCAACTCTCCCGGTGGCTCAACTCTCCCGCATCTCCCCTAATTGATAGGCGCATTACATGTATTCCATAATCATTCAGTAGTTTTAATTACAGACTTGTCTGTGTTTTATTGGCCATTTAAAACTGCCCATGTGTTAAGCTCTTGACCAATAGGAATGGGTAAGCTGTCTAAAGTACATAAATTATGAATTGCTAGGTTTTGTGTTTGTTTTTCAAATCTATTAATTTGTTTCACAAAAAAGTGTGATAGTTATTGTACACCCTTTTCAGATGTTTTTGGAATTGTTAAACATTTTTTAATACCTGTCCTAACTTGTTATTTACCCCGGTATATCTAGAATCATCAATGAAATTGTATAAGGAAAACCTCAATCAAATACAGACCTAATGAAGACCAATATAATATGCTCAGGTTATGCAATACAACGTTATTTGAATTATGAGGGAAATTGTAGGGTAAAACAACAACCTGCACGACCCAAAAAAAAAAAGGAAAAAGAAAAGAAAAAATGGCTCCAAGAGCAAAAAAATGCTTTTTTTCCACATTTTTCACAACATTTAATCAAATAGTGATTTTCATTTTTTCATGAATACCGACAGTAAAGTTTCAGGTTTCATTCACAGAAATGTTGATTTTGATAAATAAAGTGAAGAAAAAACCCCGATCATTTTGTGTGCATCGTTCTATAGTTCTACAACAGAGCCAGCTATTTCAAAGCCTGTTTTCCCAGTTGTGTAATTTGAACTCCAAGGAAGTAATCAAAATGCAAACGTGTCATATCAATGGGAGGGGATATAGCTCTAATTATACCTAATGAAAGCTTACAATGTGCGCTTTCCAACCATGTATATAACTCAATTTCATTTGTTGGCGACATAATGCACTTTTTGTGAAGCGGGTCACTTTTGTTCCTTTTCCTGTATCTAATAATTTGTTAGAGATATTACTTGTAGGAAATAGTGAATTAGCTCGTCTGGTTTTCAATTTCATCAGGGAGGTGTGAAGTTAGGGCTCCAAGACATAAAGCAAAGAGGCATGTTTGTTTTGTTTATTAGTGTGACGACAAACTCTTCATGGTCTGCATGCAATCACAATCCAAAAAATACACAGTAGTATGTTAAAGCTGTAGTATACCTTTTTGAAGCTATCCAAAAATTAGCTAATCAAAATACCATTCAAAAGCCTACTTTTTTGTAAAGATATTATAAAATTACTCTAAACTCCCTGTGAAATTATCCCTTCTGGTATGCCGTCAATTAACCCTCCTATATACATGTATAGGGCAGTTGCCATAGAATTGTCTGACCTTTCAAAACCTTTCAAGTTTCCTGGACTGAAATGTTTTGAAAGGTGAGAAAACTGTCTGACAAAAGAAACCTATGAAAGATTTCGAAAGGTAAAACAACTTTCTGATCAAACTGGTGTGAGAAAAAATACCTTTCAAAGGGTATTGAAAGGTGTAGTAGTGCAGTAGAAACAATTTCTGGAGCGTTTTGAAAGGTTCATACTAATTTACAGCTATTTTGTCAAGTAAGCAGATTTTGAAAGGTTTTGAAAGGTAAAACCATAGAAGGGTTAAACATTTTTTTTTAAATAAAATAAGTACGTCTTTTTCAAAGATGATCGTCAGAGACATATTTGGAAATTTCCATCAGTTCAGTTGGTTTGTAATCCTGCGAGGAAAAGGAGTGGGCAACAGTATTTATACAAGAAAGGGGTGTGAAAGCAAATTGGACAGGAGAAACCAGAGGAATAAAACAACAATTCAAAAAAAAATGGCAAGGGATTAATCTGAAACAGATGATAAATTAGTTCGATGTGTGGTTGACTCAATCACACACTGAAAAACAACAAAGTGAATGTGACCATTAGTGATTTTATATGAAATGTTAAAAAAAAAATCAAAATCTATGCTATTAAATGAAAATTACCTTTTGCATTAGCCCTTTAAGACATATTACCCTGACAAAGTCATTTTGGCCAAAACCTACTCCAATTTTAAACTAAAATAGCAAATAAACCTGATAAAAAAAAGTAGATCCCGGTAATTCCCCTCAGTTTGCCAGGAAAGCTCAAATTGATGAGTTCCTCAATAAGAGGGGAAGGAATGACAGGGAAAATGAACTCTTGCCGACCCCCGATCTGAAGCTAAATGTAGCTGTCAGTGTAGTCTTGTTTTACAAGACAATTTAATCGCTGTATGCAGTAGACCACGCAAGACCTTCGCTAAAATCGTCTTATACAGTATATATATCTGCTATAATCGCTCGAAAAATTCCGAGCAAAATTGTTTTGCATTTGCATGCGCGTGTGACATTGCGTGAATAAGTGCAAACAAGACTACTGTCAGTGATGAAGTGTGAATTTTTGTTTAGGTTTTTTTTTGTTTTTTTGTTTTTTTGGGGGGGGGTATTTGAGTGTATTTGTAAATAGGTTTCGGGGATGGTCCAGTTTTGATTAGTGTTTGAATGTAGCCTGATAGAGCCGGTACCTAAAGACTGTATATCTTAATCAAATAAGTCCATCAAATCCAGTCTTTTTTCACTAGTCGCCAGTAAAATTCCACCAGTCATGTCTACATCAATGACTATATATACAACCTAAGCTTTGAAGTGCGCCCTCTATCTATATTCACATTGCCTAATAGGCATATATGTGACCTGTTCCAACGAAACCCGGACAAAGTCGACTTTTTAGTTTTTCAGATTTTGCTTTTTTCAAATTCTCTAGGTTCTCAGCTTTAAAATGATGTATCATTTACATATGTACCCCCACCCTATCTTCCCGGGGGTCTGGATTTAGTGATAAAACCCTGACAACCTAATTATGAGATAAACAGCTTTGAAGTTCAGAAAAGCGTATTATTTATATATACAAATGTTTCACAAAATTGACAAAAAAACACACTTCTGGTAGACGGATTTTGTTCAAATTTGGGGAGATTGTAGATTAATAGTGAGTGACTTAGGAAACCCTAAAACCTCAAAATGGTAAAATCCATCCCGAAATGACTTCAGGAGTACATTGTGACAAAACACATTGTGCGACTTTGTCCGGGTTTCGTTGGAACAGGTCACATACATGTACTAGTGAACATACCGGTATGTGCATTATGGGTTCAAAAGTTTCTGGACTTACCGGTATGTTTCCCTACCAGTATGTTTTCCAATCTCTATGTGCCCCGGTTACGATGTGCCCCGGACCCGATGTGCCCCGGTCCTGATGTTTCCCGGTCCCTATATGCCCCGGTCCTGATGTTCCCTGGCCCCTTTGTGCCCCGGTCTGTATGTGCCCCGGTCTTGATGTTCCCCGGTCCCTATATGCCCCGGTCCTGATGTTCCCCGGTCCCTATATGCCCCGGTCCTGATGTTCCCCGGTCCCTATATGCCCCGGTCCTGATGTTCCCTGGCCCCTTTGTGCCCCGGTCTTGATGTTCCCCGGTCCTGATGTTCCCCGGTCCCTATATGCCCCGGTCCTGATGTTCCCCGGTCCCTATATGCCCCGGTCCTGATGTTCCCCGGTCCCTATATGCCCCGGTCCTGATGTTGCCCGGTCCCTATATGCCACGGTCCTGATGTTCCCTGGTCCCGATATGCCCCGGTCCCTATATGCCCCGGTCCCTGTCTGGATGCAACCAGGATAAGTACAGTCTGAATGCTCCATATTACACAGGTAATATCATGGTTACATTTTTTCATCAACCCAGAGATTACCAGGGTAACAGTACAGTGTAATACCAAAACTGGTAATATATGTACCTCTCCCTCAGCTGTTTGGCCATGTCACTGTTTTATGAGCCATTTCCCAAATCCTGGTCTTGTTCCTGGTTAGGCTTTGGGTTCTAGATGCCCTCTTTTACATGCATGTCCCTAATAATAGTAATACTGAGTGTCCTGGCTAAACAAGGGGTTTGTTAAAGTTAGGAACATCCATCCCTACAAGCCTGAACAATTTGAATAAGGCTACATGTATATATATATCGATGACATCACACTTTGTTAACGTGTGCGCTTTTCTATGGGACTAAGAAAATGGTCTAAATAAGTTCCCAATTTAAGGCAGGATAGACCATTTTCAGATATCAAAAATTGTTACTACCGAATCATTCAAAAATATCTTACTTTTGAAAATAAATAATGATTGTAGGCATCCAGCAAAAGGATTGTGCTAGATATCCTATCATTGTTGTGAACAAAAATGTATTTTATAACAAAAAAAAACGATCGCCGTATAGGAACCCTCTTTTTTCTTGCTTTCCTCAGCATTCATGATTCGGACTTCGAACAGGTCAGTTAAACAATATTTACTATAAAATACAACCCCCCAAATCCACCCATTCATGATAATTCAAGATATTACTTTTGTACCAATGGTGTATCTTACCTTTAATTCAAAGTGCACATGTATGTATAATGTAAACGAAGTGTGGCATCATTCCCTACAGAGGGCACTGGGACACTGGACATCTGGGTCCTATTAGACACCCAGTCCTCGTGTTAAACGCACACGCGAGGAGGGTTCCAAATGTCAACAACCAACACGTGAAGGGTGTTTGCGAACAGGATGTTCACTCCCTGCTCAGTGGGGAGCAGATGAAAAACGTCAAGAATGTGATCCATGATGTGCATCATGTTGTATATGTTGCCCTATATGTGACCTGTCACCACGAAATGAGAGTAAAGTCGGAAATATTGAAAATTTAGATATTGGTATTATCAAATTCTTGAGAAAGAGAGCTTTCCAATGGTATATAACACTTGGGGGTTTTGCGATAAATACTTTTTACAGCGCTCCAGAAAGTCATGGGTTACACAAAACGTGTTTGTGAGAAAACTTACTTTAACCCTAACTCCCTACACAACAAAGAAAGTTGGAGGATTTTGAAGGAATTGTATTGTTCAATAACAATGGTGAGGGAGTTAGGGTTAAACATATTAAACAAAACACGCAAAAGATTACAAAACAGAACAAGTACGGTTCGGTTGAGCATAGCAACGGCCATGTTCTAATCATTATTTCTTCTTGAAATTTTTCACACATACAAACTATTGTATAAACAACAAAATATCAAAATTTGGAAAACGTGGAATAATTACGAGGACCTGATTTGCATATTTAATTACCGTGTTAATTAGACCAATAATAGACTTTAATCCAAACACTAACTACGCAAACACTACGCAAAATCGCGTAATTTAAGAGGTTTCCGATTATCTGATCTCACCCAAAAAATGGGAATATGTAGAGGAGGACTTGGGTCTTCCAAATTACTCAAAATCTAAAAATTGACTACCCCTTCATATTTTGACTTTGGATGGCCATATCTCTGAATCACATTATGCGACTTTACTCTCATTTTGTGGTGACAGGTCACATATATGTTTGTTTCTTGTACACAGTCATTTAGTCTCTGAAGAAGATCTTGTTAAGATCGAAATATTAGGCCCTCTTAACTTATTTGATTTGTATATTTCAGGTCATTTCAGCCAGTAAGCAGTTTGCAGCAGTTTTATCCTTATTCAAGAACAAAGATGGTCGACTTTATAGACCCCTCCGACTGGCGGTAATTTTTGTGCATACAAATTTGAAGTAATCATCATTCAGTTCACGAGCAGTGTAAACGATGAAAAATAAAATTGTACATGTATGTGATCATAGTGGGATTATCCTTGTCAGTTTTAATGTCATTTTGTTTTCGTAAAATCATTGTTTCTGTTCTTTTTATTGAGAGTTTTAATTCAGGGCTGCCATCTTGAATTTCTGCCTACATGCACTGCACACGCCCCTGGGCGTTTGTAATCAGCAACCGGATCACACCGTTTACTGGCCACTAATTGAGAACAGGGTTTGAATACACCCCTGGGGTCTACACTTTTGGTCGTAGGAGAGAGGAAGCCTAATCTATTAAAGGCAAAACCAAGATTAAAAAAAAAGAAGGGTTTTATAGGTACATGTATTAAAACAAAACCAAAAAAACATGAGTGCATAGGGAAAACCGGACTAGGCTGCCTCAAGTCTGGTACCCGGAGTGCCACTCTGCAGATGTTTTGCTACCGTTGACAGGTGGGTTTCACACCTGTTCATAAATGCATGACTGGGGTCGCAAGTACCCCTCTGTATGGGGGTTGCAGGACCATATGGTCCGAGAAATATAGACAGAACATTCATTACCATTACACATACAAAAAACCATCTGATTCTCTGCAGGTTTTCAAAACATCTCTCAAGACGCATACATGTCATGCACAAAGCTTTCATTTATAATCATCTAGTTGTCTCATCTTTCATTTCTCCTTAATTACAGAATTTGTTTTCCTTGGTTTCTTGCTTTGGTCATTAGATGCTTATCTCTAATCTGTCATTTATTTTGTTTGGTGATCCATTTATTTTCTATTATGAGCTTTGAATTTGGTGGATTACCTACCGGTATGCTGCACTTTATAAATACCCATTATTTTGCTAAATTTTGCTAAAAGGAGACACTTTAGTGTATAGTTTGACAAGACTGAGGGGACATTGACATTAGGGAGACATTTTGATGTCTCCCTAAGGTTCTAACTCCCTGAAGGCAATTTTTGTTTTTGTTTTTACAGTCTAGATCGATAGAGTGGGGTCCAAAATGTATAAATACAAAATTTTGTGGAAAAAACAGGCTAGGTTACCCCCCCCCCCCTTTAGTGGAAAAACTACCATTTTGTGTGCATCGTGCTGCTTTTCTAGAACGGAGCCAGCTACCGGTACTTCAAAGCATGTTTTCTCAGTTGTGTAATTTGAAGTCCAAAGAAGTAACCAACAAACAGGTCATATCCCCCTAAATGTAAGAAGATATGGAACTCTATTATATACCAAATGAAAGCTACAATAAAGGGCTTTCCAAAGACGTATGACATATAAAATACCCTTTTTGTGGAGTGGGTCACAAATACCTCTATTTGTTTGGCAGGAGAGGTCAGGCTAGTTCAGCCTCTGTCCTCCTCTGGATCCCTGGGGCCAACTTGGCCGAGGTTCCCTCTTCTGACGCAGTCATATACAAAACGTCACCATCAGCGAAATATAAAATTCGGTGAAACAATTCACATATATCTTTGTCATTCCTGGGGCTGAGGCATATGGTCAGCCAAATGCTTGACCATAAAACTGCTCACATGAAATAACAAATACAGCTAGTAAGCCTCTACTCAGAAAAGCAAATTTGAGGTCAAATTCGATGGAGTGATTCCAACTTTTGGGCCAGATCTTTTATGGAATGCCCAACCCCGATTCGGGGAAATTTATTTTGAAAAGGATGGTAAAAATAAAGTGTGTTTACATTTGATCAATTTCTCAAATTAATAGTCACAAATATCAAGTGGCCAATTAACCCCAACTGTTAGGGAGTGAGAAAATTTGTATTGAAACTGATGAATTTGATGAATTATTGGGGTTATAAAGTACAACGAAAATGCCACTGGCATCCGGAACAGTATTTGATTTTGAAGAGGTTTAGAAAGCTAGCTAAATAAAAAAAATAAAAAAATAATAATCAATTGTGACCTGTTACCACAAAATGAGAGTAAAATCGGAAATATTGAAAATTGAGATATTGGCATTTTCAAATTCTTCAGAAAGAGAGCTTTTCAATGGTACATAACACTTGGGGGTTTTGCGATAAATACTTTTTACATCGCTCTAGAAAGTCATGGGTTTCACAATACGTGTTTGTGAGAAAACTTACTTTAAACAAAACACGCAAAAGATTACAAAACAGGACAAGTAAGGTTCGGTTGAGCGTAGCAACAGCTATGTTCTAATCATTATTGCTTCTTAGAATTTTCCACACATACAAACTATTGTATAAACAACAAAATATACAAATTTTCAAAAACGGGGAATACTTATGAGGACCTGATTTGCATATTTAATTACCGTGTTAATTAGACCACTAATGGACTTTAATCCAACCATTAACTATGCAAAATCGCATTATTTAAGAGGTTTTCACTCATCTAATTTCACCCCAAAAATGGGAATATGTAGAGGAGGACAAATTCTCAAAATTGACCACCCCTTCATATTTTGACTTAGGATGGCTATATCTCCAAATCACATTGTGCGACTTTACTCCCATTTTGTGGTGACAGGTCACAATTACTTGTCCTAATTTCATATTGAAGTTAGTATACACCATTTGCAAACATAAATAAAAGTACTGAATTAGTATGAAATACCGGTACCTTACTTAACTGTAAGTTAATAACAGTCTCAAGCCTCCTCTGAAATCACGGCACCTGACGTGACTTGGTTTTGTGGAATTTTGTATCAATTTTAAACGTTTGCCGGCCAGCAATCGTTGTAAAAGCCTGACTATTTTCACACACTGCCCCCAATTTATTGAATTTGTCTCAAGGAAGTCAAGGAACCAGGCTTCAAGAACAGTACTTTTTTCTTGTTTCATTTCTCCAGTTTTTATGGACACAAAACTTTAAACATGTCAGCGTCACAATATTGACTTTAAAATACAAATCCCCTAATCCATCTATTTTTGAAAATTACAGCAAAAGCAAATGGTGTATTCTACCTTTAACCAGTTCGCGCCAGGATTATTTTAACATCACTGAGCCGAGGGGCAGGATTATTTTTAACAAAACTCGATCCGAGGCGGGTTCAGGCCGATAGTACCGGGAAGCACACCCACGCATTTCCGGCCTTGCTCGCTGCTGACAGATATTTCCGGCCTTGCTCGTGGCGTGTTTATGCGTCATCCGTTTTGAATCTGGGGAAAACTTTGCATTTATATACGTCATCCGACACGAACTGGTTAAAGGTAGGATACACCATTGGTAATTGCTTAAACTGTCATAAATGGGTGGATTTGGGGTGTTGTATTTTATAGTAAATATCGTTTTATAACTGACCTGTCAAAAGCAAGAAAAACGGCAGTTGTTCTTATGTTGTTCTGGTTTTTTCGCGCTCACCGTCCAGCAGTCGTAACATTTTTTGTAACAATTACAGGATATCTAGCTTCGCCGGATGCCTACAATCATTATTTACTTTCAAATAAGTAAGCTATTTCTAAATAATTCTGTAGTAACATTTTTCGATATCTGCCAATGGTGTATACTGCCTTTAATCCATATTCTCGTTTCTGAGAGTAAGTTTTCTATGTTCTAGGTTCCCTTATTGAAGGTGAAAGTGTATTTATTTCATTTCTTGCAACATCACTCTTTAGTTTTCCCACTTTAATTTCCCTGCTGTCTAATACTATTCTACTACCATGAACATCAATCTCCAAATAAAGAACAAGGTGGTTTCGGTGTTTTCCCACGAGGGAGAAGGTAAGTGGCATACCCTTGTCTGGTTTGATGCCTTTCTCTATGATTTAATACAGAGTACAAATCAAATTGTTCACTTTGGCAACTGGAATTTACAAAATCCCTGTGGATTAAAGGTAGTATGGAACACTATTTGCTTTTAGTGTATTTTTTCCTAAAATGGATGGGTTAGGGGTTCATATATATTTATATTGAATATTGTGATGTGTAACTTTGTCAAAACGGTGATGATTTGTAACAAAAGACGTGATAGACATGCTTGTAGATAGCGCCTGCTGAATAAACATGATTCTCGATATCGATATGCAGTCTTCTTTTGCAAAATTAAATGCAAAATTTGCTCGCATATCACAGAAGCTTGTAAGTTGTATACCATTATGTGACCCACTCTGCAAAAATTTCTAATGTGTTAAAAATGCCTTTTCAATTTTACAGTTGGTCAGAAAAAGCAGAAAAAAAGCTTTCATTTGATATATGGCACAACTCTGTGGAGTAATGCATCGGTCTTTTACAATTTTTGGAAATTTGCTTTTTCTCAGTTATATTCAAAATGTCTTTGAAAAGAAATTGAGATTTACAAATGTAGTGCTTCATTAGATGCTATGGTAAGATAATGACAAAGCCTGTATTAAATTTAATTTAGAGATCAAAACAATCTTTTCAATCGATCAGATCTGAAAATATAGGTGTCGGAGAAACCAAAATGTCTTAAAACAAACATAATATTTCTTGAAAGAAATATCACCTCCGAGACAATAAACAGCCAAATGTATTTTGCGACATCAGACTTATTTTTGCAGAACGGGTCACATATTAGCAATCCCATATATTGGACCCGGTGTCATATGTAAATTTGTCTCATACGAAAGTCAAACTTCCTTTCCCTATAATTGGTTAATGTGAACAGTCACAAATTATGATCAAGCATGTATGTACAATACTACCGATCCTGTCTGAAATTCACACTACATACGTACATGTACCGGTACATGACACAGAGGGTCCAACATGTTTAGATAGCGTGACAGCCCTTTTAAGGTACTAACATGGACACAAATATTTCAAAACGAGCTACAAAATAAAACTAGGACAGGTTGATCGGCATAGCAGGATCACCCAATTCCAACTGCTCAATGTTTCCCCCCAAACATCCCCAGATCTGCTTCCCCCGTCACGTTTCCTTACGTTGATTTCAAAACAATGCGACTAACGTGACTGCCAGGGAAGTTGTCTAAATGTGACCCGCTCCATGAAAATCAGGAATAAGTCTCGAAATGACTTTTTGAGGTATGCACATGATGAGAAAGAGAATTTCATAAGCTTTCTAATGATACCCATCACAAGTGTGTACCTGTTTAGGTTAACCAGTTATGGTCTGATGAAGATGACAGTTGTATATTTATTTGCCGAATCCACATTCCGAGAAAAACAGCTTTAAAATAAACAAAATTGACCAAAATCATGCGGACAGCGCACACAAATCCTCTTCATTTTCATCTTTATTGATCGTTTTTACATACAATACATTAATAACAATAATCTGTGATACATGTAACTACACTTCCTAAAAATACAATGCTCAGCAAATCGACTTGGTCACGATTTTCACCCATGCGTTCACTTCAACGGCCGATTGCGTAAAACGGCCTCAGCGACTTATTCCTGATTACGATAGAGCGGGTCTCATATGTTCCCATGTAGGCGTAAATAAGCCAGGGTAATAAAACAAGGTCCCCTTTGGGAATTTGGCAGGTATAAATATCTGGATTACTGGGGTTCTTATCCAACATTCATGCCCTGGGAATGATCCAAACAGCAGGGTTTGGAGGTCGAGGACATGCTCTCTTGACCTATTTGAATGTGATAATAAGGACTATCATGTAGCTGCCATGGGAATTGATAAACATGCACAATGAGGGGTACATGAAAACTAAATGGATTTATTATTTATTTATTTTATTTTATTATTAAAGGTAGTATATCAGCCTATAATTTCCTCAAGTGCCTACAAATAGGCACTTAGGGAGACAATCCCATAGAGATGTACACAAACTTAAAACAGTCCTAATTTGTTTACCCTAACACTTTTCTCTAAGATCTTCGAGATTTATGCTATTTAGACCAAAATCTGTCGTTCTAGAGCAAAAATTACTCTCAAATATCATTTTTTAGGGTAGCTAGACACTAAAGCCCTGTTCGCACTGGACTTTTTTTTATAAAACTTACCAAGACGATGGGTACTTTTCCCATTTTAAGTCCAGTGCGGACAGCTTAAGACGTTTTCCTCTCGGTTACTTTTCCCGAGTCCAGTGGTTACTTTTACCGGCCAACTGCTGCCCGGGTAAACTTCCCAGGTAACTTTTCCCTAGACGATAAGTCCAGTGCGAACAGTGCGAGTCGGTAAAAGCGTCTTAGGAAAACGTAAATCCGGCCCCCTACGGCGATTTCATGCTACACAAGACACCGCGCATGCACTCTTTGCATTGTTTACGTGCGCGCATTGTTTACGTGCGCGCGCTGATGCATGCACATCGCATTGTGATCACAATCGCCTTCATGAGTCATTATCATGACAGCTTGGCTACTTCTCTCGCGGTCTCGGTAAAAATATTCCCGTGTCGAAAGTCCAAGTGCGAACAGTGGTAACATTTGACCTTATTTTATTTTACCATCGTCTCAGTAAAACTTTCCCTAAAACAAGTCCAGTGCGAACACGGCTTTAGGGAGACACTGAAATGTCTCTCTAAGTGCCACTGTCTCCTTATTACCTAAAAACTTATTTGTCTCCCATCCCGAGTGCTTATTTAGTAAAATACACCATTTGCTTTTGTTGTTATTTTCAAAAATGGATGGGTTGGGAGATTCATATTTATAGTAAATATTGTGACACTGTTCTTTCCATTTAAAGTTTTGTGTTGGTAGATGCTGAAAAAAACTAAAAACATTAGTTAACCCTATAACAGTCCTGAATACTTCTATTTTATTAGGAATGTTTAGACATCCTATGGAGTTAGGGTTAATGCTGTTTTTGTAGTCTGGTTCCTTGACGTCCTTCCGATGAAACTGAGCAAATTTATATACGTCGGGCAATTAGGAGGTTAGAAAACCAGACTACATGTAGTTGGCCGACACCCTTTCAAGGATGTGTAACAGTATCGTTAATAAAACGTGGACTAAGTTGCCAACGAGCAATATCGATGGACTAAATGATACAGAATTCCACTTTTCTTGAAAACCACAGCACACCTGATGCTGTGATTTCACAGGATACTTACGGTAAAAGGTAGGATACACCATTGGTAAATTCTTGAATTATCATGAATGGGTGGATTTGGGGGGTTGTATTTCATAGTAAACATCGTTTAACTGACCTGTTCTAAGTTTTACAATCATGGATGCTCAGAATAGCACGAAAAACAGTGTTTGTTTTCAACTGGGGTCGAGCAGTTATTCTTATGTTAATTTGTTATCTTTGTTTGGCGATCGCGAATTTCTCTTTATAAAATTCTATTTTTTGAAATAATTACAGGATATCTAGCGCAATCCTTTGCTGGATGCCTAGAATCATTATTTACTTTCAATTGAGTAAGATATTTCTTAATAATTCGGTAATAAATATTTTCGATATCTGTCAATGGTGTATATCCTACCTAAGACTGTTATTCACTTAGGCCTACAGTCAAGTACAGTATTTCATAATAATTCTCTGGTTTAGTTTTTTGACGTTTGCAAATGGTGTATATTCTGCCTTTAATTATTTATGTTAATGAGGCCACGTCCAAATCCCTTAATTGTTTATGGCTATTGTCAAAGTCCATTACAACTATGCATGAGCAGGCTGACAATAGACATAGCCGTAACCCTGGAAGCCTGTTTCGGACACGGCCTGACATGACCAAAGAAATGTCCAGGATAAAAGTCCTGCGTGTTTTCATTGCTGTTTTTTTTTTAATCAGGTTTGTCTATAGAGAGCAGAACAAACAGAAACATGTCCGTTGGTCTTGACACAAAGTCTAGACTAATACTTCCTACAAAAAAATCCTCCAACTACACATGGCAATACTTTTATGACAGGCAAATAACATCCGCCGGGATTATTTTAACATTATTTTAACATCACCGAGCCAAGGCTTGGGACTTATTTTTAACGAAACTCGATCCGAGGCGGGTTCAGGCTGATAGTACTGGGAAGCACACCCACACATTTCAGGCTTTGCTCGCTGCTGACAGACATTTCAGGCTTTGCTCGCTGCTGACAGACATTTCCGGCCTTGCTCGTGGCGTGTTTATGCGTCATCAGTTTTGAATCTGGGGAAAACTTTGCGTGTATATACGCACTGTGGACCCCCGAACAATTGACGTCCACAGGATGCGAGAAGAGGTTACGGTTTGTGGATTTGGATAGGTCCACAGCCTGTTTTGCCCTCTCTAAAATTATAGAGCTTTAGAGGAAAAACGGGTTACGGTTATATAGAGGAACAGATGAGAGGGCCAGAATCAAAATTTGAGGCAAAATATTTTTGGGGGAAGCGAGAAAAATTAGTTTTTAGCTAATGTTTTCTTAACTACACGAAGACAAAAGGAATGTCCACAGATGTAAGGTAAAGCTAATTAAGTGTTCGGAAATTTGGTACCCTCTGGAGACCTGAACACAATGTGTACAATGGAGACAAAAGGTCTCCGGAGGGTAAATTTCTATAGGTGAATAGGTCTCCACTGGGAATTTCACGAAATAGATTTTTGGGATTGTACTCAAATTACTCAAAAACTAGGTTTAGGATGTGGGTTAGGGTTAGTGTTTGGGCTAGGGTATAATATAGTGTATATTGGGTCGAAATTTCAACCCAGCAAATTAATTTGAAGCATTTTGAAAAAGGTGCCCAACTTTTTAATCAGTTTGTACACGAGAACAAAGAGATGTCTTCACTGGGATACAGATTTAAGTATTAGTGTTGTTGTGGGGGCCGTATGTCACCTCATGAAATGATTTTTTCAAGAACCTGACTTTGAACAACTGGGGCATCAAGAGCCATCTGCTTAAAACAAATTAGGTCATCAGTCTGTCCTGGCAAGAGAGATACATATACCACCAGCCATCCGGGAGGTTAATGTAGGGTCTACAACTTCCGAGCCAACCATTACAAATTCTATACACTTCCGAACAAACCATAACTGTTTCCCCATGAAACTCAAGACGAGTGACAGTTTACTGACAAGCATTATGTCTATACACAGGGGAGGAGTTGAAATAACACGCAAGGCACAGATGGAAAAACAACTTGCAACTAGTATTCCCTCTGTGGTTTTTCTTCCCGCGTTAAAAACTTGAACTTTTACACGGTTCGAATGATTGACTCACTGTGAGCAATGGAATGTTCTGTCACTGCTAAGTGCTAGTGATAGAGATGGAATTTCAATTGAGGTGAACATCTAGACATTTTTTCTTTACTGTCTAAAACAGATTGTGTACTGTTGTTATTTAAAGGTAGGATACACCATTTGCAGATATCGAACAAATTTACTACCAAATTATTAAGAAAGTAAATAATCCCCTGCCCAACCCACCACATACATCCTCCTACCCCCTGACCCCAAACCCCTCCCCACCTTCAACCTATCAACCCCCAAACTATCCTCATCCCCTGTTTTGTTCTACTCTTTGTGTTGTTTTACAAAGTAATTTAATACAGTTTGTATATTTTATATCTATATACTTGTTTTACATATAAAGATATATTGTTTGTATGTTTATCCCATTCCTGTAATTGGTGGTTCCTAGCTCCGCTGTTGGAAGTGGTTAATAAATAAATAATCATTCTAGGCATCCAGCAAAATTATTGTGCTAGATATCCTTTAATTATTCTGAAAAATACAATTTGATAAAGAAAAATTCGCCTGAACCCGCCTCGGATCGAGTTTCGTTAAAAATAATCCCGCGCCTCGGCTCGGTGATGTTAAAATCATCGCGGCGCAAAATTGTTAAATGTAATTGGTGCCTCCCCGTTTTGAATAAGATAAAATTGGCCTAGTCTTGCAGCTCTTAGATCACTTTGGTGACACTAGACTTGTGATTGTAATCGCTGAGTACAAACCGATTGTCCCGCCCCATCAATTTTCGAACACAGCCATTCAGAGGATAACAAAAAAGAAACTAAAAAGCCATACATCCGATTGCCTTCCTCGTCCAAATACAATGCTCTTTAACAATCATGTCCCAAGGCTGATTAAATGTTGATCAAACAGAAACTTTGCTGGATTGCCAAGATTGTAATCTGACATGACATGGTGGTAGCTGGCGGCAGCATGCCTCACTTGTACTTTTGGGGTTACTTGTATTATTATTTTATTTTCTGGTAATGAAACTAGGGATCTTTCAAAAGTGCTCAAGGCACTGTAGCTCAAAAGCCAGAAGAACCCCGTAGACAGAGGCACGTCAGCCAGGAACACCGGGGCAAACCCCTTCTCTTTGCGATAAGTTAGTGTTTTGGGTAATGTTATAATGAGAAAGCTATACACACATTATAAATTTAACAATAACATTATAAACACACGGGACCTACAACTTTATGTCCCATCCGAAGGACGCGCAAGCAATCATGAAAAAATCAAAGGTTTAGAAATACTGAGCCGATTTGGGGACCAAAAAAATGTCAGTCTGTAATTTAGTCCGACATTTGAGGCCCCGAATTTAGCAGCTCCTATCTCTCCTGCTGTAGGTCAAGGTGGTCATCAAGCAGCAAAAGGTCATTGCCCTGAAGCAGCTCACCTTTCAGAAACAGTTCTACAAGAAGATTTGATTTATGTTAAAGAAGGGAGGGGGGTGAAATGGTATCCACAAATTGTTTATCCAGTCAAGAATTCCGTTCTTCCTGCCACAAAAAATCCTTTTGAAGTTTAGCGAAGGCTACAGGTACCGGTAGTTAAAGGTAGGGATACACCGTTGGTAAGTGCTTGAATTATCATGAATACCGGTAGGTAGATTTGGGGGGTTATAATTTATAGTAAATATCGTTTAACTGACCTGTCCGAAGTTTTAGAATCATGAATGGCGAGAAAAGCACGAAAAATAACGTTGTTTTTTTTAACCGGCGTCGAGCAGTTATTCTTATGTTATTTTTCTTTATAAAATTATATTTTTTCTCACAGGATATCTAGCGCAATCATTTTGCTGGATGCCTAGAATCATTATTTACTTTCAGATGAGTAAGATATTTCTTAATAATTTGCCGGGTAGTAGATTTTGTCGATATCTGCAAATGGTGTACCCTACCTTTAAAGCTTACTTGGCTAAATTACATGTATTACTGACCATTCAACCCTATGAGACCAACTGACCAGAATAAGGTTGCGTGTTGACAACTGATCCTTGTCACTAAAACCTCAAACAGAAACTTAACAATGCAATATCGGGTAGATTTGAACAATTGCAACGACTGTAAGATATTCTTTTCGGGCATTAGGGCCTAATGGTGTGTACAGTTGTTCAAGGTTCTTGGAATAGCTTTTTTGTTTTGACAATGAATATTGTTTGAGATAATGGTTTTAAAAAAAAAAATATAGAAACCAACAGATTTCAACAGGAATAAAAAATTTAAGAGTTTTACTGCTCAATCGAACAAGACCAAAAGAAACCCTCACCAAAAGGATATGTAAAATAGTTGGATATTATTATTATTATTATTCACGGTTTATTAAAATTCAACTTGGTTGCCAAAAGCAAAATTGCATTGAATTCACAATAAGTATTGAAAAATTATAGTAAAAACTCAAATTCATTAAAAAGTTAAAATATATTAAACATTGAAAGAATCTTTACACAAATTAAAACATGATTACTCACATTTACAATTACAACCCAAATGAGATGTTATAATTACAATTAAGCATCCTATGGTGCGACAGCATAAACAACCTACCCAAACAGTGACTTCTGCAAATGGCTTTTATTAAAGAAGGTTTAGGGGGAAATTACACTTAATTAATCAATTCTTGTTACCTATACCGGTATTCATAAATACCTTGGACAGTTTACGCATTCCCATTGGTCGAGAGCTTATCACGTGGCCGGTTTTAAACGGACGATAAAGACATGGCTGGCTGGCTGGTTTTAAACACTTTTCCAAAATGTGGACACCTATAAAATCCAGTGCTTTTTACCATTTCATTGGTTGAACATTTACAATCATCACGCATGGTAGGCATGCGCATTTACAACCAGTGAGTCAGTATTTCATGGTCCTAAATTCACAACGCATTCGCCACAGCTGCCTCTGCGCGTCATCGCACAGTATGTTCGACGCGCGCGTCATCGCGAAGGATGTGCGACGCATGCCTCATTGCGCAGGATGTGCGACGCGTGCGTCATTGCGCAGGATGTGCGACGCGTGGGTCATTGCGCTGGATGTGCGACGCGTGCGTCATCGCGCAGATTGTGCGACGCGTGCGTCATCGCGCAGAATGTGCGACGCGTGCGTCATTGCGCAGAATGTGCGACGCGTGCGTCATTGCGCAGAATGTGCGACGCGTGCGTCATTGCGCAGAATGTGCGACGCGTGCGTCATTGCGCAGAATGTGCGATGCGCGCATCATCGCGCAGTATGTGCGACGCTTGCCCCAATGACCATAAAAAGAGTTGGATACATCTTTTAATACTCATGAGCTGGATGTTCCATTATATAGCTAAAGGGTGTTTTGAATCACCTCGGGAGGCTAGTTTACTACACCACCTGAAGCATTCAATATTTGTATACAACTTTTAGTTGCACCGTGAAAATGGGCTAAAACTGCAGTGTAAAAAAGTTTCACAGTGTATTTAGGGAAAAGATTGTATTTCCCATAGTGATTGCATAGTCTCTTTGTTCAGGCAAGGCAGAAATGGTGAAGCGATAACTATCACTTTAACAATTCTTTGTCTCAAGAGGTGGCATCGTTAGTTACAGAGAATGACCTGCCTATGTGCCAATACACCATCCCAGTTCAAGCTGCGAACCACTCAGAAACAATTTCACACATTTCCACAGTGACAAATTACATTTACTTCACTTTCTTATTTCCCTCTTCTTACATGTAGGTCGAAAGCTCCTGGGCAGTGATTTTCCACCCTGCAGAGCCAGAGGCGTCAACTGAAGACTTGCTGAGCCCATGGTCAAGATGATCAGAGATGTATTCGAGTCCCTGCAAGTCTTAACACAAGTCCTTTCACAAGTCCTTTCACAAGTCCTTTCACAAGTCCTTTCACAAGTCCTTTCACAAGTCCTTTCACAAGTCCTTTCACAAGTCCTTTCACAAGTCCTTACACAAGTCCTTACACAAGTCTTTTCACAAGTCTTTTCACAAGTCCTTTCACAAGTCCTTTCACAAGTCCTTTCACAAGTCCTTTCACAAGTCCTTTCACAAGTCCTTTCACAAGTCCTTTCACAAGTCCTTTCACAAGTCCTTTCACAAGTCCTTTCACAAGTCCTTTCACAAGTCCTTGCACAAGTCCTTGCACAAGTCCTTTCACAAGTCCTTTCACAAGTCCAGTCACAAGTCCAGTCACAAGTCCAGTCACAAGTCCAGTCACAAGTCCAGTCATAAATAAAATGGTTGAACAATGAAAAAGGAATGCTTTTGGCAAAGCTCATTTGAATAGCTTGTGATTTGAACTGGAGGACTTGTGATGAACTTGCAGGGACTTGTGATTGACTTGACTACATCCCTGGTCAAGATACCTAAACCCAAGCACCAAGTCTCAATGTTCCTTAAAAGAACCAGTAGTGGAGACTTTCTTCCAAAAATTGCTGGAACCACCACATTTGCTTTAGAAGGAAGGGGGGGGGGGTGGGGGGGTGGTATTTTTATGACCTCATTTACTGAGATGGATGTCTGCCGCTGTGTCATTCACAATGGGGTAAGAAAAACAAAACAATTGATACCTAAAGTCTTCGTTTTCAAAAAATTAATCTGTGACCATTCACAAGTTTCAATGAACAGACATACCGGTAGTTCTATTTAAAGGTAGGATACACCATTTGCAGATATTAGCAATTATTAGAAAATATCCGACTTATTTGAAAGTAAATAATGATTGTAGGCATCCAGCAAAATTGTTGCGCTAGATATCTTGTAATTGTTCCGAAAAATGGAATTCTCTATAAAAGATGGCGATCGCAAAACATAAAAAATACTGCCCGACGCCGGTTCGAAACGAAAACCATTTTTCCTTGCGTTTCTCAGCATCCATGATTGTAAAACTTCAAACAGGTCAGTTAAACAATATTTACTAAAAAATACAACCCCCCAAATTCATCCACCCATTCATGATAATTCAAGCAATTACCAATGGTATATCCTACCTTTAAAGGTAGGATACACCATTGGTAATTGCTTGAATTATAAAAAATAAGTAGATTTGGGGGTTGTATTTTATAGTAAATACCGTTTAACTGATCTGTCCGAAGTTTTACAGTCATTGATGCCGAGAAAAGCACGAAAACAGCGTTTGTTTTCAACCGGTGTCGAGCAGTTATTCTTATATTTTTTGTGTTTTTTCGCGAATTTCTTTTTTTTTAAATATATTTTTCAGAATAATTACAAGACATCTACCGCAATTTCCGCAAACATATTGTTCGATGCCTAGAAATAGAATTATTATTTACTTTCAAATAAGAAAGATATTTTTAATAATTTTGGTAATAAATATTTTTGATATGGTGTATCCTACCTTTAAGCTCCTAAAACCTTAAATTGGCAGTCCACTATTTTAAAGACTTGCTTTCCCATGCAAACAAATTAGAAAAAAAAATTGAAATCCATCTAATTTCTTTTGACTGTCGCAATTCATCATCCTCACTAAAGCTTCTGGAGCTATGATTTCAGACCTTAACAGCTTGTTTATCCCCCCATACTCCCCATGCTGTCTCTTCCAGCCAACAGGTGCGGCCGACCACACTGTGGGTTTTAGGGCTACCACAAAGTCAATTGGATTAGGGGCAATTTCTAAAATGCATGATGTGGTTTCTGAAGCAGAACAAATTGCTCAATTTGGAGTCAAATAACATGGATTTTTCCAAATCCTTGGGAATCTTTTGTTACAGTGCTCACAATAAAAACAGTTTCCGGTGGAAAGTTACAGAGAACTGAATTAGTTTAGAAAATCTCTGATATACCGGTATTAATTTGTTTTATAAATAGCAGTGGTTTCTGTAGCTATTTATTGCCGACTTCTGAAATGACCCTGTTATAGGTTATGGCACAATATCCATTTCAAAGGGCATCTATTGGATTTCCTTTTATCAAATTGTTTCAATTATTAAGCACACTAGGGGCCTAGGGTCATGCAACCATTAAACTATTATGAGAAAATATCCTTGGAAATTGGATAATAAACTAACCAGGGTTAAAGTTTCTGCATTTAAGGTAATTTTTTTTTCAAGGGAGATTATTTTTTGACCAAGCGGCACCTTTTTATCCATGGAATTATTTTAATGGGGTCTGGCTTTAACTGACCAAAACAGGTGTTGAAGTAATTGAAATCTTAACAAAATGGAATTTGGGCAAATATTTTGATAGTTTCATGTGGTCAGAATGGTTTTTTTTTCAAAGATTTCTTCCCAAATTAGCTATCTTTGTAGGAAAAGTGCAACTTTGTATTTTGCACAATCAAGCACGCGTTGCACGGTGTGTAGAAAATGTTCCGAACACGTGCACTTGGTGGTCGCAATGTGGTCAAAGTATATGCCGCAATCGTTGCGTGCTACGCGTTATATGCTTAAATTGCCGATTCACGTGGCTGATTTGTAGGAAATGATGTCATTGTAATTCTGTCTCTGAAGAAGATCTTGTTAATATCAAAATATTAGGCCCTCTTAATTTATTTGATTTGTATATTTCAGGTCATTCCAGCCAGTAAGCAGTCTGCAGCAGTTTTAATCTTATTCATTGTAATTCTCTAATAGTTTTACCCAAAAATTTGATGAAAACAGTTTTACCCAAAAATTTGCTGAAAAAAATTGATACAATATTTAAGTTTAGAGTATTACATCCCATGCTGTAGAATTGGTGTTCATCATACGTATAATTATTGTCACTGTGAAAAATCAATTTAGTGCATGCCAAGTAACAATGTATTTTCATTGTTCGTGCATACATCCGCAAATTGTTATCCTTGTAGAGAGGTGAAATTCTTAAAAACGGAGCACCAAACAGTTAAACCACAATTGAATGAAAGGATTGGCAGGAGTTTTAGCACGTTTGGCAGGAGTTTTAGCACCTTCGGCAGGAGTTTTAGCACCTTCGGCAGGAGTTTTAGCACCTTTGGCAGGAGTTTTAGCACCTTCGGCAGGAGTTTTAGCACCTTCGGCAGGAGTTTTAGCACCTTTGGCAGGAGTTTTAGCACCTTTGGCAGGAGTTTTAGCACGTTCAGCAGTCCACAGGTCGAACAAATTCCCCCCCCAAAAACCAACTTCAAGTCAGAAGTTAATCCCCAATACTCCCAGCACTCTATTTAGGAGGAAGTTCTTCAAGTTCAAGTGTGACAAAGTGAGCAGTCAAGTGCCTAATAATTCAAGGACTGAAAATTCTGGGGCTCAAAAAAAAAGGAGTCATATTTTGTATTCCAGACTAGGTAAACACACTTGTGTAAACAGAGGGGATGATATGCTGGGTATGAGTCAACAACAGCAATGACGCCATACAGACTCTATAGTCAATTCACAACCAATGAATTGCTAATCTCGGAAATTCTATTCACATTTTAATACTTGCTCGTTCTCTTCAAATGCCAAACCTTCTTTTGTTGGTTCCTGAAGCTTGGCTACAGCAATGTGTATTTTTTTCTTTTCTTTTTGTTATGCAAATCGCCTATCACAAGGCCAAAAGGGCACTGGAGGTGTGGGCTACTAGAGGAAGGTGTGGGCTACTAGAGGAAAGTGTGGAAGAACCAGCCCCTCACACCGATTGAAAGAAGACCATCCGATCTCTTCACAGTATAAATAGGGTTGGGATGGGTAACTAGTCCACAGCAAGGCATTAATAATGTCTCTACCCATATTATGTGTGGAAGTGTCCTAGCCAAGGCCGGACTCGAACCCCCAACCTGCTTAACAACCTAGACCACAAATTTAACGCTCCTTACAACTACCTGGTAGGCCAAGGCACTTCTACATATGCTACACAATTAGGTAAGGTTTAAATGCAAGTGTCCGTAATTTGGGTTAAAATTAGGCAAACGGTTGCCTAATGTGAAAAACTTAAACAAGTTCAAAGAAATCCCCAAAATAAAAGATTATTGTTGCTTACAATAATTATGTGAGCGTCGTAATGTTTCAACACGCACGTAAAAGAACCCAGTCACACTTATCGCTAAAGAGAAGGGGTTCACCCCGGTGTTTCTGGCATTTTGTTCATCCTCCTACTGGTTTCTTCAGGCTTACGAGCTACAGTGCCTTGGGCGCTTTTGAGGAATCCTTGGTTTCATTGCCGAAAAGAAATAATAATAATAATAATAATAATAATAATAATAATAATACCAATAAATTCCTTTAAACTTGTTTAAGTCTCCCATGTCAGGCAACCTTTCACCATCTTTTTAGTCCAACATTTCCCCCTGTTTTTGTTTGCTGGGGTAAATATCACAATGTTTTAATACGGTAACTTGGCCAGCAAGCAACTTGGTGAATTTAAAGCTCATCAATACTGAGGTTTGGCAAGACTAGTTGATAATATCTGGAGGTAAATGCTTGCAACTTTAGGGTATAATATAGTAGCCATTTTTAATTGTTAATATGTTTTGATACATTTTTTATATATTTTGTTATTTATTGTATTACAATGATTATAACATTAAATTTAGTAGTGTCGGAGGGCGGACAAAAATAGGTTCACATTCAACAAGTCAATATTTTTACTCAAAACACTGCGTCAGGGAAATTTGTTTTCCCCAAAATATAAATAATCCCAAAGGGGAACAAAATAATGTTAATTTTCTCATTTAATTTTTTTCATTTTGGGTTCATAATCCAATAAATAATAAAATGCTGGCATTTTTTTAAGCAGGGATGTGGAAAACTAAATCACCAACATAAACTTTTATTAAAAAATATATAATACAAATATACCCAAATATGAGAATAAATATTTTACGAGGCAGGTATTATTAACCAGTTTGCGCCGGGATTATTTTAACATCACCGAGTCGAGGCGCGGGATTATTTTTAACAAAACTCGATCCGAGGCGGGTTCAGGCCGATTGTACATAAAAACATGCTAAATTAAATCAGATTTATTGAGAAAAAACAGTTTTGTATTCTATTGCATACATCTCCTAAAGGGAAATAATATTTTTAATGCATGATTTCCAATAAATGGGGTTTTTAGATTTCGCAAAATGGTCAAAATTAAAATCGGTGTTTCACAAGAACGCATCATGCTACAGACCTCCAACATATATCAAATTAAAGAGGACAGTGCACCCTTTCTAACTCTGTTTGTCAAATTTTCGACATCTGACTCATTTTCACAGAGAAGGTCACATGAACGTCCTCCGGCGCGAACTTTTTTTATGTAAATTATAGCGGCCCCAAAGGGTGCCCATCTTGGCGCCCGGTCAAAAAGTCGAAAAAAGTATGGTATACACACCATCATGTCCAAGTTTGGTGCTTTTGGAAGAATCTGAACCAAATGAACTATATAATGGCCCAAAGGTCCCTGACTATTAGTGTTCTGCTTGATAGAGACAGCTCCAGGCTGCAAGACAAGCAAATACCAGCTAGGTCCCCTGATACTGATAGTGATAGCCACCCTAAAGATGCCTGAGGCAGAATGAAGAATTATTGTTTACTTTAAAGTACACATTCATTAGCTGAGTTTAGCAGAGTTTCTGTCTGCACTGCCCAAAAGGGAGCAATTCATAGGTGACAGAGAGTGTGATCAATGTCAGTGATCAACAGTGTACATGAAGAATGGGGGTTGTTATAGTGGTCCTAATTTATTCCCATGGTAAAAGCTGGGACTGTCAGATGATCAAATGATCATTCAGAGAGGAATTTTAAAGACAACCTGTCAAATCAATTAAATAGACAAAAACAATAAAGGGACAACATGTGACCAGCTCTACAAAAAGGTGTCTTATGTCACGGGAAAATGAAATTGAGTTATATACATAGTTAGAAAGCCCACAACGTAACCTTTCATTTAGTATATAATAGAGATCCATAGCCCCTCCCATTTTGGAGACACAACGTGTTTACACACTGATTACTTTTTCGGAGTTCAAATTAAGTAACTGAGAAAACAAGCTTTGAAATAGCCGGCTCTGTTGTACTACAACAGAACGATGCACACAAAATGGTATTTTTTCCACTTTATTCATCAAATTCAACATTTCTTTTAATGAAACCTTAAACTGTAGGTAAAAAAAGATTTCATTCTTGACAACAAATAAAAAACACATTTTGAAGAAATGTTTACTCTCTCAACATTGAGCGGGCCATTACATGATAGTGCATAGCGCGACTTAAGACCCCTTTTTGTAGAGCCGGTCACATATACCACTCAAAAGATAAAGAAAGGTGCTTGTGAAGTTTTAGCTCTGTGAATGCTGCATATTCCCAGAAAACAATATTTTAAGATTTCTATTTCAATTCTAAATTTGAATTGCGACCACATTCGACCGATTGCAGCTACTCGCGTACACACTAACTTAACATTTTATTTGACTAAAATCCTTAAAGGGATCGTATACGTTTGGTAATTACTCCAAAAATTTATGGCAAAAAAAACTTACTTGGCAAGAAGTACAGCAGCTTTGGATAGTATAATGCATTTTTAGAAACATTTCACTTCGAAGTACTGCAGTTATGGAAAAAGATATCACTTTTTATCCCCACAAATTTGAATCTGGGAAGCGTTACTGCAGTGACGTTTCTCAGATTGTGTTCTCCAATGCAGATTATTCTTCCTGCGTGGACATAACCGCTCCATATTTTCGGCAATTTCTCAAAATCGCTACCACCTTTTGAAATGAAATTTTTACAGGTTAGTTTTAAGGTATATATCTATAACTATATAAGATTGAAACTAACAGTGGGTTCTAATTACCAAACATATACGATCCCTTTAAATGTCAGGTATTTCTTTGTTACACTCGCCCAGTCATATTCACATATTCATGCAAGTACATAATCCCCTAAGACAGAAGCATGCAAAAAATAGATCCTTTCAGTCCTCCGGCATTCATCTTTTGTTTAATTTTGTTTAAAGTGTATGATAAGTCTAAGGGGTTAGGTTACAGTACAGGAACAATGGCAAACATGAGAGAGGTTCCTCGGTCGTTATGGCAAAACACGTCCTAAAGGTATATGTAGGATACACCATTTTCAGATAACGAAAATTTCTACTACCGAATTATTATGAAATATCTTACTCATTTGAAAGTAAATAAGGATTCTAGGCATCCAGCAAAATAATTGCGCAAGATATCCTGTAATTATTCCGAAAAATAGAATTTTATAAATAAAAATTCACGATCGCCGTTCGTTTCTTGAAAAAACAAAAATAACAAGAATAACTGCTCAACGCCGGTTGTACATATGTACGAGCCTCCACCTAGTTATGGGGACAGGCTCTTTTGTTTGGAAAAGACAGACCGAGTAGTGGGGACATTTTTGAGTCCCCATAGCGCGTTGGGTCTTCAGTAAAGGTAGAACAAGGTAAAATTGGGTTAGGGTATAATGAAAGAAAATGAAGAAGAGGACAAATTAGGGTGATGCTGAACATTTTAGAATTTTAGAGTGTTCTGAGTTTGAGATTAGAGAGATTTCAGTTTATACACAAACCCTATGGGTTGTCCCCATAACGCAATGTACCAAAAGAATGAGTGCATTCATGTCCATGTCTTTTGTATCTAGTGCCAGCAAATTTGGTATTTTTGGAGGGGTCAAATTTTGTTTGTCAAGGCCTATACAATAATAACAGACATCTAAATTAAAACGACTCGACACCCAGTTGAATGAAAACATTGTTAAAATAGGTCGAATGGTATTTTGTATTATAAAGTGAGGAATTTTCATCTTGGAACTTTGTACCACCTGACCACAAGACTGTATGTAAAAAAAAAAAGAAAAAAAAGAAAAAAAAAAAGAATTACAATTGTTCACTGTCCAAATACAAATTGTTCAAAAGAAATGAATCGTAAACTTGACAACAGTTGACAAGTGGCGTCTTGATGTCAGTGCGATTACATAAATAGACTAGTCTTTGGCCAATACGATTGTGCACCTCGCTATTATAACGACGCGATTAGACAAGCCCCCTCTCTTTGCAAACTTGCGCCAACAGTTTACAGACATCTCCAATACGTATCGAGTCATCTACAATGTACCTTTTGGAGGTCAAATCAAAGCTTATTGATTGGTTAGTAAAAGTTCACAAACCCTATTTTTCCCCTTATTCCTAACCTATATTCCTATAACCTTTGGGTGCACTAGCCTAATTCAAGTTTCTTTGAAAACACGGTAAAATTAACAAAGTTCAGGACCAAGTTTCATGCACACCGACATCACTGGGGTAAATTCTCAAACAACAATCAGATTATTGTCTTGGTCTTTATCTTTCCATTTCTTAAATTTTTTTAGTGGGTTAGCCAATTACATTGTTTAATATTCACACCAAAAGAAACTCACCTTCTGAAAAGTGATACATGTACTTCCCCAGCCTGCAAGCAGCCATTTTACAAATGGCATCCCTCCACGTTCTAGGGCAATTGGGACCCATTTTTTAACCGTAATTTTATCAAGTCTGCCCTCAGATTGAAGCTCAAAAACCAGGGAGTTGATTCCATGCTATATTTACAAAATCCCACCATTTTTTTTAAACAAACAGCCTTCTTTTTCAAAAGAAACTGTGGGGGCACATTTCATGCTAATGAAACCGCGTAGAAATTCTCCCTCCAATTAGGGTATAGTGCACCCCTTTACTCAGAATTACCTCCTTCACCAACTGTCACATTGAAACTGATACAGAATCCATCCATATTAAAGGTATGATACACCATTTGCAGATATCAAAAAATTGTACTACCACATTGTTACAAAATATCTTACTTTATTTAAAAGTAAATAATGATTGTATGCATCTAGCAAAATGATTGTGCTAGATATTATGTAATTGTTCCGAAAAATTTAATTGTTTAAAAAAAATAAAAAATAAAAAAATAATAAAAAATATAAACCTATAAAAACTGATATTAAACTTTTTCTTTTTTTTAAATAATTTTTTTTAAATAGAAGAAACAAGAACTTGAACAACTGCCTGACGCTGGTTAAAAAGGAATGACGATTTTCTTGCTTTTCTCAGCATCCATGAATCATGGATTATGGCATGATTGTAAAACTTCGGACAGTTCAGTTAAACCACGATATTTACTATACACAATACAACCCTCCAAATCCACCCATTCATGATAATTCAAGCAAATGCCATTGATGTACATGTACATGTATCCTATCTTTAAGGTCCTGGATAGATTTCTCCAGCAAGCTCAATAGGTACATGTATATCACACCAAGGCTGTAATAAATTCCCAAGGGTCTCAAGAACTCTCCCTCAAGGGCCTCTCAATTACAAAGAGACCCCAGCACTAGGATCTTCAAGATAGGTTGTAATAAGTGCATTGCTTTAGCAGGAAATCTTGTTTCTCTGGAATGATGGGGGAAACATCTAGATATCTAGTGCCAGGATTCTGTTACGAGTTTATACAAAACCGGTTTTTATTTCGGACTTTTGTGTGTGTGGTGTACTGTTCGATCACGATTGGCTAAAAAGGAGTTGAAGGTGGAGGGAGATAGGAAATTTTATGTGATTTTCATTCAAAGCGAGAACATGGTCATTATCAGGATGTGCTTTCAACAAGAGATTTCCAAAATCACATCCAAATGCTCCAAATTCACATCCTGGATAAAGTCGTACAATTCACATCCAGTTTTCGCACCTTTCAAAAATCACATCTATAGTATCTGGCCTGCTTGGCCCAAACCCCTCTATTCACACCTTTCCAAATTCACTTCTTGGATTGAGTCATAAAATCCAAATTCACATCCCATATTCTCACCTCAAATACAAGAGGGAGAGAGGGATAGAGAGGGGGGGGGGAGTTGGGGGGAGTTGGGGAGAGTGAAGGGGGGTGGGAGTGGGGGGGGAGTGGGGGGGGGGGGGAGTTGGGGGGAGTTGGGGAGAGTGAAGGGGGGTGGGAGTGGGGTGGGAGTGGGGGGGGAGTGGGGGGGGGGGGGGGGGGGGGGGGGAGTTGGGGGGAGTTGGGGAGAGTGAAGGGGGGGGGGGGGGGGGGGGGGGGGGGGAGTGGGGGAGCGTTTGTATTGACCGGCAATCGTGGTCGTCGGACAAAAGAATTGGGAGTCAAACAATGGGTCCACGATTGACAAAACGTCCACGATCTTTTCCCGTGTACAAATCCTATGGCGATCATCAAAAAACGTTAGAGTATAAACAAAAGAGGGAAGACGGTCGGACAATACCCCGTCCACGATCGAAGGCCTTTACACACTTGCGTGAGTGGGTGTGGGGAGTGGAGGAGATTAAGTTAAAGTTACTGGTAGTCTTACACTATTTGCAAATATTTTGTTTTTAAATGAATTATTAAGAAAAAATAGGTGATTAACACTTAACATTCTCAAGCATTCTGTGAAACCACTGCACCTGGTTTGCTGTGGTTTTCAAGACGAGTGGAATTTGGTTAGGGTTATCAATTTCCATTAAAAAAAAAAAACCTGACTATTTTCAAACACTGTACCAATTTTATTAAATTTATCAATTGATAGGGTCCCTACAAGTAGTTTGGGAGAAAACATCCCACCACCCCCCCCCCCCCCCCCAACCTTTCCTAACAAAGATATTTGTGGATTCATTGTTACTGAAGCCAGTTATATTGTACATGGACAAATGCAATCAATTCACTGTGTCCTGGCATGGATGAATAAGCCTTCATGGTCCTGGTTAGTACAGACCTGTGCCCAATTTCTTGGCTTTTTTGGCTTTCTTGGCTTTCTTGGCTTACCGTTAGCGAAAAATCCCTGCTTACTATAGCAGAAATTCGTTTCAGTACGGTAAACGTATTTCACGCGTTAGCGAGTAATTTTGGTCTCTGAGCATGCGTACATCCCGTAACTAAGGATTCTGTGCTTACACAGGGTCAGCACATACCTTTTCTGCTAGCGCGGTTAGCGAAAAATGTTGGCCGTAAGCGCGGAATTCTGTGGTTAGCAGAGCCATGAAATTGGGCCCTGTATGTAACTGTCACTCAGTCTTCAGTTATTTTCACTTCAAACGAAAGAACAACAAAAGGTGATACAAATTGTGGACCTTTCCCTTGTTCACATAAAACCTAAGGGCAAACAAAGTTGAAAGTCCCATGGGTAGGAACAGTTGTATTTCCCAACTTTGTCTGGATGATGTGACATTTTTTCCTTCAATTTGAAGGTTGCACAATGTCCTGTCCATGTCCCATGTAATTCCTTAGACATTTAGTCTCCTAGCAATAAATATGTAACCTTGCCCACTGTTGAGTTTAAATCCCAATTGCGGGACAGCGATCAAGAAAACAACAAAAACAACACAAGAACCACTGCCCGCCGCCGGTTGAAAACGAAGGCTGTTTTTCTTGCTTTTCTTGGCATCCATGATTGTAAAACTTCGGACAGTTCAGTTAAACGATATTTACAATAAAATACAACCCCTAAATCCACCCATTCCTGATAATTCAAGCAATTACCAATGGTGTATCCTACCATTAAAGGTAGTAAACACTATTTGCTTTTGCTGTATTTTTCGAAAGTAGATGGATTAGGGGATTCGTATTTAAAAAAAATATATTGTGACGCTGACTTGTTTAAAGTTTTGTGTTCATAGAAACTAGAGGAAAAAACCCAAAGAAACTAGAACTATGTCTGTTCGAGGAACAGAACATATACGGCTTTAAAACACGGATGCTACAGAACTACAACGAATCAAACTTATAGTTTATAAACAAATATAGTTTATAACCACAATAGTCTTGCAGTGGTCACAAGATCCCATTGCTTGCAACCTCAGAACCAACTTTTACTTCCCCCAAAAACATCTAGATCCAGTACTCCTTTAAAATAGCAAATACACGCAGAGTTGAACAAAAATCAAGGCCATATACCTGTACATGTACATGTAGACTGCACTTCATCATACCAGCCCCCATAACAACACTTCTTTTTTTACACCATCTAACCACAAAAGGGGCCTCCCCTTAAGAAAGCACCCTTTTCATTGGTCGATTACACTCCAATGAGTGACAATAAAGGCAAGTGGCTCGCTGACAAAACTTTGTTCAGAGACTGGAGCCAGTCACAGAACAGAGTGAGACAGGCAGACGTGAACTTGGGAAAAGATAATAATACTATCCCTTCTGTCTGATGAAAAGTTACTGATTTTTGCGGTCAAACTTTTGTGTGCAAGTGGAAACTTCTTTTGAGGTGGACATTTTGTTTTCAATTCAGCAAGAATTTTTGGAATTACTGGCTTGCTGTTAAGTTGCAAGGTAGGTTTATGTGTAGGGATTTCTGTATGGAGCTGTGTGTCTGTGTGTGTACAAATTAAATAGAATTCATCAGAATTAAGTCTTTTTGGTATACGAATTTCATTCCTAGTTTTGTAAAACAGTGATTAGAGTAAGTTTAAGAGTAATTTACAAGAGGCTAATTACATTGTTTCACAATCTTGTTTGCAACCAATTATCAGGGATCCTACCAATTCATGAAAACAAATATTCCTGAGTTTTCCCTGATGAAATTTTATAAATTCCAGGATAATTATTTCAAACTGTATCCAGATTAATGGTATAATTCCATTGGTAATTGCTTGAATTATCAGGAACTGGTGGATTTGGAGGGTCGTTTTTTAACCGATGTTGTGCAGTTGTTCTTGATGTTCTTGTTCTTGGTTTTTATGTGATCGCAGTTCGGCTATCGTCAACAATTACAGGATATCTAGCGCAATCATTTTGCTGGATGCCTAGAATCATTATTTACTTTCAAAGAAGTAAGATATTTCTTAATAAGTCGGTAGTAAAAAAAAAATGAAATCTGCAAATGGTGTATCCTACCTATAACACAAAGAGGGATTTCCACACTAAAAAGCCACCATAGCTAATCATCAAGTGAATCTAGCTGAGACAACAGACCGACTACTTTATCTTTTGGGCCAATCAAATTCCCTGACTCTTCCCTGATTTAAGACGTTTTTCTCAAATTCCCTGACTAGAAAAAGCCAAACTAATTTTCCAAGTTTTGCCTGATTTCCAGGATGCGATGGGAACCCTATAATTATTGTTTAACCACGCCACTTAAATTACAATTTTACAATTTCACAAATTGACAAATTGGATGATTTGATCATCTAATCATGATTTGATATAGTGGCTATGATATTATGTAGTCGCAGAAACTGCAAATTCTGTTACAAATATCTGAAAATAAGAACTTCAAGGTAAAAGAAAATATTTGACTTATGAGAAAACCTACAATTTTACCTGTGGGGTTGGATATTTAATTTAAAGGTAGGATACACCAATTGCAGATATCAGAAAATATTTACTACCGCATTATTAAGAAATATCTTACTCATTTGAAAGTAAATAATGATTCTAGGCATCGAGCAAAATGATTGCGCTAGATATCCTGTAATTATTCTGAAAATAACGGCGAGCGCGAAAACCCCCCAAAATAACATAAGAATAACTGCTCGAAGCCGGTTGAAAACAAACGCTGTTTTTTGTGCTTTTCTCGGCATCAAAGACTGTAAAACCTCGGACAGCTCAGTTAAACAGTATTTACTATAAAATACAACCCCCCCAAATCTACCCATTCATGATAATTCAAGCAATTACCAATGGTGTATCGTACCTTTAATGACTACTTTTCAAAATCATCCACGTTTACGGTTTAGCTTTAGTTCGCATGCCATCTGTTTGTTTGCATGCTGCCTGCAGATAAAACTTGTAGTGATTGATTCATTGCATGTGACATACAGTTAATGCAGGCTCACAATTCAAATTGCGATACATGAACTATCGCATTAGTTGCATATTTCCAGGTTGAGTTCAATGTGAGCCAACACCCAGACAGAGATAGTTTTTTTTAACGCTACATAGAATGTACCAAGTCACAAGTTATAAGAAGACCTTTAATAATGAAAAAAAAAAAATGTGAACTAGATGTAAACTATACCATCAAAACTGCCTTAAAGGTAGGATAAATCATTTGCAGATATCGAAAATATTTACTACCGAATTATTAAGAAATATCTTACTCATTTGAAAGTAAATAATGATTCTAGGCATCCAGCAAAATGATTGCGCTAGATATCATGTAATTATTCTGAAAAATGTTCGCGTTCGCGAAAAAAACAAAGATACATGTAACTTAAGAATAACTGCTCGATGCCGGTTGAAAACAAACGCTGTTTTTCGTGCTTTTCTCGGCATCTATGATTCTAAATCTTCGGACAGGTCAGTTAAATGATATTTACTATAAAATACAAGCCCCCAAATCGACCCATTCATGATAATTCAAGCAATTACCAATGGTGTATCCTACCTTTAACACACATGGGGTATTGATGTATTTTATACACAAGTTGCTCTCACATGTACGAACAGCTTTTTCTTCTGTATAGAAGTTTATTATGGAAACATGGGTCCATCTTTTCAGTATGCACTGTGTACATAGGCCAAATCAGTTGTTTTTTTCAAGAAAATACATTTTTTTCTAAAACGTTTGTGCAATGCCAGCACTGGCGTGAACAGATTGTATTTAAGAAACTATTTGTCGAAACCAAAACCAAAAAAGGAATCCAAAATAAAGTTCACTTTTGTCGGCAAATCCGTTATTTTTTTTTTAATATTCTACTTTTTTTGTATGGAGTTTAACCCCAAATAGCCCCTTTTAACGGTCCCTCAGACTCTTTCGCGAGCCCTCACTGGTTTCCATGTGGTCGGGCGGCCTTGGCTTGAATGAAGCTTTCATTGGATGTAAAGCTTATTCTCATTGGTTGCTCAGTTTTATCAGAAAAACAAATTAGGTAGAAATCTTCACCAATCATGACAAGGGTTCAAATCTTTTATGCGACCAAAACTGGCAAAAGTTTCCATATGAAAGTAATGTGTTTTAATATAAATGTACACACAGATTATATTGGAAAAAGTGACATTTTTTAATGGTGCTGCAGCAAACTTGTTCGAATACAACTTTATACTAGAAAACTACATTGCCGTAAACTAGTAATTGTGATCCACTCCACACAAATTGAGTTATATACATGTACATGGTTGGAAAGCCCACAACATAAGCTTTGATTGGGTATATATGCTACATAGCCCTTCCTGTTCTGGAAATACATGTACCTGTACAACATGATTGCATTATTGATTACTTCCTTGGAGTTCAAATTAAACAACCAAGAAAACAGGATTGGAACTAGCTGGTAAACAAAATAGTATGTTTTTTTCACTTTATTCATCTAAATTTACATTTCTATGAATAAAACCTGAAACTGTAAGATATTAAAGATGTCATTCATGAAAAAAAATAAGTCACATTTTGACAACATTTTCAACGTCTCAACATTGAGCGGGCCATTACATGATAATGCACGTTGTGACTATACCCTTTTTTTTGTGGACCCGGCTCCATTATAATGAAGGAAACCTGCCAATTTATTTGTGACCACCCTGTCGTCACCGTTGATGTTTCCAGAGGGGATAAACTGTGCCCACCTCCACCCACCCTGGCAATGTGAGATGAGATCTTGCACCTTGCACATCCTCCCAATCCAAATTCCTCTAAAACATGAGTGTCCCAGTTAGCCTGCTTGAGAGAAAACCCTTCAAGAAAGGTTTAATCTACATGTACCGTAATTCAGCAGTAAAGCCCTGTTCGCACAGGACTTTTTTTTTATGAAACTTACCGAGACGATAGGCACTTTTCCCATTTTAAGTTCAGTGCGGACAGCCTAGGACGTTTTCCTCTCGGTTACTTTTCCCGAGTCCAATGGTTACTTTTACCGGCCAACTGCTGCCCGGGAAAACTTCCCAGGTAACCTTTTCCTAGACGATAAGTCCAGTGCGAACAGCGCGAGTCGGTAAAGCGTCTCAGGAAAACGTACATCCGGCCCCCTACTGCGATTTCATGCTACACAAGACACCGCGCATGCGCTCTTTGCATTGTTTACGTGCGCGCGCTGATGCATGCACATCGCATTGTGATCACATTCGCCTTCATGAGTCATTATAATGACTCGAAAGTCCAAGTGCGAACAGTGGTAACATTTGATCATTTTTTTTTTTACCATCGTCTCAGTAAAACCTTCTCCCAAAAAGTCCAGTGCGAACACGGCTTAAGTCTCTACTTGACTTCTAGATGAACCTTGTAGCCCAATGAATGTCAGATTTTAGTCAAAGTGGCATATATACACTAAACATGTACCAAGGTGTAATATCTGAAACATGGAGATGACTAAGAGCTACTGTTTCGAAACGTTTGACTTTTTAGAACTTTCTCTTACAGGATGTTAGATTTACCCATACATACAACATGTACATGTATGTCTATCACTAAAGGAATGATTCTGGATGGTTAATGTACATGTAGCTGTACAGTCCAAATATCTCAACACAGACTTCGCTGCAAGATTACCATGACTAGAGAAACTGTCGCTGATTCAGGGTGATAATATACATGCATGATACTACATGTGTTTCAACTGACCATCGCATGAACTTCAAGTGCCGTGGCCTCATACATGTACCTTCTGGAGCATTGGATTTGCTTAATTTTATTAACGGCTAAGCCTTTTTAATCACGTTGAACATGTAGCCTATCGTATGTGGGTGCGAGTGTGTAAACACCGGCAATCGTGGACGTCGGACAAAAACATTTTGGGGCAAAAAAAGGGTCCACGATTGACAGAAGATCCACAATTCCAAATCGTGGACAAATCCTATGGAGGTCTTCCGAAAAAGTTAGAGTACATGTACAAACAAAAGAGGGATAACGGGAGGACGATGGAAGGTGTTTACACACACGGGGTGTGTGCGTACCGTGTGTACACGTATCCACCTACAAGTTGTGAGAACAGGCTCCTTTGCTTCGAGAAGACAGACCGAGTAGTGGGGACATTTTCGAGTCCCCATAGCGCGTTGGGTACTCAGTAAAGGGGTTAATAGGTCAAATTGGGTTAGGGTATAAAAGAAAATGAAAGAAAATGTAGAAGAAGACAAATTAGGGTGATGTTAAAAATTTTAGAATTTTAGAGTGTTCTGAGTTTGAGATTAGAGAGATTTCACTTAGCACACAAACCCTATGGGATGTCCCCATAACGCAATGTACGAAAAGAAATGATGTGCGTGTGTGCCTGCCCTTCCCACCTCCATCCCCACCTCCCCTACCCCCATACCAAACCCACAAGGGACAATACTGATAGCCCAGCTGATCTTTATTTTTGGCAATGCCTCACCAGCTAAGTTACATTTTGAACTCAAAGGAAGTCGCTTCGTTTCCATACCCAGTCTCACATGACTCCAAAAGAAACTCCGATAGGAAACGATGGGAAGACCAGGGCTTGCCTCGGACGGAAAGGAATCCCCTTCAGTAATTGCTTGTGGTTTTCGAGGCTATTTTTAGTATTTTAGTGACAGTTTGCTCAAAGGTAAATATTTAATGTGCAAACTTCAAGAGTGCCCAGTCATTTCAGGAGTCTGCTCAATGATGGTTTAGGAAGACTCTACCATGAGCGTGCATGGGTACAAATGAGGGACCTCTTAACTTTTGCCTTTAACCAGTTCGCGCCGGGATTATTTTAACATCACCGAGGCGGCGCGCGGGATTATTTGTAACGAAACTCGATCTGAAGCAGGTTCAGGCCGATAGTACTTGGAAGCACACCCATGCATTTCCGGCCTTGCTCGCTGCTGACAGACATTTCCGGCCTTGCTCGTGGCGTGTTTATGCGTCATCCGTTTTGAATCTGGGGAAAACTTTGCGTTTATATTCGCCAACCGGCGCGAACTGGTTAATAGCAATGGGGCAATTAAAAATGTCCATAAATCTTGGTTAGAATTTGACCTGCAAGTACACACAGTCGTACCTAACCTTCTACACGTACTGTGGACAATCCTCTGTATTCGTGTCAATAGGAAAACGTTGGCTAAACCTCATTTTTCTCGCTTCCAGAATATTGTTTGAACCCCTATTTTCAATTCGGTCCTTTTCAGGTGATTTCCCCTCTATTTGTCTACAGATATCTCTAACCCCATTTTTCATCTAAAGCTCTTTTTCAGAAAAGGGTAAAACTGACTGTGGACGTGTGCTAGTCCATAATCAGTATCCTTCTCCCGCATCCTGTGGGCGTCAATTGCTCGTAGGTCGACAGTACGTATAAAATGTTCGTACACTCATTTAGACACATCATGCTTGTGTGTCCCATGTACACAAGTCATTTTAGGCCCTCTTAACTTAATTGTATATTTCAGGTTATTCCAGCCAGTTCATGTTATTCACTTGATGAAGCAAACAGCTTTATAACAAATTTTACATATTAAGCCCTTGACTTTCTAGTAGGGAATCTGCACAAATAATTTAAATTATTATTGTCTATTTAAATTATTAGTGTCATAAATTATTAGTGTCTGTGCCATTCAGGATGGCTCTTAATGTGAAATGAGAAAAAAGGAGGGGGGAGGGAGGGGGTGATTGAAATTTACAGGCCCCTCTCTAGTTTTGATCAAATTAGAGTCAAAGATTTGTTTATCATTTTAAAATGACTTGATCAACCTAAAGTATAATTCTCTTAATTATAATGACACCATTATAATCACACCACATAATTTTATTACAGTTTATTGTGATAAAAAATGCGATTTTCTTGCACGTTTTTGGAGTTGCTTTCTTACGAATCAACGCCGTTTAGCGTGTCCACGGTATGCCTTTATTTTTGCGCCGACTTTTGTCATCGTCGTCGTCGTTGTATCCCAACATTTACCACAAAAATCCAAACCCTGCCCTCTATCTTTGACAAACTTGTTAGTTGTTAATGTCACAAGCTAATTTGGTAAGTCCAATAACTTAAAAGTGAATTTTGTTTCCTATATAGGAATGGGGGCCCCGTAATTACACAATCGCGGTGGTGGGGGGGAAGGGTATTCAAAGAAAGACCAGGCCTCAAATCCAGGAAAGCTTGTAGGCTTTAGCATACATTACACACAAAAATAAAAAAAATGACTTTACGATAATCCACAGAGACTAAGATTTAATTTCATGTGGCATAAGGAAAGCATCTGGGCTTGTTCCTTGACTCGGTCACACTTTGGAGGGTTGGAATCCAGTATACACTATCTTGGCAACATGCGTTAACTTAGGAAATGGCCCTTCCGTTCTTTACCCCTATTTCCTAACCTCCCGGAGGAGTTCCAAAGTCCCAACATACAAAACCACTTTTTTTCAACCATGGAAAAGGGAAATTCAGGTTGCTAAGGTATCCTGCTAGTTTGTAAAATTATCATTAAAACCATGACCAATATTGCTTTCGTGTCGGGCGCCATTTTTCCTGTGGTGCCGGCGCTCCACGGACCCGTTGCTTGGCGACAAGCCAGTGCAAGGCATTGTGGGACCGGCTGGCACGCTCCAAGATTTTAGGTCAAGCTCGACCTGGGTTTAGTGAAACTCTGGGTTAGCAAAACTCTGGGTTAGCAAAACTCTGGGTTAGCAAAACTCTGGGTTAGCAAAACTCTGGGTTAGCAAAACAAATGGGAACACAACCCGGGTTTAATGAACCTCAGGGTAAGATAATCTTAACCTGGGGCAGCAAATCACCGGGTTTAGCAGTTTGTAGTCGGGGAAAAGGGAAGAGACAGGTATATGAATCGGACAAATTCTCCTTCAGGGAACAAGCACTGAAATGGCCACGGAACAGACTTCACATGACTCCAAATTTAATGTGACACCAGAAAAACATTTGTAGGTAGGATACACCATTGGTAATTGCTTGAATTATCAGAAATAGATGGTTTTATAGATGGATGGGTTGTATTTTACAGTAAATATGGTCTAACGGACCTGTCCAAAGTTTTATAATCATGGATGCTGAGGGAAATATATAAGAAAAACGGGCATTTTTAACCGGCGTCGTCAGGCAGTTGTTCTTGGGTTTTTTTTTAGCGATCGCCGTCCCGCTGTTTACAGTTGGTTAACTCAGGTCCTATGTCCCTATGGAATAAAGTCCTCACATGAATTAAAGCCACTTGTTGAGTTTCCTGACGATCGATCATTCAACATTCAAAGTCTGCAGAGGTTAATGATAGTGATCAGAATAGTCTCTGGGGTGGAAACATTGAAATGAGTGAGGAAAGTGCTGACCCAGAAAGGAGAAATGAGTGAGGAAAGTGCTGACCCAGAAAGGAGACATGACTAAACGTGCAACTTAAATGTTAAGGCAAGGTTGGAAAGGATAAAAAATAGAATCTTAGCATCAACGGGTGGGAGACAAAAAAAGAAAGGTCAAGAGTTTCAGCAAGTCACCTGTCAGGCAGTGAGTGGAATCGCAGGTTGATAAAAAACAGTGGACATGTCAACACTTTTATGATAAAACCCCAAGATGTTTAATCATATGTCATAAATAGCAACATGCTCTATCTCACAGGGCCTTTAAAAAAAAAATGCTTTTTAAACAACCATAGCCATACAAGTCAAATTTAAAGGTAGGATACACCATTTGCAGATATAGAACACCATATTACATGTACTGAAATATTAAGAAATATCTTACTTATTTAAAGGGATCGTATACGTTTGGTAATTACATGTACTCCAAAAATTAATGGCAATAAAAACTTACTCGGTATGAAGTACAGCAGCTTTGGATAGTACAATGCATTTTTAGAAACTTTTCACTTCGAAGTACTGCGGTTATGGAAAAAGATATCACTTTTTATCCCAAAAAAAGTGACGTTTCTCAGATTGTGTATTCCAATGCAGATTATTCTTCCTGTGTGGACATAACTGCTCCAAATTTTCGGCAATATCTCAAAATCGCTATCACCTTTTGAAATCTATAACTATATAATAGGATTAAAACAAACAGTGGGTTCAAATTACCAAACAGAGGTACGATTACTTTAAACGTCAATAATGATTGTAGGCATTCAGCAAAATGACTGCGATAAAATATCCTGTAAATGCTCAGAAAAATGGAATTTTGTCCGGTAATCGAAAAAAATACAAGAACACGAACAACTTTCCGATGCCGGTTGAAAACAAACGCCGTTTTTCCTTGCTTTTTTTCTCAGCATCCATGATTGTAAAACTTGGGACAGGCCTCACAAGCAATTAATAAGGAATTAAGAACCTTTAGTGTTAACCAAAAATCACAGGGACTCAATTAATTTCGAGGGCAAAAAATAAAGAACATTTTGTTGGCAATTCAACTTAGAGACTTAAGAGAGATTAAATGCCCACATCCTGTTCTGCAGTTGGTCATGTTTAGATGGTTATTAATCGAGCCAGCTGATTCAGATTAACGGCTGCCTTGGACATGTTTGTGATCAACAGAAATTGAGAGGGGGGGGGGGGGGGAGAAAACTCATGTGTGGAAGTTCAATAAGGGAGGGAATAAATATGTGGTTGGCCGGAAACGTATGTTTAAAATCAGTTCATGGGCTGGACCCTATAGCCGTAGGCAAGGGTCATTAACACCATTTTATAAGTATCCTTTTGGCAAAACAAGTCAAAAATATAAGTTTCCAACGATTTTGTTCAACAATCATACTTCATATTTTGTGAAACACCCCGCTAGCTACGTTTATGGTATGTTCCTCCGACCAGGATCCAAGGGCGGATCTAGTACTAGTATGATAGCACTTGTTTCCTTTTGCGATCGAGGATCGAAACACAAAAGATCCTCGAAGGACGGTTTCTTTGTCCTCGATCGCTCCGGTAAGCGCTAAGCAATGGGGTTAGGTTTCAGTAAAGGAATAAAGGAAAACACAATAGGGGATCCTCAGTCGTAATGGCTATTCACGAACTATAGTACTACCTGTATGAGCTGTAGTATGATAGCTGCTAATTCATCAACACATGTAAGGGTGGCAGAATAGGGGGAACAGGGGGAACAACCTTCTCTCCCCCCCCCCCCCCCCCCCCCCCCCCCACCCCCCTCCTGCCCCCTCTTCCACCACTCACTCAAAAGTGTTCCCCCACTCTGGTTGAACATGTGATTTTTTTGTATAGCCTAGTGGGTGTCAGGTGTCATCCCAAGATTGGGTCAAGTGGGTCTAAATAAACAGGGGAAGTGGGAGGGAGGGGGGACACCAAGAACACAGATATAATGTACACCATGCAAATCCAAAAGGGACTATTTTTAAGTTGAGGGGTGCTAAATCAGGCTTGACATTTTATGATCCTGTCACTTTTTCTGAGGCATTTGTTAGGGCTCTTGGGGGCGGGGATATAATTGGATTAAAGTCCAGCTTAGTGTTCAGCTTGGCGCCCAATTGTTCACATAAACAGTGCATTGCAAGCAAGACAAATATCTTCTCCGTGAAAAGAAAAAGACTGGGTAGAAAAAAAGGTTAACGATTACAGTAAATTGCTTAACACTCATTTTGCCTAACCCAAAATACAGGCAACTTTGGATCATGACCTTAATAGAGTCAATTAAAAACCTGTTCAACACCTACACAGCTTGTCTGCCTCCCTGGAGGGTTTAAATAAGAATGTTGGCAACACATCAGAGCCAAGAGCCAGTGTTGAAAGATGGCAATGGAATGTCCAGGATGGATCTGGATAGATAAACTGGAGCAGCAACTAGTGCCAGAAGACATCCATGCTTGTCACTGGGGACAGTTTGTGTGGAACAGATTTCAGATTTGGCGAATTGAAAAAACTAGAGAACACACACAATGTGAACGACAAAAATATTCAATTTGAACCGAAATACAATTTTGTTTAAATTGTAACTGCAATGTACTTTTTGGAACCCTCCAAGATCCATGCAAATCCTCCACTGGGCACAAAAACCAACGATATTTTGTTGGCAGTAAACTTAGAGGTAGGATACACCATTTGCAGATATCTAAAAAATTTACTACCGAATTATTAAGAAATATCTTACTGATCATCTGAAAGTAAAAAATAATTCTAGGCATCCAGCAAAATGATTGCGCTAGATATACTTCAGACAAATATAATTTTATAAAGAAAAATTCGCGATCGCCATCCGGCGATCAAGACAAAACACAAATAACATAAGAATAACTGCTAGACACCGGTTGAAAACAAACGCTGTTTTTGGTGCTTTTCTCGGCATTCATGATTGTAAAACTTTGGACAGGTTAGTTAAACGATATTTAATAAAAAATACAACCCCCCAAATCCACCCATTCATGATAATTCAAGCAATTACCAATGGTGTATCCTACCTTTGAGTAGTTTTACTTTTAAGATTGGGTGTCTTAAGTTAAACTCAAACAGTGGGCAGGACGTGCACTCTGTTATATGGTTAACCAGTTCGCGCCGGGATTATTTTAACATCACCAACGTAAGGCGCGGGATTATTTTTAACGAAACTCGATCCGAGGCAATCATTATTTTCTTCCAAATATAAAGTAAGAAATTTCTTAATAATTCGGTAGTAAATGTTGTCGATATCTGCAAATGGTGTATCCTACCTTTAAAAGCACATCCAAGTTACATCTGTGTAGCAAAATAGACATGTAGTGAGTGTCTTGAACAAAATTGTCTTTCAGTTTGACAGCACTTGATCCATAAATAAACCACAAAATAGGTTTACTGAATAAGGTTATTTTTTGTTACTTAGGTGGTTTTTTTTAACTGTCAAATGGGATCAGGGGTGTCAAGTCAGTGAAATCTGTCAAGATTAGTGGTGTCAAGGAGGTGCTAACAGGCAGGGCTTTGGGGGTCAGGAGTGGTTAAGGACTGTCAACTGCTGCTGGTGCTAGTCAAACAAAAAAAGTTGCATTCCAGTCAAAAAGTTTTTTTGGGGGAGTCTTGTATTTAGTCACTTTAAAGGTGTGATACACCATTGGTAATTGCTTGAATTATCATTAATGGGTAGATTTGGGGTGTTGTATTTCATAGTAAATATCGTTTAACTGACCTGTCCAAAGTTTTACAATCATGGATGCCGAGAAAAGCAACAAAAAACAGCATTTGTTTCCAACCGGCAGTTATTCTTATGTTATCTTTGTTTTTTTCGCGATCGCGATTGGAGTCAGGCAGTTGTCCTTGTTGTTCTAACTTTTTTCTTTTTTTTCTCCAAATAAGTAAGATGTTTCTTAATAATTTGGTAGTAAAAATGCTGCATATAAAATTATGGTTTATATATCGTACCTTTAAAGGTAGGATACACCATTGGTAATCATTTTGCTGGATGCCTAGAATCATTATTTACTTCTAAATGATATTTCTTAATAATTCGGTAGTAAATATTTTCGATATCTGCAAATGGTGTATCCTACCTTTAACTAGGACTTACATGTATACCCATGTACATGTAACTTGGACTTGGCACAATTTTTAGGGACTTCAATGTGTGAAATGAATGACTTTGATGTCAAAGTTGGCTTGTACATGTAGTATGTAATAGATGCCAGGAGCATGGCTTAATAAATTCTTAGAGGTTGTCAGGGTATGTGGGGGTGAAAAGGTTTGAAATTCTAAGAGATAAACCAAACCACTCAGCCAGCTAATGCCCATTTTAGTACCGGGCGTTATTCTTACCGCCCACATCAATCATAACTTCTGTGGATTTTCCTCAGGATTCCATAAACAAATTTGGCAGTTTGTTAAAATAAATCTTGCCCAGGGCATTTGGAGATCTTAACTATAACCCCTTAGAAATGTGGATTTAAAGTTATTGTATACCTTTTTCATCTGTTAAAGGTAGGATACACCATTTGCAGATATCAAAAATATTTACTACCGAATTATTAAGAAATATCTAACTTATTTGAAAGTAAATAATGATTGTAGGCATCCAGGAAAAAGAATTGCACTAGATATCCTGTGATGAAAAAAACGCTGGTTGAAAACAAACGCTGTTTTTCGTGATTTTCTCAGCAGTTATTTACTATATTTACTATAAAATACAGCCCTCCCCAAATCCACCCATTCATGATAATTCAAACAATTACCAATGGTGTATCCTACCTTTAACCAGTTCGCGCCGGATGACGTATATAAACGCAAAGTTTTCCCCAAATTCAAAACAGATGACGCATAAACACGCCCGGAAATGTCTGATCTAATAATCTAATCAATTATTGTTTAAAGTGCACCACATACAATTATCTCAGCACACTGTACATAGTGACAATAAAAGTTAAAGTTAAAAAATTGAACAAGAAGAATAAAAAACTTAAAGTAAACAACGACTACCATAATAAGAACGAAACAAATGAGTTTTAACCAATGACTTAAAAGATTCATAGCTGTGGGCTGTACGAATGTTTGATGGAAGATCATTCCATACCATGGGAGCAACAACTGAGAAAGCACGATTTCCATAGTACTTAGTCCTCGTAGAATTCACAGGTGGAGGCTCCAGCCGAATCTCACTACTCTGCCTTGTTGATCTCTGCGGAACGCGGAGACCAACCAGGTCAGTGAGATAGATCGGCGCATTGACATTCTCAATTATCCTATATGTAATGGCAAGGATTTTGAATCGAATCCGCTGTTCAACTGGCAACCAATGTAGATCCCGAAGCACTGGAGTAATACTCTCCCGAAATCTGGTTCCAGTTATCAGTCGAGCAGCGGAATTCTGAATGAGTTGTAATTTTTTCAGTTGATTTGAATGAAGCCCAAAAAGCAGACTATTGCAATAGTCCAACCTTGAGGTAACAAAAGCATGAATAAGTTTCTCAGTTGAGGACTTATCCAATATTTTTCGAACCTTCCCAATCTTCCATAAAGCAAATGAAGCCGACTTACACATATTTGCTACATGGTGCTCCATGGTCACAGCAGAGTCTAAAAAAACACCAAGATCACGTACTTTAGATGAAGGGTGTACGTGAACATCACCCACCCGCACACTGACCGCGGCAGCACCATCGGACACAGTCTTAAACTTTGACGAGAACCAAACTACCTCCGTTTTACTGTCGTTGAGTGCAAGCAAATTAAATCGCATCCAACGTCTTAACTCGTCAACGCATGCCTCAATGGAGGCAACGACTGATGTATCCGTCGGCGTGTCACAGGCAATGTACAGCTGGGTGTCATCAGCGTAAATGACACTACTGAGACCATGGCGGTCAATAATGTCTTCAAGTGGTACTATATATAGGGAAAAAAGGACAGGCCCCAATACTGACCCCTGTGGAATACCAAATTTCAACTGGGCCTCGTCTGACACCATCGATCCAATACACACACGCTGGGTACGATTTGTTAGGTACGACTTTAGCCAGCTTAAAACTGTTCCCCCAATACCAAAACGGGAGCACAGTCGCCTAGTGAGAATATCATGATCGATGGTGTCAAACGCGGCAGAAAGATCTAACAATACCAGAACGATGTCATGGTGCCGATCAAGAGCAAGTGCAACATCATTCTGCAATCTCAAGAGTGCAGTCTCAGTGCTATGTCCCTCTCGGTACGCTGATTGACATCTTGCATACATGGAATTAGTCTTAAAATAGCAGTTCAATTGCAATAAAACCAACTTCTCAAGCAACTTTGATAAAAATGTAATGTTAGACACTGGTCTATAATTTAACAACACATTTCGATCCAACCCAGATTTCTTGATCAGTGGGCGCACTAGAGCTGACTTACACGCAGCAGGGAAAACACCCGATTTGAGTGAATTGTTAGCAATGCGACAAAGAATAGGCGCCAACTGATCAGGAAACTTCTTCACAAATTGGGTTGGCATTGGATCGAGAGAACATGTTTTATCTGTCATCTTACGAACAAGTACAATAATATCTCTGGGCGTTACTGAAGTAAATGAATTTAAAGACACCTTCTTTGGCACAAAATTTTCCAAAAACTCTGGGCCATCCATCAAAGCCGTTCTAATATTACAGATTTTCTGTGTAAAAAAGTCCATAAATTGTTGTGGTAGTAGATGAGCACTAATATCAGGTAAGATCAAAGACGATGATTTCTGTCAGCAGCGAGCAAGGCCGGAAACGCATGGGTGTGCTTCCGGGTTTGAAACAAATATTACTTCTGACGTGACTATTTGTGTACATGTACTCCCCACAAAAAACTTAACTACACCTAAACACACATTGCTATTATCCTACCCAAAATATACAAGTGTTCAATTTCAAACTGATGTTTATCTGGAATTTTTTCAATAATCAAGAACTGCAGCTGAACAGCAGAAGCATCTCAGCTGAAATTCGTTCAGCGATTCAAAGAATGCTGCTGGAACAATATCCAGCTTAATTCAATTTGCAGACTCTTCAAGAAGCTTAACCCATTTGATGGAAGGGTTAAATAAAGTTTTCCTAACCGCCAGGGAAGTTGTATAATTTGTCACCAATGAATTCGGGATGGCCACTTTAGAGGGACCACCCAAAAAGGCACCGGCTTTGGCTAGTAAAAAACACCGGCTTTGGCTAGTAAAAAACACCGGCTTTGGCTAGTAAAAAACACAGGCTTTGGCTAGTAAAAAGCACCGGTTTTGGCTAGAGGGTTGACAGAGGGTTGACAGAGGGTTGACAGAGGGTTGACAGAGGGTTGACAGAGGGTTGACAGAGGGTTGACAGAGGGTTGACAGAGGGTTGACAGAGGGTTAAAGCGGGTTCGATGGAGGGTTAAAGCGGGGTTGACGGAGAGTTGAAGCGGTGTTGACAGAGGGTTAAAGCGGGGGTTGACAGCGGGTTGAAGCTGGGTTGACAGCGGGTTAAAGCAGGGTTGACGAAGGGTTGAAGCGGGGTTGAAGCTGGGTTGACGGAGGGTTAATGCGGGGTTGACGAAGGGTTGAAGCGGGGTTGAAGCGGGGTTGAAGCTGGGTTGACAGAGGGTTAATGCGGGGTTGACGAAGGGTTGAAGCGGGGTTGAAGCTGGGTTGCGAAGGGTTGAAGCGGGGTTGAAGCTGGGTTGACGAAGGGTTAAAGCAGGGTTGACGAAGGGTTAAAGCAGGGTTGACGAAGGGTTGAAGCGGGGTTGAAGCTGGGTTGACGGAGGGTTAATGCGGGATTGAAGCGGGATTGACGGAGGGTTAAAGCGGGGTTGAAGCAGGGTTGACGGGGAGTTAAAGTGGGGTTGACAGGGGGTTAAAGTGGGGTTGACAGGGGGTTAAAGCGGGGTTGACAGGGGGTTAAAGCGGGGTTGACAGGGGGTTAAAGCGGGGTTGACGAAGGGTTGAAGCAGTTATGACATAGGGTTGAGGCGGTTATGACATAGGGTTGAGGCGGTTATGACAGAGGGTTAAAGCTGATATGACGGAGGGTTAAAGAGTTTATGACGGAGGGTTGAAGCGGGGTTCACAGAGGGTTGAAGTGGGGTTGACAGAGGGTTGAAGCAGGCTTGAAGGCGTTCAAGTGTGAAACTTGAAGCAGGGTTGACGGAGGGTTGACGGAGGGTTGAAGCAGGGTTGACAAAGTGAAACTGCATATTTTCAACCCCGTTTTCAACTAAGGTTTGTCTAGTGCGAAAAGAGCTTTAGACTCATAAGATCTACATGCATTATCATACTTCAAATGAAAATGGGCCACCATCACACCCTTAGTACTAAACCTACATGTAACCAACTGAATGTTTGAGTCCTATGGATCAAAATACAGAAAAACAAAGTGGTGGATTTTGCACGTCCCAAGGTACGGTAACACACTGATTACACAACGAAGCACAGTTTTCCCACCCGAAATTGAGTAAAAAACAAATTCAAGGACTTTTACAAATAAATTTGTGTACAACTTAATGTACTTGCACACCTACAATGTATAAACTTGACACAATAACAGAGATCTACACATCTCTGTTGTGTGTAAGATCTCGAGTGTTACATGATGTGCATGTGAACAGGCACATCAAAGGAAGCGCATTTTGTCAATACTTTTTGAATAGTTTCCCAAATAATAGAATAATTTGTTTCCTGGTAAGGGTTATTATATAAAGTGTTTTCGGCGCAGACCAGGCGGTAAATGGCCCCGTGTGCAAAACTTAAAGGTAGGATACACCTTTGATTTGCGTCACAACTGTAGTCCATGATTCAAAGCAGAAAAATTTGTTCCACGAACGACAAACGCGTGAACTTTCGGCACTTTTGTCCAACAATTGACCCAGTATGGGCTCACCTCCAACAGTAGGCCTAATCATTTATCATTCAGCAAAAACTGTCCCAAAAATAATTCCCTCTAAAGCCAAGGTTTAGTGAGAGGAATTCCTGTGTTCGCTCAACCAGAAAGATTGATGCTGTATTTTAAATTAAAAAGTTGGTTTTTTTTCACCACCTTTTAGAAAGGTTTTGCTGATGTAATTCAGCGGGAAATTGCTACCCTCAGTCAGCCAGTGTCCAATTTGTTCCACCTGTGATTACACAGACATGTGTTTTTTTCCTCCACAAAGCTGAGGTGTTTGTCCCTACGTGTCAAGTCAATATCAATCACAAAGGCATTTTCCAGTTCACGCCAGGATTATTTTAACATCACCGAGCCGAGACGCTGGATTTTTGTTAACGAAACTCAACCCGAGGCGAGTTCAGGCTGATAGTACCGGGAAGCACACCCACGCATTTCCGGCCTTGCTCGCTGCCGACAGTCATTTTCGGCCTTGCTCGTGACGTGTTTATGCGTCATCGGTTTTGAATCTGGAGAAAACTGGTTCAGCTGGTTCGTACTTGGCAATAAAAATGAACGCGGTTGCGAATGCAAATTTTGTGACATCCCGGCATGTTTTTCGTACTGCAAATTTGCAAACGTTGAACACATTTCTTTTATGCAACTTTACGTCGTCAGTTTCCCTTGTGGTTTATTTGCGCATTACAAAATAAAAAAAGTCGTATCCTCATTGAGTGATCCCCACAATGTTGCTTCCCAGGTTGTATCCTAAAATCGAAATCGTGATCCCTGGCCACACAGCATTTGGGTGTTTATGACTAGCGCTCTCAAACAAAGATACCGACAATTTTGGATATTTAAAAGCAAAACCAGCGGTCATTACACACATCAAATTAAGAATATTTAAAAATTAATTTCGCTACATTTTACTTCTTGGGTACGCTCAGTTAAATCAAATTAGCAGATTTTTTCTGCAGATTTTTTCTGCAAATTTTGCACAAAATACTTGGTAGTTTGAAAGAAAACATATGTGGGAATTTAATCATGCCAAAAAAAAAAAACCTGATTCCCCACTGTCATAACTCAATATAGCATAGCGCAACTTTACGTTGTTTTCGTGGGAGCAGGTCACAAATAAGAGTTTGAAATAAATAACCCAACCCACTCAAGATTGATTTCCAACTAGTTCATTATGACAAAACAACTGAGCAGCAACATTCAAGATTTGAAAGGGGTTGGGTTTCATGACGGCTATACTCGTACTTTTTTCCAAATCAGGTATCCGGTTCTGTACTAACCCGTAAACGCACACCCCCTACTTTTGTTATTACAAACTTTAACAATAAAGGGTTAGGCTCCACAAAAGTGGTACATGTATATTTTACCAGGAAGGCTTTCAGCAGAATAAGCCAACAGCAAGAGGAAAAAGAATTGTTCCATGCTGTATTTAACATTACCTCATCCCCAGAAGGTTACATGACCGGGTACATTGTAAGAAAGTTGAGAAAGGAATTACGCCTTTCATTACACCAGAAATGTCTTTTGTGGTAAACTCACACAAGCCCGACCCTAAAATCATTCCCTGAAATATTTAGGCCATGCTGTACAATACACCTGCATAGTGTTAGGTTTTTACAATGAGGCCAATAATACAACAAATCAGGTAGAAAAAAGTGGCACGCACTGTTGTCCCAAGGGGGTCCCGAACATTTTACTTCAATTACTCTGAAGAAAACACACATTAGACTGTCTCTTTTCGTCAGGTGGGGGGGGGGGGGGGGGGGGGGGGATTCACAATATAATTCCCTCGGGCAAGTTAACAGGATGACTGCAGATTACGAGTCTAGTCGTAGTCTAACAGGAGTACCGGATTCTGCCACTAGTACGAGTATACTCGTAGAAAATAAAAGGTTTTTGTATATTGAATACACTGGCATCACTGTATGCAGATAATACATACATGTACATTGTACACAAGTACATGTACATACTTGTACAAAAATAATTTAGGAGCCAAATTGATAAGCAGAAGAATCAATGCAAAGAACATTTCTTTGCTAATCTCATAAGTTTTTGCTCGACAATTTCTCATGCTGTGCAAATGAGCAGCTGTGAAATACGGCAATTCCACGCAATCAGAGAGTTTCCCATTTAAAGTGCAAATAACACAAGTTGGTCAAGATTTCATAGGTTTTTACCTAATGCGTGGTTTTTTTTTTTTTCCCCTCTACAGTTTCTACAGAGTTCCAGGTAATTCAAACTTCACAGCTGGTCGTGCAACATCCAAGGATAAACAGTCAATGATCAAATCATTTAGTCTCACCGATACGACTGATTGACTACTGATGAAGAGAGAATCCCTCCCAGGATTCTAATCTTGGATGAAGTGAAGTGGTTATACCATTCATGAGTTATACCATTCAGCGATAAAGCACTACAAGTACATGTAGGTCAAACAGAAAAGAGCTACTATAGTTTCCAGGCTACCGTCTACAAGCTGCTCAACTATCTCTGATGACAACCCACTCCAAACATTAGCTCAGTACTTCTTGACATTCATCGCAAACTTTGGAGGATTTTTGTGTTGTTGTAGGGTACCAAGGTTGAACAAACTGAGATTTTGAAATGCAAATCACACGCATTGTTATCCTGTTCGTCTTGGTCCATGGAGTGCTCTCGGCTCGTGGCCCGACTAGTCGATCGTCGGTGTTGAGGCAGATCAATCCAGATGAGAGCCCCACTGCCAGCTCTGAAGGACAGTGTGGTTCGTGTTGCATGCAGGGACCCCCTGGCCCCGCGGGACCCCCTGGATCTGCCGGGGCAGCTGGCATGCCTGGCATCCCTGGTAACCATGGAATGAACGGGATACCAGGAAATCCGGGAGCCAGGGGCGATGCCGGGCAGCGTGGGGAGACTGGTCCCCAGGGTAGCGAGGGTCTGGGATACACTGGTCTGCAAGGGAGGTCTGGGGAGAGAAGCTCTCCCGCTGAGTTGGAAGCTAACCTGTTAATCCCGCCGGCAGCCAGTGTGAATCCTCCTCCCAGGACCGTTTCTGCCTTCTCGGCTGCCCGCATGACCACCCTCGTCGCGCCGAAGAACCACGACGTCCGCATCCCCTTCGAACACGTCTTCAGCAACATCGGCAATCACCTGGACCCTGGCACGGGAGTCTACACCGCGCCCCAAAACGGCGCCTACATGTTTCTGGTCAACGTCCACATGGCATCCACCACCAACAGCCCCTACGTCAAGCTGATGCACAACAACGTAATGCAGCTGTCGGTGCACGACTACGACCCAAGCGACGCTTATGACTCGGCAAGCAACAGCTTGATCATTGAGTTATTGAAAGATGACCAGGTTTGGCTGCAGCTGGACCAAGGCAACGAAGTCCACAGCAACAGCAACCGCTACACAACATTCTCAGGATATATGTTGTTTGAACTGCCATAGTTAGAAACCATCTGCAGCGTTGTTTTAATTTCAGCTTAAAGACTGTCTGCTAGACTGTTAGTTTATGAAAGCGTTTTCAAAGACGTAAAAGCTCATTAGGAAATTGATTCGCAAAGTACAATAAAATACTGTAATGCCAAACAATGAACCTTGAGGAACCTTATGGAACCTTGAGGAACCTTATGGAACCTTATGGAACCTTATGGAACCTTATGGAACCTCGAGGAACCTTATGGAACCTCGAGGAACCTTATGGAACCTTGAGGAACATGTACTCCCTGTTTTAATTTTGCATTCTCGGGGGGGGGGGGGGGGGGGGGGTTTGCTAGCTTAAACAATTTAATTTAAAAGTACAGGAAAGTTTTTCTTAAAAATGAGACCCAAGTGACAACTACTCTGTGGTAAGCAGGAATAACAGGGTGCATTAGGGATAGATTTTGATGTTCCCTTAGACATGTTGGATGAACATGGATACACTGTAAATATAATGTTGATTATAATAATATTAATAATATTTTGGGAGGCTAATCATCCTAACTCGCAGATGGGCTGCTGAATTGCGAAGGACGCGGCTACAATGTGGGCGAGTCACTGGCACCTAAAGGCGCCTATGGCAGCTGGCCACATCAACTCATATGACTACGGAGCACAGCCTTGAGATCGAAAGTGTTTGAGGAAAACCGGAGGACCCGGAGAAAAACCTTCATGGCACAGGAGAGAACCAACGCACAACTCTAATCACATACCCGGAACATGTGTATGGTCCGGGCCGGGAATCGAACCCGGGCCACATCAATGAAAAGCGACGCTTTACGCACAAGATATAATACTAAAATCATGATTAAAAACATCACAGCTTGAAGCCTGAAGACGCAGCTGGAGTGTAGCCAAAATTTGGCATACACAGTTTTGAATACAAATGCTAGTTAATATAATTGTTTTTTTATTATGTCAAATGTAAATTTAACTTACCTATTACGTATACAAATAATGTACTGCAGGATTTTTAATTTTTGATGATGTTTAAAGATGATGTACATGTAATCCTCTGTTTTTCTCTTTTATTAATAATTTTAAGTAAGTTTTGGTACCTTAATTTTTTAACTGCTTAGGAAAATCTGAAATAGTATATTTTACTATTATTAGTATAAATTTAGGTAAAGGTAGGATACACCATTGGTAATTGCTTTAATTATTAGGAATGGGTGGATTTTTTTAGGGGGGTTGTATTTTATAGTAAATATCGTTTACCTGACCTGTTTTACATTCATGAATGCCGAGAAAAGCACGAAAAACTGTCGTTTTTAACTGCCATCCAGCAGTTATTCTTATGTTGTTTCTGTTTCTGGCGATCGATACATTTTTAAATACAACATTTTTCAAAACAATTACAGGATATCTAATGCAATCATTTAGCCGGATGCCTAGAATCATTATTTACTTTTAAATAATTAGAATACTTATTAATAATTCGGTAGTAAATATTTTCGATATCTGCAAATGGTGTATCCTACCGTACTTTTAAATCGGCAAGTCGCTAAGCTGATAATGTAATGATTAGGAATATTAATCCTATAACTGCACTGTGACTTGTAAAATCCTATATATTTAGCAAACTCTATGCCCAAACTGTTGGACTGATTATGTTGGTATGCCTGAACCCTAGAGCTATATTAAAATACTACAGCGCTGGCTCAATGTACAAAGTGATGCGAGCGGGGCGCATCCATGTTTTTGCACAAACGTAAGGAAACCTCCAAATTTTGTACGGCTTTTGTACGGCTATTTGCATTTCTGCGTTTGTATTCTATACATTGCGTTACCGAAGCCGATACGCCCAAAACCAAAACAACTGATTAGTAAATGAGCGCAATTGCGTGTGCGTATCCGCTCGTTGCAGATGATAATTATTGCCTTGACTCTTTTTTTTAACTTGCATGACGCACGTAAGTTGTTTGCGTCTGTTCTACTTGCACGCGCGTTGCATATAGTGTACACTTTCAAAATTAAATCCATCTATATATTTATTATGTTTTACAAGCACGCACATGAATTCAAAATGTCTGCGCGCAAAATGGATTCAAAGTATTTTTTCGCCAAATTCAAAACGGATGACGCATAAACACGCCAAGTTCAAGTTCGGAAATCTCTGTCAGCAGCAAGCAATGCTGTTTAACCAGTTAACCAGTTCGCACCGGATGACGTATATAAACGCAAAAATTTCCCCAGATTCAAAACGGATGACGCATAAACACGCCAAGTTCAAGTTCGGAAATGTATGTCAGCAGCGGGCAAGGCCGAAAATGCGTGGGTGTGCTTCCCGTCACTATCAGCCTGAACACGCTTCGGATTGAGTTTCGTTAAAAATAATCCCACCCGTGGGCTCGGCGATGTTAAAATAATCCCGGCGCGAACTGGTTAACCAGTTCGCGCCGGATGACGTACGGTATATAAACGCAAAGTTTTTCCCAAATTCAAAACAGATGACGCATAAACACGCCAAGTTCAAGTCCGAAATCTCTGTCAGCAGCGAGCAAGGCTGTTTAACCAGTTAACCAGTTCGCGCCGGATGACGTATATAAACGCAAAGTTTTCCCCAAATTTAAAACGGATGACGCATAAACACGCGGAAATGTCTGTCAGCAGCGAGCAAGGCTGGAAATGCGTGGGTGATGTGCTTCCCGGGAATCTATCGGCCTGAACCCGCTTCGGATTGAGTTTCGTTAAAAATAATCCCACCCCTCGGCTCGGTGATGTTAAAATAATCCCGGTGCGAACTGGTTAATGAAACACTGACAAACCCAAATCCATTTCATCTCAATTTTTTTTCTTACCCCTAGAATAGGTTACTCAGGGTATTTTTCTTTGCCAAATTGAACAACGCACAATTGAATAGCTGTTTATCCAACCTTTTTGTGAGACAAAAAACACAAACACAAAATAATTTATCAAGACTTTTTGCAATTAATAGTTGAACAAGTTCAAATTACATGAATAACTTTTGAAAAAAAACACTGTTTGGAAACGGGGACAATTCATAATTAGGGGGTGGGCAAAATAGAAATTACAAATTAATACAACATTACTCAAAACTTTTTCTCAGCATCCATGATCGTAAAACTTTGGACAGGTCAGTTAAACGATATTGACTATGAAATACAACCCCCCAAATCCACCCATTCCTGATAATTCAAGTACACCTACCAATGGTGTATCCTACCTTTATCTCTTCACCAGCGAAGAAATAATTTATTATGCAAGTTTTTTTTTGGTTTTTTTTGGGGGGGATATTTGTATCAGAAAGACATCAAAATATGTGACCGGCTCTACAAAAAGGTGTATTAAGTCACGCTATGCACTATCATGTAATGGCCCGCTCAACGCTGAGAGGGTAAACATTTGTGATTTTTATGGTTTCATTAAAACAAATGTTGATTTTGATGAATAAAGTGGAAAAAACGACCATTTTGTGTGCATCGTTCTGTTGTAGTAAAACAGATCCGGCTATTTCAAAGCCTGTTTTCTCAGTTGTGTAATTTGAACTCCGAGAAAGTAATCAATATTATATACTAAATGAAAGCTTACGTTGTGGGCTTTCTAACCATGTACCGGTATATAACTCAATTTTATTTGTTCGCAACATAAGACACCTTTTTGTAGAGCCGGTCACATATATGCTTCCATCAGCCAAGACTTATAATCGTAACCTTAGATCTGACAGCAAGTCTTAGTCCAACCAGGGTGCAATACTGAGAGATACAAACAGTCAGTTATACCACAAATAACACACATTTTGTATGGAATGACCTGTTTGTTTTGTTATATGATGCTATTGCTTATTGCATTTTAAATAGTGAGTATGTTAAGGTGCTTAATATAAATGTAATTATATGCTTTATGTAATTATATGCTTTATTATGATTTATTGTAATTGTACATGTATATGACAGCTATTGTAAGTTAAAACTTTTTTGGTTTTTGGACCACCAGTTTCAAATTTAATGTGAAATAAAACCATAATAATAATTAACCAATTCGTGTCGGATGCTGTATATATGTATATGCAAAGTTTTTCCGGAATTCAAAACAGATGATATATCTGTCAGCGAATATCTGTCAGCGAATGGCTCGCAGCGAGCGAGGCCGGAAATATCAGGATGTGCTACCAATAGATGCCGGCCTGAACTCGTCTCGAATCCAGGTTCATGAAAAACAATCCCGCATCAGGGCCCGGTCAAGGTCATAATAATCCTGGCACAAACTGGTTAAACTTGAAAACACAAGACATTTGCTTTAGTGTCACTGTGATTTTTTTTGGTATTTACATCATAGTAAAAAGCTACTCATTAGCTGTCTAATGATACCAACATTATTTCTGTAGCTCAATTATAATTCCAAAGATATTAAACACTAAAGTTGGCAGTGCGCCGCCAAATTTCAGCCATCTTATTTTGAATGACGTTTTTCTTGGTTTTGTTTTCGGCATCCGTGATTGTAAAACTTCAAACAGTTAAACAATATTTACTATATAATACCACCCCCTCCCCCCAAATCCACCCATTCATGACAATTCAAGCAATTACTGGCACCAATGGTGCAGGAAATTATAAATCATTCCGGGAAAGAAAAAAAAAAAAAGGAGTGATTTTTAAACAGTGATCAGGTTGTGCCATTGGGGTGGAAAGAAGCAAAGATAGACAAAGTACCTTGCTCAAGGGCACACTATGCACCATAATCCAAGGCTGAACTTGAACCCACAACCTGCAGAATTACCAGTAGACCACAAATTCAATGTTCTAGACCTTGAGACTTAAAGGTAGGATACACCATTGGTAATTGCTTGAATTATCATGAATGGGTAGATTTGGGAGGGTGGAATTTCATAGTAAATATCGTTTAACTGACTTTTCCGAAGTTTTACAATCATGGATGCCGAGAAAAGCATGAAAAACAGCATTTGTTTTCAACCGGGGTCGAGCCGTTTTTCTTATGTTATATTTGTTTTTTCGCAATCGCCGTCCGGCGATCGCGAATTGTTCTTTATAAAATTCAATTTTTTGGAATAATTAAAGGATATCTAGCGCAATCCTTTTGCTGAATGCCTAGAATCATTATTTACTTTTAATTGAGTAAGATATTTCTTAATAATTCGGTAGTAAATATTTTCGATATCTGCAAATGGTGTATACTACCTTTAACACTTCACAATTATGTGCTCATAAGGAAAGGAAAAGTGTCCACATTATTACTAACCAAAAAAATTGAAAATTTGTACTTCTGGTCGAAACTTGACCTGAAGTTGACCAATTGCATCACACTGGGCACAACGCATAGTTAGTTTGAGTTCCTACAGATAATAAAACAAAATCATAATGGAAGTGACATCCAAAAATCAAACGATGAAAGTCACTGCCGGTGACAATCCACAGGGACAGTAAACTGCCAAAAAAAATAAAACATTAATAATACAATTGCGTGCGTACAGAAGGAAGTAAAATATTATAGCCGCATATGCTACAACATGCAAGTTTCCTTTGTATTAAGATAAATAGAAGCGTCAACAAAAGTTTGTCATAATTTACAGCAATGATGAAATTTCTGAGGTCATGGCTATTCAGGAGAATTGAACTTCTTTTTAGGGGCCTTGAGGTAGAGTCCTTTCTAGGGGATGTCAAAGTTCTGAGGAATCCAGGTGATTTATGAGTACAAATTATAAAGTGAACGCAATTTCTTTGGTTCTCACTTCCGACAGACTATTTTGGGCTCCCATTCACACAAAAAACAACAACAGATGAATATTAAATTCACATATTGAATATTGAAACCACATGTCTTCGGAAACCATAGTACAGGCATACAGACATACATGTACTGTACGGTCATACAGTCATTCAGAATTTACTATAGGACTCGTAAATGCCCCCAAACTTGGTTGAGGCGACAAAAACACTAGTGCCTGTTAAAACACGGGTGGATTAGTATACAAATATTGACTGCTTTGAGTGGTATAGTAAAACTATCCTCCCGAGGTGATCCATGGAGCATTCTATTTTCCCGAGGCGAAGCCGAGGGAAAATAGAATGCTCCATGGATCACCGAGGGAGGCTAGTTTTACTATACCGCGAAATAAAGCAGTCAATATTTGTTTTATAACACCTCACTCACATATTCTGCACAATTTAAGCTTCCTGAAAGTATAGTAATGACAAAAAATCTCTGAATTATACGTCTCTCGATCATACGTGTACTTTGTTGCCTTGATGAACGGGTGCGAAGGTGATAGAGCAATGTTTACGCAATGCACCGAAACACACGTCTGGGTTTCAGTCACGCTTTCGTTGCTATGCGCATATTCGTGTGTTGCATGCTTTGCGCATAGTCCTTTTTGCGTGGTATAGTCTTTTTGGATAGTCTTATTTCTCCATGGTACAAAATAGTAAAAATAGCAAGTGACACGTGCCGCGCTCTCGGCCAATCAAGACACAGAATCTGTGAGTGAGGTGTTATAAAAACAATTACACCATTTTGATGTACGGTACATTATAAAATTAAGCGACTTACACCCAGTCTTGTACGCTACATGTACATGTATGTTGGACTTGCAGGGACTCAAATATAGCACTGTTGCCAGATTACAAAAGGGACCCTTCAAAAAATTGTGAATTAAAAAAAAAATCCTGACAAAACAATCCTGTAATTGGGATACAAGCTCGATTGGATCTCGGATCCTTTGGGTCAATGAAATTGATGTTTTCGAAACAGGACAAAAGTGCCGTTAAATATCATTTTTACCCAGTAGATTATAATAACATATCTTGGAGTCACGTACGCACTGGTCTACGGTGTGTTACAAATGGGAAAATCTAGCGCCCTCACTTGGTAGCATATTGCCAATTGCTCAAAAGTGCACGACTACACATGTGTAGGACGCTCACTCATACATCCTTCTATGAAAAAAAATGTTTTAGATTTTTGCCTAATTTTAATAATACATGTAATATAATAATACATTACATTTATATATAGCATTTTACGGGAATTTAAAAGCACTCTGGGTTTTGTTTAAGACAGTTAAATTAAGTTTTATGAGAATATGAGACCCATTATGTAGCACCATTACAAGGTGCTGCGGCGCACTTTGCAGCCACTGCCAGGAGCACCGGGGCAAGCTTCTCCTATTAGCGATAAGTGTTACTGGGTCCTTTTACGTGCACGTGCACAACACACGGGACCTACCCAAAGGACCAAGCAACGTGGTTAAGTGTCTTGCTTAAGGACACACACACATATCACAGGGACTCGAACCCACACTCTGCTAATTAGAAACACCAGAGCTCGAGTCTGCGTGTTTCTAATAACCCTCTTGGCCATAACACGCCACAAAGTGAAACAGGCAGCTATCGACAAAAACAGACAACATACTCTGAGTTTTAGACCTATGCAGTTGAAATGCTTAAACAATTGTTTTCATGGAGAGACGATGAAGATTTTGCCTACACAAACTGTCGCAGTAAGCGTGGCTTTTGGGCCACAAAAGCGTGGCTTTTGGGACACAAAAGCGTGGCTTTTGGGGTGTGGAGGTAACAAGCCCCCCGCGCTGCACCCTGGTTAACTTGATTGATTTCAATCAAGGCTAAATGTGTTACAACCCTGTTGGCGTAATCGTCACAGGTTGACGTTAGTAAGGGCAAACAGTCGTAAAACAATAAAATCTGCTTCAATATTTGTACAATATTTGTACAATGGCAGTTTCTCGCCTACATGTAGATCCCTTGGATCGAGACACTTAGTGTGAGAACTGCCAACAGTAGACCAATCCGGAGTTCTGGAGTGGGTTCTACTGATGTGGATTAACACTTGAGTCCAGTATAAAATAAAGTAACCTATAAGATGATCTGACACTGCGATGTTGCAGGTGCTGAGCTGTCAAAGTGCCTAGTTCATCGGGTGCCCAGTTAATATTTGTGCAGGTGTCAGTTGGTAGATGCCGAGTTTGTTAAAGTCCCCAGTTAGTAGGTACCGAGTTGGTAAGTTGCCGAGTCGACAAAGTGCCGAAGCAACCAGGGGCAACATTTATAAAACATGCAAGCACACAAATATTGCTTAGCACAAACAAAGTCTGGCAAGTAAAACAGGTTACCACCCAAAACTCCATGTGCTTTTCATGCTAAACAAAAACCAGCTAAAATACCAGTCACAAACAATAAATATCACCTGCAAATTTGGTTTGTAACCCTGTTTTCTCAGAGGGAGAATTTTCATGCTAAGCAAATTTGTGTGCTTACGTGTTTTATAAAAATTGACCCCAGATACCCCTAATACTAACAAACTAGAAAAAGAGCTCTCGGACAGAGCGCAGACCTCCAAAGTGATTAAAGTGATAAAATCATTCAAAGTGATCCAGATTCTTGATCTAGTTCCAGAACAATTTAACGGAATCATCCTTGACCCATAAGCTATCTATCTGCCAAGTTTAGTTAAAATCCCTCTCGTAGTTTCTCCGTAATCCTGCAAAAAAGAAGACAAACAGCCCGACAGACAGACAGACAGACAGACAGACAAATGTTGGCACAAACAATCTCCTCGGCGGAGGTAACTATACAAACAAACACAGGGCATGGTGATTTCATGAGCTCCTACCCGCTGCTACAAATCTTGACAAATCAGACCCTGTCATTGGATGTTTGTTGAGTCAAAATGTGGACTTACCTGAAGCCAGGTGTCAATCTGTATGGTCTTGATGCCTTCAACGAGGGCGTCGTAGACCTCACTGCACTGGCCGTAATCAAACCACAGCGTGAGAAGGCGCAGCGTGTCCTGTAGAGAGTTACCCCGGGACAGCGCAATGGAACGAAAGAAGCCCTGCACAGCCGGCACCGCGTACTTTTGGATGTAATTCTGGATGGCCTGAACAAAAAGAACATTGTTACCAGAGCGGAACAAGCCAGTTCGGTATTCCGAACAAGATTTTTCACAAGATTTGAAAAATTTTCTTTGGGGAAAAACATTTCATTGAGGGTGACAAGTACCAGCTAATTTAAAGGTAGGATACACCATTGGTAATTGCTTGAATTATCAGGAAAGAATAGATTTGGGGGGTTGTATTTTATAGTAGATATCATTTAACTGACCTGTCCGAAGTTTTACAATCATGGATGCCGAGAAAAGCACAAAAAACAGAGTTTGTTTTCAACCGCCGTCAAGCAGTTATTCTTATGTTATCTTATGCCATCCGGCGATCGCAAATTTTCTTCATAAAATTATATTTTTCAGAAAAATAACATAACATCTAGCACAATCATTTGGCTGGATGCCTAGAATCATTATTCACTTTCAAGATATTTATTAATAATTTGGTAGTAAATATTTTTGATATCTGCAAATGGTGTATCCTACCTTTAACTAGTTCGAGGCGGAGGACGTATACATACTCGCAAAGTTTTCCCCAGATTCAAAACAGATGACGCATAAACACGCCACGAGCAAGGCCGGAAATATCTGTCAGCAGCGAGCAAGGCTGGAAATGAGTGGGTGATATGCTTCCGGTACCATTGGCCTGAACCCGCCTCGGATCGAGTTTCGTCAAAAAATAATCCCGCGCCTCGGCTCGGTGATGTTAAAATAATCTCGGCGCGAACTGGTTAAAAAAGATTGTCGTGTTCTAAAGTGACATTATTTTCAAAAATGTTTGGACAGCCGAGTGTTTTTAGGTGTGTCAAAATATTGAGGTAAATAACAGAACAGACGTATGAAGTTTATAAACCACGATCGACAACCATGCACGTTCTATGGTAGCTGTTTCTGGTTGCCTGTTTCTCGTACGATTTGTTAACGCTGGAAGTGTTGGAACCAGCGATGTGATAGTCTCTTGTGCGTGTCGTTTATAATCTCATCTAGTAGAAACAGCTACCATAGAACGTGCATGGTTGTCGATCGTGGTTTAGCTTCATACGTCTGCTCGGTTATATGCCTCAAAATCTTTGTTCAATCTTCAAATTGATTCCATAATTTGGAATCGGTTTTCGACATCGACCGGCGGGTACCTGGGTATTTTTTCCAATGCACACTCCTGGGGCCAATTTCACGGAGCTGCTAAGCACAAAAATTTGCTTAGCACAAAAAGTCTTGCTGATTAAAAACAAATTATCAGCCAAAATTCTACGTGTTTTTCATGCTAAGCAAAACACCAGCTGATTATCAATCAAAAACAATAAAGATCACGTGAAAACAATAAAGATCACGTGAAAATTTGGCCTGTAACCTTGTTTTTACCAAGGACAAATTTTCATGCTAAGCAAATTTTTGTGCTTAGCAGCTCTATGAAATTGGCCCCTGAAGTGACATTTTTTTCAAAAATATTTGGATAGCCTAGTTGTTTTAGGTGTGTCCGAACCTTTGTTCGAACAAAAGTTTCCATAATCTCTTCCAATTGATTCTATAATTTGGAATCGGTTTCCGACATCGACCGACGGGTACCTGGGTATTTTTTCCAATGCACACTCCTGGGGCCAATTATCAGCCAAAATTCTACGTGTTTTTTATGCTAAGCAAAACACCAGCTGATTATCAATCAAAAACAATAAAGATCACGTGAAAATTTGGCCTGTAACCTTGTTTTTACCAAGGACAAATTTTCATGCTAAGCAAATTTTTGTGCTTAGCAGCTCCGTGAAATTGGCCCCTGACCCTAAGCAACCCAAGCCATCTCCCTTACCATCTGAGGCGATGACATCTGCTGCTGCTCAGTACCGCTATCCTCAATCGGCTCGGTGTCCGGTTCCTCCACCACCTCTTCCCCTTCCTTGGTCTCATCAAGACCCTCCGCCCTCTCGGCCAAGTCCTCGGCCCCGTCTTCCTCCGCCTTGCCCTTGGGCGTGCTGGTGGCCGGGGGCGGGGGTAAGGGCGGGGTGGACATAGCCGATTGGAGCTTGTAGTACAGGCAGGCCTCGTAGTTCATGAAAGCCCAGGAATGCCAAGCCTAGTAAAGATGGAAAGAAAAAAAAGGAACAATTCAGATTAGCTTGACTGTCTGAAAATCTTAATAAAATATCTAGGGCCTGTTTGTTTCGCGCAGATTCGGAGATCAGGAGTGTAGATAGCAAAACCGGATCATCCGGATCAATCGTGGAGTGTCGTGGCCTCGTGGTCTGGAGCATTGAATTTGTAATCTGTAGGTAAAGCTACAGGTTGTGGGTTTAAGTCCGGCCTGGGACTACGATGCGTGTGCCCTTGGGCAAGGCACTTTGTCACTCATTGCTTCTCTCCACCCAGGAGTAAATGGGTACCTGTGAGGGCAGAGATGGTTATTGCGGTTATTGCAGCTGTATACTCCCCAGGGAGCTGAGATGGTAATTGGAATGTTTCATGGGCCCAATGACCGGGAAAATCTCAGCGCTTAGAAACACTTGTATTAAGCGCTATATAAATGTTATTTATTATTATTATTATCATGTTCACAAGATCCAAAATGACGACATTCGCGACGGACGAATAAAAAAATGGACTATTTTTAAAGATTTGAAGCCTGAAATTAACTTTTGTGGAACTATTTCTTCATTATTCATTTAAAATGTAATTTTCATGATTAAAAATACTACAGTTGGTTTACTTTTTACGGCCATTTCAAATCTCACCAATACATGTAGTCTGTTTGCCAACAAATTTAAACGCAGACGACATTCGTCTCGTGTGTTTAGATTCGACGTGTATAAGAGCGGTTCTGTTTGTTTTTTTGCACGGCGGTGGATTACATTATCACGCGTGTGAAACAAACAGGCCACTGGATCCAGTGGTCAACATGATGTGGGGTCCCAAGCACTTTATAACACAAGGTGGTTCTCGAGCCACGCGTCTCGTCTGCTTTCACCAGAGGCCAATTTCACGGAGCTGCTAAGCACAAAAATTTGCTTAGCATGAAAATTTGTCCTTGGTAAAAACAAGGTTACAGACCAAATTTCCACGTGATCTTTATTGTTTTTGATTGATAATCAGCTGGTTTTTTGCTTAGCATGAAAAACACGTAGAATTTTGGTTGATAACTTGTTTTTAATGAGCAAGACTTTTTTGTGCTAAGCAAATATTTGTGCTTAGCAGCTCCGTGAAATTGGCCCCTGCTTACTACAGAACAATGCAGGGGCACTGGATAGCATGACCATCATGTTAGCGTTATTCTAAATATATTATTAGTAGTACAATATATATTTAACTGACAGTATATTGTGAGACAAATCATATTTGTGACCCGCTCCTACGAAACCCGACATAAGTCGCACAGGCTATTTCGAGATGCAGCTCGTCAAAGTTGAAATGGGTTAAAAAAATCTGGCGGACATCGATTTTAGTTTTTCGTTATTGTTTGATTCATTAATATGTATACTTTAACTTTAACCTTAGTTAAACAAAATCAACCTTATTGATGAGATCGAGAAAGTACAAAAATCATGCATTTATTGAGGCAAACTGTGTCCTAAAAGTGGTAATTTATCTCCCAAATACATCAAAAATTAAATCCTCATATAATTGGAAGTATGTATGGTATAAAGGTGGTTTTGGTACCAAATGAAAGCTGAAGTTGTGTACTAAATGGAAATAACAATCTCACTTTTAAAAAGAACCACTTATTTTAGGTTTTGTGGGAGCAGGTCGCATTGGTGAATTGTTTTTATAGAAAATTGTAGTCTGGTTCCAGACCCACGGCTCATACCTTATACCAGTCTCTGTCATGCTCAGTGGCCTTGCTGAAGTAAACCAGACTATCCTCAATGGTGTGCTGACTGGTTCCCTCCAAACTCTGCTGCCACTCACCTAGCTTTAAGTAGCACCTGGGCAGAAAATACGGCAAAGTACCAGTTTTGAGAGTTAGTAAAAATGATGGGTGCGTTCGTTTAGCTCAATTGAGTCGCCATGGGTTCGCCCCGGGTCGTTTTATTAGCTCTGACGTCATACTCGGGGCTTATTTGAGTTGGCCACCACAGACTCTGCTAGGGGAACAGAGTCACTGGTGGAAGACGTCACACGTATTCATTCCAAGCAACGGACATATCGTCACCGTCACCACGAAGTAACACTAGTGTCATGGCTGTATCGCGACCCACTTTTGGGGCCAATTTCATATAGCTGCTTAGGCACACAATTTTGCATAAGCACAAAAAACTCTTGCTTGCTAAATCATGTTGGGAGCCAAAATGCGACGTGATCATTATGCTAAGCTAATAACAGCTAAATACCAATCACAAATAATATACATCACATAGAGTTGTTGCTGGTAAGCTGGTTTTCCTAAGCAAGTATGTTTTGTGGTTAGGCAATTTTTTTGCTTAAGCAGCTCTATGAAATTGGACCCTGGCATTTTCACGAAGTAACGTAAAGCCCATAGCTAATACACACGGATAGCGTCACTTTGTGAAAACTAGATACGCGGGGCCAAATTCTGGCGTTTTCACGAAGTAACAAAAAGCCCATAGTTAATACACACGGATAGCGTCACTTCGTAAAAACTCGAACACAGCGTATCTGATTTGTGAGTTTTCACAAAGTGACGCTATCCGTGTGTATTAGCTATAGGCTTTGCGTTACTTCGTAAAAACGCCAGAAGTGGGTCGCACGTATCACGTGACATTAGTGTTACTTCGTGGTGACGGTGACGAAATATGGTGGCCGGACAGTGGACTCGGGAAAAGGCAGTTGGGTTATGTATAGCCACGAGAGCCGTGCTAAACAAACGCTCAAACGCAGGCTATCATGATCCGCACATGATGGTCGCAGTCGCAGCCGCAGCCACAGCCACTGACAGAAATGACATTTTCGAACTGAGGTTTACTTTGAGATTTACTGCTTTCCGCAAGTCACAACAAGTAACAATGTCAGGTTGAAATAATAGCCTCGGAAGTCGCCATAAGCTCAATAAATGATTACATATATAACTCCAATAATCTTTCTATGCGGAAGTCTTGGGTCAGTAATTCAGCAGCACACAAATTTACAGACTGTCGTTTTGTGTATAGAGTTTGTGCACTGAAGCTGTGGTCAGAACTGTGTTCCCCATTGTAACACATGCAAAAGGCTGGATTCAGGACATTTGTGCATATTTGTGCTGTCAAACCATAGGAGGGTTAACCAGTTCACGCCGGAGGACGTATACACGCAAAGTTTTCCTCAGATTCAAAACGGATGACGCATAAACACGTCACGAGCAAGGCCGGAAATGTCTGTCAGCAGCGAGCAAGGGTGGAAATGCGGGGGTGTGCTCTGTCGGTACCATCGGCCTGAACCCGCCTCGGATAAAGTTTCGTTAAAAATAATCACGCGCCTCGGCGCGGTGATGTTAAAATAATCCCGGCGCGAACTGGTTAAAGTTGATTTTGGGCACACTTAAACTTATCCTCTGTCCGGCCGCCATTTTTGTCTATTGCTTGGAATGAACGATGCTTACGTGAGACGTCTTCCACCAGTGACTCTGCCACATGAGCAGTTTCTTTGTTTCTCTAGTATAACTCTAGTTATCTAGTTTCTATTTTCTCTAGTATAACGTCAGAGATAAGAGAACGACCCAGGGTTAACCAGTTCGCGCCGGGATTATTTTAACATCACTGAGCCGACGCGCAGGATTATTTTTAACAAAACTCGATCTGAGGCGGGTTCAGGCCGATGGTACCAGTAATCACACCCACGCATTTCCGGCCTTGCTCGCTGCTGACAGACATTCCCGGCCTTGCTCGTGGCGTGTTTATGCGTCATCCGTTTTGAATCTGGGGAAAACTTTGCGTTTATATACTTCATCCGGCGCGAACTGGTTAACCCCGGTGAGCTAAGCGAACGCACGTTGTTTTTCAAGTTGAACTCCTCTGACTTGAGTTTAGATTCCTCAACGATTATTATTATTATTTGTATTATTTCTTTTTTGGCAATGAAACCGAGGATTCCTCAAAAGCGCCCAAGGCACTGTAGCTCGTAATCCTGAAGAAACCAGTAGGAGGATGAACGAAATGCCAGTAACACCGGGACTAACCCCTTCTCTTTAGCGATAAGTGTGACTGTGTTGTTTTACGTGCGTGTCCAGGTTCAATATATACATTATACACACACACGGGACCTACGGCTTTACGTCCCATCCGAAGGACGAAGCAATTGTGGTTTAATTGCTTTGCTTAAGGACACACGTGTTGACACCGGGACTCGAACTCACGCTCTGCGGAACAGAAAACACAGCTCTTAACCGCTCGGCCACGACACTCTACGATAGACCGTTGCGTTGTCCTACGTACCTTGCCATTAGTTTGTGCAGCTCCCTGCGTTCAGTCTCTTCTGTTGACCCCATCCCTGCTGACATGTGCTGAGTCAGGGTGGAATGCACAAAGTGGATGAGCTGCTCAAATGCCTGCGTCTGGTATAGAAGACAGAATTCATTTACACAAATGCACCTCAAGAATGATGGAAGGCTATTAATTAGGTAATAATTATCAGTGCGAGGACCCGGTTATTACTGCGTGATAATGAACGGGTTGGGGGATGACCGCTGGTAATGGATCGAGCCGAAGGCGAGGTCCATTACCAGCGGTCATCCCCCAACCCGGTTATAACCGGGTCCTCGCACTTACCTTTAATAAATACTTTTTTAACAAGAAAAATTGTGAAAATGCTCCGAATTTTGTAACTTTTCTTTCGGGGATATTTCCAGCGTTTTGTGTTCATTTTTAGGGGCCATGTTTTAGCTTATGCATGGTACCCTGTCTCTTCAATATGTGTTGTTATTATAACCCATACTTTGAGACCAGACTAGCTGACCACTGATGCATAGCAACGCGCTAGCGTTAACAGACGACACGCGCATTTAAAAAAATGCCGCGCGTATAGATACAAACGTTCTACGCGTACATTTATAGCACGCAGTATCAAGTTCTGACGCGGCGCGAATAGGAGCAATAATGAATGTCACATGATCTGTACGCCCGCTATATACTAGAACTTCTTGAACACACCTGTTTGTCCTCCTTCCACATGTGCTTCAGGTAGGCAAAGACCACGCGGGGATGCTTGACGGTAGCCAGGGCCTCAAAGGGCGTGTCTTGGATGCTCTTAGGGTCCACACCCAGCAACATCACTAGGGTCTTGTGGGAGAGTTGCTGAACACAAAGAACACAAAGAGTACGAGTTATTGCTATTGGTATTGGTTACACAGTTATTTATACAATGCACAAAGGGTGATGAATGGCGGGAACCAGGAAAAAAGCAAATGCTTGTACGTGTCCTGGTTCCTTAATTAACCAGTTCGCGCCAGAGGCAACAAACTGGGAACACTCAAAGAGGATACGGCTTTTTTTTCAAATGCAACATTTGTGTTGTTTATTTGAAATGTAAGATTTTACATTGGGTGTTTGTGTAAGACGTGATCTATCAAGAAATGCTTGGGAAAAATGAGTGAGTAAAACCAAACGGGAGGGTGATTATTTCATCTTTTTAAATCTGTCTTTTTTTTCCTTGAGTTTTTATCTGAAATATGTCTGAATCTTTCTTTAACCAGTTCACGCCGGATGACGTATATAAACGCAAAGTTTTTCCTAGATTCAAAACGGATGACGCATAAACACGCCACGAGCAAGACCGGAAATGTCTGTCAGCAGCGAGCAAGGCCGGAAATGCGTGGGTGTGCTTCCCGGTACTATCTGCCTGAACCCGCCTCGGATCGAGTTTCGTTAAAAATAATCCAGCGCGTTGGCTCGGTAATGTTAAAAAAATCCCGGCGCGAACTGAATAACACATTAATATACATGTACAACTATTGTTAAAAGAAAAAAAAAAAACATTATGAAAATAATAACTGGCTGAAAGTACAGCTGAATTCCAGAATTGAAAGCAAAAGTGTTTAAAACTCAATGCAATACGTACAAATATAATAGACATGAAATATATGTACTACATGCTACGGGATAAATACATTATATTTCACGGGCGATAAAGTGAATGCTAAGTCTATTGGGTTAGGTTATAGTACAGAAACAAAGGGAAACACAGTAGGGTATCTTCGGTCATTATGTTAAATGATAAATTGCTTTCTGGAATCGCTATTTTGGATCAATACAACAAAGTGCCAGTTCGTCAAAACAATAGCAGGAATTGAATAAAGGTTTTAAAAAGGGTCACTTGACACTGACTGGACAAGCCTTGTGGGTCAGTACATACCATACGTCCAGTCTTGCGGCACAGGCTGGCATACTTGAGCCAAGTCCGGAGGTCATCCTGAGGGTTGATGACCAACGAGCGCACCTGGATAATCCGCTGCCAATCCTCCACGTTACGCTGGCAACCCTGTCAAGCAATGGACATGTCGATAAACCAAGCTTTATTGGGCTGCAGAGTCGAGTTACGTAATTGGACAGGGCGCGAGGTGGTTTGAGGGGGTTGACCAATGAGGAATGCACGCTCATAATGCAATAATGTTTTTTCACAACTTCATCCAAAACATTCGGAATGCTACTGAATGTTGAGTTTGATTTTGGGTTAACAATGAGCTTGTACATATCCAAATTATTTCCAGAAATATGTAAAAACCGGAATTCCGGCAATTGCCGGAAGTCTGGTATCCCCGATTCTTTAGAGTATATAGTTGGGCTACCTACCTGGAGTCTGTCCCACCACATCTGTTTAATGATGTCGCGTCTTTCTGAGACCAGCTTGTAGCGGATGATCTCTTCCAGCTCAGACAGCATCTGAGCAGACACCATGGCGCCGTAGGCACGGTCATAACTCTCCCCAGCCATGGCTGTCAGCTCGGTGTCCAAGATGTCACGTGCCTTGTCAATGCACTGGCAAACAGGGTTGATTTGACAAAAGAAGGGGTTTAATTTGTGGATACCTATAAAGTTGACCATTGGTAAAAAGGCATATACACTCAAGAAAAAAAGAAACGCACCACTGATTTTTTGTTTATAGTTTTGCCCGTATTTTGTGAAATCAAATGTATGTGTTTGAATCCCACATTATGTCCTTGACATTTTAGCCCAGTAATCCAATGTTTATTTCATTTTTAACAACAAAAACAAAACAAGTTAGCACCACCGCTCACAAAATTGGCATTTACAGTTCAATAATTAACATGACCTTCATTCGCGTCAAGAACAGCTGTAATTCGTCGCCTCATGGATCGACAGTAATGTCATGTCAAGGCATCATGGATACAAGTGTTTTTGGCATCATTTTGGTGTCTTTTTATAGGCAAGGGTTGTGTTCAGTGGTCAAACTCATTTCTAGTTTTCTCTCATGTGTACCCATTAGCATAACATGCACAAACACAGTTTTGGAACTCACCCAAATCACTCAGCCATAACGAGATAAATAAAGATCGACGTTTATCTCTAAATTGCTCAAAATCTAGAACATGTACCATTTTTACAATGCCGGTCCTATTTCCTTTAAAAAAATGAAAATGTTACGTGTTGCGTTTCTTTTTTCCTTGAGTGTAGAATCATCTGCATCCCAAACATCCAAAATTATTATACTTGGAATAAATGTGACCTGTTCCAACGAAACCCGGACAAAGTCGCACAATGTGTTTTGTCACAATGTACTCTTGAAGTCATTTCTGGATGGATTTTACCATTTTGAGGTTTTAGGTTTTCCTAAGTCACTCACTATTAATCTACAATCTCCTCAAATTTGAATAAAATCCGTCTACCAGAAGTGTGTTTTTTGTAAATTTTGTGAAACATTTGAGTATAGAAATAATACGCTTTTCTGAACTTCAAAGCTGTTTATCTCATAATTAGGTTGTCAGGGTTTTATCACTAAATCCAGACCCCAGGGAAGATAGGGTGGGGGTACATATGTAAATGATACATCATTTTAAAACTGAGAACCTAGAGAATTTGAAAAAAGCAAAATCTAAAAAAACTAAAAAGTCGACTTTGTTCGGGTTTCGTTGGAACAGGTCACATATACTCATCACAAAAATAGTCGGGGATGTTATCCTATAGAAGCAGCTGAATCAAAAGCAGAACCTGATCATTCAAAACAATATTGCAAACCTGCTTCTATAGGGATGATTGACACTTTTGAAACTGGACCTACGACCATTGAAAATATATAATGATTGTAGGCATCCAGCAAAATGATTGCGCTAGATATCCTGTAATTCTTCCAACAAATTGAATTTTATATTAACAAAATCAAATTAAAAAAACCAAGAACAAAACATAAGAACCACTGCCTGACTCCGGTTGAAAACGAACGCCGTTTTTTTGCATTTATCAGCATCCCTGACTGTAAAACTTCCGACATGTCAGTTAAAATGATATTTACTATAAAATACAACCCCCAAATCTAACCATTCATGATAATTCAAGCAATTACCAATGGTGTTCTGGTACTAAACACTAAGTAAAATTATTATGCCTGAATTGCTGCCATTTAGGTGTAGTATATAAAATGAAATAAAAGTAAGATGCACCATTCGCGATGTATATCAACAATATTTACTACTGAAATGTTAAGAAATATATTACTTATTTAAAAGTAAATAATGATTCTAGGCGTCCAGCAAAATGATACTTGGCACTGGTGCTTAGCTAAACAATTTTGAGTCAATGGCTCAACCGATTCTCAATCGATTATACTTGAACTCAACATATGTGACACGATCAAGCGGAATGAGTCGGATGTCGGGGAATCCCCAAAATGTTTTAATCAGAACTGTGTTCTTCGTTGGTATCGTAGATTGACATCGTATCAACATGGGGTTTTCAGTTTTCAAAACGTACAGATGCCCTCTTTAAAACTACATGAAAACTCATTTTTTGACCGGGGCCGACATCCGACTCATTCCGCTTGATAGTGTCACATATATCAACATATACTTTGTATCAAATATCTGTTATTATTGGTCTTTATCCACTTTTTCAGATAAAAACACCTTCAGGACAATACTTCAGGAATGCCAGATTGAAAAAGGTTCTTAAAAAGTTCAGAAATCCAACCCCCCAAAAAACAACAACCCTGGATTCAGAAAAAAATCCTGACAAATCTCCCCCTGTGATACTTCAACAACTTTGCCAGCAACCAACCTGCTGGGCTTGTCCAAAGTGGTCTTGATGGACGGCCAGCACCGCACGGTAGAAGGCTCCATCGTAGGACTCCCTGGGTATCAGGCATGAGTATTCCTCCATGCTATCCCAGTTACCTAGACCCCAGGCGGCCGCTGCAGCCATGCGTGCCATCGCCTGACGACCCTCGTCTGTTACCATCGGCCAGCGCTCACAGGCCAAGTCATGCAACTGACGCCTGCAATTCACACAGTAATCATTTCTTTATGGCCTGCAATTCACACAGTAATCATTTCTTTATGGCCTGCAATTCACACAGTAATCATCTCTTTATGGCCTGCAATTCACACAGTAATCATTTCTTTATGGCCTGCAATTCACACAGTAATCATTTCTTTATGGCCTGCAATTCACACAGTAATCATTTCTTTATGGCCTGCAATTCACACAGTAATCATTTCTTTATGGCCTGCAATTCACACAGTAATCATTTCTTTATGGCCTGCAATTCACACAGTAATCATTTCTTTATGGCCTGCAATTCACAAAGTAATCATTTCTTTATGGCTTGCAATTCACACAGTAATCATTTCTTTATGGCCTGCAATTCACACAGTAATCATTTCTTTATGGCCTGCAATTCACACAGTAATCATTTCTTTATGACCTGCAATTCACACAGTAATCATTTCTTTATGGCCTGCAATTCACACAGTAATCATTTCTTTATGGCCTGCAATTCACACAGTAATCATTTCTTTATGGCCTGCAATTCACACAGTAATCATTTCTTTATGGCCTGCAATTCACACAGTAATCATTTCTTTATGGCCTGCAATTCACACAGTAATCATTTCTTTATGACCTGCAATTCACACAGTAATCATTTCTTTATGGCCTGCAATTCACACAGTAATCATTTCTTTATGGCCTGCAATTCACACAGTAATCATTTCTTTATGGCCTGCAATTCACACAGTAATCATTTCTTTATGGCCTGCAATTCACAAAGTAATCATTTCTTTATGGCTTGCAATTCACACAGTAATCATTTCTTTATGGCCTGCAATTCACACAGTAATCATTTCTTTATGGCCTGCAATTCACACAGTAATCATTTCTTTATGGCCTGCACCCACTTTCATAAAGCTCTGCGACCCGTCGTAACTCGATTTACGACGTGTAACGCGTCGCATCTCGCGATGCGTTGTACGACCCATTTCACAAAACTTGTGATGCGTTGAAAAGGTCGCAACTTCCTTGACAACGGTTTGAAACACGTCGTAAGTTATGACGTGTCTTTGGTTTATCGTAAAATAAGATGCGCCTTTTAATAGCCAGTTTTATGCCAACAAAATGAAATAAAGAAGACTAAAATACAGAGACAATGTGTGGGAAGTTCTAAATGGAACATTCATCGTAGTCAATATGAAAAAACCTTGAAATTGTACTTGAATTTTCGAATTAGATAGAAGTCCACAGCAAGCTTGCTTTTTTTTTTAACTGCATCATACGTCAGCCATTCTGATTTACGTTTCGTAAAGTTTCCAAGAAGAGATTTGACGACTCTTTGCTGAAGGTAGGTGGTGTAAGATGTGGCGTAGCGACTGAAAATGACCTATTTTACCAGCAAATCGTAATTGACGTGGAGCCCGTCATTGCTAAATTATTAAGTTTAATAAAAGACACTCAAAGCTCTGATTAAAGTAAAGGAATTACTTTTTTACCCAAGACAGAATTGTTAATGTTGCCGCACGATCCCGCGGAAAGTCAAAACAAAACTTTTTTTCAAAATGGTGGGCGAAGGTGATACAACATTGATTTTGTGAAAGAACACAAATATACGCAAACAGTCGTTGTAAGCGGTGTTCAAAACGTTGCGCAGCTACGCCAAGTTTTGTGAAATTTGTCCGTAAGAAAATGGTGCAGCTACGCAACTTTTTGGTTGCGTAAGCCTTACGCCACTTTTTTGTTGCGTAAGCCTTACGCCACTTTTGAAAATGGTGCAAGCTACCCACTTTTGGAATTTGTACTCGAGTAGTACCCGAGAACGATAATTGAGTAAGAGTACTAGTACTACAACACTGCTGCCAGCACAGGGCCAGATTGCTCAGTTGGTAGAGCACCGGTACGGTAATCTGGAGGTCGCAGGTTAAAGCCCTGCTCCAGCTGGTCAATTTCTTTGTTCAAATCTGAAAAAACACAAGTAATCTGTTTATTTACCAGTCTCCGAGAGCCTCCATGCATCTCATCCTGCCCAGGGTCAGTGTAAAGTCCTCCGAGTCTTCATGCTGCTTCTTCTCGTAGGCGAGGAGGGCGTTGTCCCAGTCGTGCAGCTTCTCGTACCAGGTCTCTTGAATTTGCTACGGAACCAACAAAAGTGTAAGAAGGGTTACGCTAGTGCTAGGAAAAAAACCTATTATTTTATAGAGGAAATTGTAGTAAAGTGCGTTGCCCGAGGACACAAGCACCAGAGATCAGCCCAACCTGGTCTCCACCCTCACCGGTAGCCATTTATATTCCTGGGTGGAGAGAGGCAATTGTAGTAAAGTGCATTGCCCGAGGACACAAGCACCAGATATCAGCCCAACCAGGGCCCAATTCCATAAAAGCATTCTAACTTAGTATATTACTAGGTTTTAGCAAGATTCCAAATGCCTAGTTGGTTGCTTGCTAGCAATCAACTAAATCGCATTCCATAACACCATTCTATGAAATATTCTTACTAGTTGCTTGCTTGCAGCTTGCTAGAATGGTGTGGGGTTTGCATAATCGCCAAAGTACATGGTCAGTTTGAGTTAACAATAAGGAAAGAGTTCAAATCAGGTCATGCTGTGGGTTGTATTTTCAATGCATTCCTCTGTACCCTATTCAGGGTATGTACATTTGTATCGGCCTAAGCACATGTTTCAGAAATGGCTAATTCAGAGGGTGTTTCAACTCCAAAAAGGGGAAAGAAGCCTAATTACTCGACTCAGGAAAATCTGTTCCTTGCAGAACACTATGAGGAGTTTAAGGTTATCTTTGACTCTGCGCATAAGGATGTCAATACAAATTCCCAAAAGATAAAAGATTGAAAGTGACTTAGAATGGTGCTAAGGATTTAGACATACCCCAAACCTATTCTAATTTTAGCAAGCAACTAGGAACCTTGCTAAGCGTATAATGGTTTTATGGAATAGCTTGTGCCCGAGGACACAAGCACCAGAGATCAGCCCAACCTGGGCCCAATTCCATAAAAGCATTCTAACTTAGTATATTACTAGGTTTTAGCAAGATTCCAAATGCCTAGTTGGTTGCTTGCTAGCAATCAACTAAATCGCATTCCATAACACCATTCTATGAAATATTCTTACTAGTTGCTTGCTTGCAGCTTGCTAGAATGGTGTGGGGTTTGCATAATCGCCAAAGTACATGGTCAGTTTGAGTTAACAATAGGGAAAGAGTTCAAATCAGGTCATGCTGTGGGTTGTATTGTCAATGCATTCCTCTGTACCCTATTTAGGGTATGTACATTTGTATCGGCCTAAGCACATGTTTAAGAAATGGCTAATTCAGAGGGTGTTTCAACTCCAAAAAGGGAAAAGAAGCCTAATTACTCGACTCAGGAAAATCTGTTCCTTGCAGAACGCTATGAGGAGTTTAAGTTATCTTTGACTCTGCGCATAAGGATGTCAATACAAATTCCCAAAAGATAAAAGATTGAAAGTGACTTAGAATGGTGCTAAGGATTTAGACATACCCCAAACCTATTCTAATTTTAGTAAGCAACTAGGAACCTTGCTAAGCGTATAATGGTTTTATGGAATAGATTTAGCAAGGAACTAGAGATAGAAAGGAAGTTAGCAACCAACTAGGCTTAGAATGCTTTTATGGAATTGGCTCCTGGTCTCCACCCTCACTGGTAGCCATTTATATTCCTGGGTGGAGAGAGACAATTGTAGTAAAGTGCATTGCCCGAGGACACAAGCACCAGAGATCAGCCCAACCTGGTCTTCACCCCCACTGGTAGCCATTTATATTCCTGGGTGGAGAGAGGCAATTGTAGTAAAGTGCATTGCCCGAGGACACAAGCACCAGAGATCAGCCCAACCTGGTCTCCACCCTCACCGGTAGCCATTTATATTCCTGGGTGGAGAGAGGCAATTGTAGTAAAGTGCATTGCCCGAGGACACAAGCACCAGAGATCACCCAACCTGGTCTCCACCCTCACTGGTAGCCATTTATATTCCTGGGTGGAGAGAGGCAATTGTAGTAAAGTGCATTGCCCGAGGACACAAGCACCAGAGATCACCCAACCTGGTCTCCACCCTCACCGGTAGCCATTTATATTCCTGGGTGGAGAGAGGCAATTGTAGTAAAGTGCAATGCCCGAGGACACAAGCACCAGAGATCAGCCGAACCTGGTTTCCACCCTCACCGGTAGCCATTTATATTCCTGGGTGGAGAGAGGCAATTGTAGTAAAGTGCAATGCCCGAGGACACAAGCACCAGAGATCAGCCTAACCTGGTTTCCACCCTCACTGGTAGCCGAATATACTCCTGGGTGGAGAGAGGCAATTGTAGTAAAGTGCATTTCCCGAGGACAGAGGCACCGTGTTCTCAATCAGGGTTCAAACTAGTCTTTGCCAAAGACAACTGTAAACGATAGTGTGCTTGTCGGGCACAATATTTTTTCGCAGTGCGCCCTCAAATGACACGGTTATAGACCAGCTCTTCTACTCTTACTATCGTCTTTGCAAATATGCATGCTTTTCTAAGGTGGTTTGCATCGCGTACCACACAACGCACACAATTCTTTTGTGAAACAACGCTAATTAGATATGCAACGCAGGCCTGCTCTCCTGTGAATGGGTAGTCCACTGCGTGATGTCGCTTATGCATATTCAATGTAGATTCCTGATCGATTTTGCGTGAAAAGGTCACGCCTTATTTTAGCAGATTTGCAAAGACTAGGGTCAAACCATAGAGCTATATTAAATTACTAGAGCGCTAACTCCCCATTCTTACGCGCAGAGCTACTTCAAATCCATTCTGCATGCAGACATTTTGAATTCATGTGCGTGCTTGTAGAACATAATCAAAATAGATGGATTCAATTTTGAAAGTGTACTCTAAATGCAACGCGAGTGCAAGAAGAACAGACGCAAACAACTTATGCGCGTCATGCAAGTAAAAAAAAGTCAAGGCAAAATCATCTGCAGCGCGCGGATACGCACACGCATTTGCAGTCATTTGCTAATCATTCGTTTGGTTTTGGGCATATCGGCTTCGGAAACGCACTGTATAGAATGCAAATAGCCGTACAAAAGCCGTACAAAATGTTGAGGTTTCTATAGGTTTGTGCACAAACATGGATGCGTCCAGCCCAGTACATCAAGCCAGTGCTCTAGTATTTTAATATATATCTCTATAGGTCAAACCCACATACCACGTCACACGAGTCAAACATCCAACCAAGGCGGGCTCCAGTTCTGATGGACTTACCAATTCAGCACGATAGTTCTTCATGGCATACTGCAAGACTCCATAGGCTGCCTCTGGCTGATGTAGCTTGTTGTTAATGCTGAAGGAACAAAACGAACAAAACGGTCATAAACAGGAACCTAAAATCTGCTTCAATTCGGCCAGTCAATATCTGGCATAATTACTACACCTCATAAATATTCATTAGCACATTGGAGCGCGTCATTGGCCGATTTTGCCGTGCGTCCGGGAAGTAAAAATTGATACGCTGCCATGTGACATCACTCCGGTGAGTATCCAGCTCGCTGCCGTGCGGTATTTTTTTTCTGGTAGCACCAAAAAATTCCCTCTGGAAGCCGCCTCATAGACATGTAGTCTGTGGCATGTAATCTTTACAAAACCAATCTAACATTATTAGATTTCCGTCATTGACTGACGAAGAACTTGAATATCTTGTGCTGAATAAAGATGCAAAATCTGCGAAGGCCGTTATCGACAAGGCAGTGAATATTTATGAGGTGTTGTAAAACAAATAAAGCATGGTTTATTTCTGGAAAATAGTGGGAAATACTGGTCTTTTGGTGCTCGACTACCTCCCAACACGAAGCCGAGGGAGGTAGTCGAGCTGACCTACACCTGGGAACCAGTAATTCCCACTACTTCTTCTAAAACCATGCTGTATTTGTATATTACTGGTCTTTTGGTGTAGGTCAACTCAACTACCTCCCTCCGCTTCGTGTCGGGAAGTAGTCGAGTTGACCTACACCTCGGAACCAGTAACTCCCACTACTTCCCTTCAAACCATGCTATATTTATACTTTACTGGTCTTTCGGTGTAGGTCAGCTCGACTACCTCCCTCCGCTTCGCGTCAGGAGGCAGTCGAGCTGACCTACACCTCAAAACCAGTAATTCCCACTACTTACCCTCAAACCATGCTGTATTTGTATATTACTGGTCTTTCGGTGTAGGTCAGCTCGGCTACCTCCTGACGAGAAGCGAAGGGAGGTAGTCGAGCTGCCCTACACCGAGGAACCAGTAATTCCCACTACCTTCCCTCAAACCATGCTGTAATTGTATATTACTGCGTCGTACACTGTAACACTGCGCTGATTACTAGGTCTCATTGGATTAAACGCTCAGTACTAGTGTGTCAACTTCTGGTACCAATGTTTACGCTCCACCCCATCTCAAGTGTGCGCGTGGTTTGAGTTGAGACAACGTCAAACTTACGAACTGGATAGTCAAACATTGAAGATCAGCGTCGGATTACACATTAACACTTTGGATCCCTCAGTCTCCTGGCAATGAGCAGAGCATACTGTCTGAAACGTTGAGTTCCCTCCGATTCTTTTTTTCAGAACCACACATCTCACTAGAGAGAATTACCATATGGTGCTACCGCAAACTACTTATCTGATCATATTTGACCTGGCACCACGAAATGAGCGGATAGTCGCACATTGCCAAAACGAGTTATTGGCCGAAACGTCAGTTTTTCAAGTGGAAGGTCGTTTTGGATTTGTTAACGTTTTTACATACAGAAAAACCTTCCTTATCATATCACAAATGTGTATAGCTCAATTAAAACTCTAAAGTGTTTTTTTTGGTGGCTGAATTGCACTGAGTGATAGTATAGTTGGCACGGTTCACAGGCTTTGAACTCCGTTTTCTCAAAATAAGGGAGCATGACTTCAGCAATTTCAGCGGCTAAGAATAAGCTACAGCAACACACAATACATCATTTAAAAGCTTAGGACTTCATCTTTCTAGAAAAGTAATAATGTCAAATTTTTTTTTCTCGACTTTTCACCCATTTTGTGGTGCCAGGTCACATATTATATTATCTTCACCTGATGAGAGCCTCCAGTATTTCGGTGTTTGGTCCGCGGTGAAACTCCTCTTCCTTGTAATGGAGTGCCTTGGCGTAGGCTCTGCACTTGGAAGCACACTCACCGAGTAGCATGGTGTTCAGTGGCAATGGGCCCTGGGGTGACAATATTTAACAATTCAACGGAGGATATGGCGATTTTTACACCCAAGGGACACTTCATTAAACCAGTTCACGCCGGAGGACGTATATAAACGCAAAGTTTATCCCAGATTCAAAACGGATGACGCATAAACACGCCACGAGCAAGGCCGGAAATGTCTGTCAGCAGCGAGCAAGGCCGGAAATGCGTGGGTGTGCTTCCCGGTACTGGCGGCCTGAACCTGCTTCGGATCGAAGTTTGTTAAAAATAATCCCGCGCGTCGGCTTGGTGATGTTAAAATAATCCCGGCGCGAACTGGTTAAAGGCAGGAGACACCATTTGCAGATATCTATAACAAAATTACTACAGAATTATTTATAAATATCTTATTTGAAAGTAAATGATGATTCTAGGCATCTAGCAATATAATTGCGGTAGATATCCTGTAATTGTTCCGAAAAATTGAATTTTATGTAAACAAAATAACGATCGCCGGACGGCTATTGCGGAAAAAAACAAGAACAACATAAGAATAACTGCCCGACGTCAGTTGAAAACGAATTCCATTTTTCTTGCTTTTCACGCCATCCATAATTGTAAAAGTTCGGACAGGTCAGTTAAACGATATTTACTATAACATACAACCCCCCAAATCCACCCATTCATGATAATTCAAGCAATTACCAATGGTGTACACTTTCTACCTTTAGGGGTTTTTGGGGTTATTATTTTTTGTATGCTAATCGTCTATCACAAGGCCAAGGCCACTCGGGGTGGGGGGGTAAATAGGCAAGTGTGGATACACTAGCCTCTCACACTGAAACAAGACAATATGATCTCTTCACAGTATAAATAGGGTTGGGATAGGTAATTAGTCCACTGCAAGGCACTATGACCACTGCAAGGCACTATGACCACTGCAAGGCACTATGACCCCTGCAAGGCACTATGACCCCTGCAAGGCACTATGACCCCTGCAAGGCACTATGACCCCTGCAAGGCACTATGACCCCTGCAAGGCACTATGACCCCTGCAAGGCACTATGACCCCTGCAAGGCACTATGACCCCTGCAAGGCACTATGACCCCTGCAAGGCACTATGCCCACTGCAAGGCACTATGACCACTGCAAGGCACTATGCCCAGTGCAAGGTACTATGACCACTGCAAGGCACCATGACCACTGCAAGACACTATGACCACTGCAAGTCACTATGACCACTGTAAGATACTATGACCACTACAAGGCACTATGACCCCTGCAAGACACTATAACACTGTAAGGCACTATGACCACTACAAGGCACTATGACCACTGCAAGGCACTATGAACCCTGCATGACCTTTGACCTCAGTATTAATCGGAAAGCTTCTTACATTTAGTTTGTGTCTTCAACATGCTTATTTACAATGATGGTCCCATGGACCAGTTTTGTACATTCCATCCGTAATAGGTCATATCTTGAAATCAAACTAAGCTAAACCTAGCATTTTTCAGGAATATTTTCAAACACCCTTCTCATCAATACTAGGTGAACAAATATTATCTGGAACTTCTCTGAAGGTGGGTGAACAATCACCTTAAACTTGGGTTAATATTTCTTTGAACCACCCTGTAGCAGTGGGCGCTTCAATCAATCAATAATTTTAAATGATGGACATTTTTTGAGGGATTGGGCGTATTTCTAACCTTGTCCGAGTGCTCCATGAACTCGGCAAGATTCAACAGGATTTGTACGATCTCCGGGATGTCCTGGGACGTCAGGGCCTTCTGCAGACTCTGAATCAAACTATCCTGATCTGTCTCGGTGAGCTCCGACCAGCACGAGACAAAGGCGGCGTTGAACAGATCTCTGAAACGGGAAAGAGACTGAATGTCAGTGATGGCTTCTAGTCCTGGAATGCCGCATGGGTGGCGTGGCACCTCGAGCGCTCGTACAAAAAAAAGGGTTCTAGATTCCTGATCTAGATCCAGATCATTCTGAAAATCTAATGGAATCATCCTGGACCCATAAGCTATCTGCCCACCAAGTTTTGTTAAAATCCCTTCCAGAGTTATTCCGTAAGCCTGCTAACAGACAAACAGACACTGGGAGCCCGATAGACTGTCAGACAAACAGGCATGAATACATAGCCTCCGCCATCAGAGATAGGCAGAGGTAAAAATCCCATTGCTAATTTTAGCCCCCGCAATCTCAAACAGCCCGGTTCCCAGACGGTCTGGGACAACCCCCGCCCACTTTGAGCGAGGGATTGTGATGCCCCTCCGAAGCGGGCAGGCCTGGATTAAGAGAACTAAGTAGAAGTCTAACTTGTGGGCGTGGGCTTGGGGGGGGGGGGGGTCTGTCCTGATCTGAACAAAAGAAGCAATTTCCGAGGGGATACTCCTCACTGCCACAGAACCAAAACTTGGCGATTCAAAGGCTGAGCTGTCAGGTAATCCCTCCCGCGATCTACTGTTGTTAGTAACTCATTGCTGATAGCAGCAATTGTTGACCTAGAGTGCCTCTCCAGCAAGCAACCAACCCTCACTCTTGAGTAACCGGGTGGCCAGTGTTCGTAGTAGAAAAGGGGCTCATCAAGTGAGCCGAGCTCGTCCGCTTATCAAACGGTCTCATTTGGGATCGCGTCCCTTAGGAACTATGGTGGTAAATGGATGATGACAGGCCGAGAGGGATGGGTTGTGCTTTATTTTGTTTACCTTGCTAGCGTGTTGTAAGCCTGGGCCAGAGCCCAGCAGGATCTCAAGGCATGGGAGGGTGATTCCTTGAGGAGCTCAACGCTCAGACGACGAAGCCACTCCACCCAGTCATCGCGGGAGACACGGCGGGTCACGGCCCAGGCCTGTAATCAATCCAGTCATCAATCATTGATCAATTAAAAAGCCACTTTTCCTGCTTGCATGATCTTCACAGTTTAGTAGTACAAGAAACACATGAACCTGTACACAGGGTGTCCCCTCAACAAAAACACATTGGACAAGCATACTTCCACTACCCCGAGGCGAAAACTACCTATACCAATGGATGGAGGATCTTTATAGAAGAACAAATTATACCAAGATATCTTGATTTGGGCTAGTAGTTTTAGCTGCAGACCCTATTTTGTAAAGCAAAGTCAGAGGTCCTTTTGTACCGGGAAGTAAACCGCGCCTGCAAAGTTAACATAACATTGTTTTGTTATTTCTCGTTAGTTATTTAACGAAAAGACCTACGACTTCACTTCACAAAATAGGGTCTGAAGCTAAAGCTACTGACCCATATTGAGATATCTTGACATCATTGTTCTTCCACAAAGATTCTCTATCCATTGGTATAGGTAGTTTTGGCCCTTGGGTTAGTAGAAATGTGACCCACTCCACAATAATGGGTATTATGTCACAAAATAGTGAAATTGAGTTATATACATGGTTGGAAAGCCCACAGCGTAAACTTCCAGTTAGTATATAATATAGCTCCATAGCTACTCCCGTTCTGGAGATATGACATGTTTGCTTTTGATTACTTCCTTGGAGTTCAAATTAAACAACCGAGAAAACATGCTTTGAAAAAGCCGGCTTTGTTGTAGAACAACAGAACAATGAACACAACATGGGCGTGTTTTCCACTTTAATCATCAAAATCAACATTTCTTTGAATGAAACCTGAAAATATTGGTGTTTGAAGATGTCATTAATGGCAACAAATGTAAATCCCATTTTGATGAAATGTTTACCCTCTCAACTTTGAGGGGGCCATTACATGATAATGCACAGCGCGACTTAATACCCTTTTTTGTAGAGCCGGTCACAAATATGCTTGTCAATTAGGGTACCTTGGTGAGATTGAAAGGTGTGAGGTCAAGAAATGACTGACTACCTTGAGATTGAAAGGTGCGAGGTCAAGAAATGACCCAGTATCTTGGTGAAATTGAAAGGTGCGAGGTAAAGAAATGACCGAGTACCTTGGTGAGATTGAAAGGTGCGAGGTCAAGAAATGACCGAGTACCTTGGTGAGATTGAAGGGTGTGAAGTAAAGAAATGACCGAGTACCTTGGTGAGATTGAAAGGTGTTAGGTCAAGAAATGACCGAGTACCTTGGCGAGATTGAAAGATGTGAGGTAAAGAAATGACCGAGTACCTTGGTGAGATTGAAAGGTGTTAGGTCAAGAAATGACCGAGTACCTTGGTGAGATTGAAAGGTGTGAGGTAAAGAAATGACCAAGTACCTTGGTGAGATTGAAAGGTGTGAGGTAAAGAAATGACCAAGTACCTTGGTGAGATTGAAAGGTGTGAGGTAAAGAAATGACCAAGTACCTTGGTGAGATTGAAAGGTGTGAGGTAAAGAAATGACCGAGTACCTTGGTGAGATTGAAAGGTGTTAGGTCAAGAAATGACCGAGTACCTTGGCGAGATTGAAAGGTGTGAGGTAAAGAAATGACCGAGTACCTTGGTGAGATTGAAAGGTGTGAGGTAAAGAAATGACGAAGTACCTTGGTGAGATTGAAAGGTGTGAGGTGAAGAAATGACCAAGTACCTTGGTGAGATTGAAAGGTGTTAGGTCAAGAAATGACCGAGTACCTTGGCGAGATTGAAAGGTGTGAGGTAAAGAAATGACCGAGTACCTTGGTGAGATTGAAAGGTGTTAGGTCAAGAAATGACCGAGTACCTTGGTGAGATTGAAAGGTGTGAGGTCAAGAAATGACCGACTTCCTTGGTGAGATTGAAAGGTGTGAGGTCAAAAAATGACCGAGTACCTTGGTGAGATTGAAAGGTGTGAGGTCAAGAAATGACCGAGTACCTTTGTGAGATTGAAAGGTGTGAGGTCAAGAAATGACCGACTACCTTGGTGAGATTAAAAGGTGTGAGGTCAAGAAATGATCGAGTACCTTGGTGAGATTGAAAGGTGCGAGGTCAAGAAATGACCGAGTACCTTGTTGAAAATGAAAGGTGTGAGGTCAAGAAATGACCGAGTACCTTGGTGAGATTGAAAGGTGCGAGGTCAAGAAATGACCCAGTATCTTGGTGAAATTGAAAGGTGTGAGGTCAAGAAATGACCGAGTACCTTGGTGAGATTGAAAGGTGTGAGGTCAAGAAATGACCGAGTACCTTGGTGAGATTGAAAGGTGTGAGGTCAAGAAATGACCGAGTACCTTGGTGAAATTGAAAGGTGTGAGGTCAAGAAATGACCCAGTACCTTAATGAGATTGAAAGGTGTGAGGTCAAGAAATGACCGAGTACCTTGGTGAGATTGAAAGGTGTGAGGTCAAGAAATGACCGAGTACCTTGGTGAGATTGAAAGGTGTGAGGTCAAGAAATGACCGAGTACCTTGGTGAGATTGAAAAGTGTGAGGTCAAGAAATGACCGAGTACCTTGGTGAGATTGAAAGGTGTGAGGTAAAGAAATGACCGAGTACCTTGGTGAGATTGAGAGGTGTGAGGTCAAGAAATGACCCAGTACCTTGGTGAGATTGAGAGGTGCGAGGTCAAGAAATGACCGAGTACCTTGGTGAGATTGAAAGGTGTGAGGACAATAAATGAACGAGTACCTTGGTGAGATTGAAAGGTGTGAGGTCAAGAAATGACCGAATACCTTGGTGAGGTTGAAAGATGTGGAGTAAAAGAAATGACTGACTACCTTGGTGAGATTGTTGGTCTTGACGTGGAGTTTCTTGAGACTGACAGGTTCCATGCCAGCGTTACCCTCATCCTTCTGGTTAGCTTTCTTAGCCCTGGTACGAAGCAGAAGCAACTCATCTTCTGCAATGGAGTTACCCTGTTGGGGGTGGAGGGAAGGAAGGGAGAGGAAATAAGAAAATTTGAACAGTTCAATTGCAGGCTGGCGCAGCGGTTGGCGCAGCGGTTCTTTCCTTGCCTTCCACCGCTATGACCCCTGTTCGAATCCCACCTGGACCAATATAGACGATGTGTCCTCTGACGCCACGTGTTTACATTTGTTATCAAATGTGCCCGGCAGTATGCGCACACATTGTGTTTTACATAAAATTTGCTTAAAGAGTGCTGTCGCAGGTCAGATCGCCTTTGAATTATGTGACCTCTGATGTCATCTTTTAACCAAATTTATGTAAAACATGATGCGTGCGCATACTGCCGGGCACAATTGAATACAGATGTAAACAGAGGGCACATGGTCTATATGCGAGGCGTTCTGGCAAAATGAGGCGGCACAGGGCATAGTGGAGAAAACTGACTGCAAAATAGTGAATTGTGGGTGATTTTGTTTTTTAATTTTCAGATTTAGTGATATTTGTAATCTTCGGTATGCCTACTAACTATATTTTGTAAAGAAATAGTGAGGAAGTAGTGGAATAAAAATGTTTTTAGGAAAAACAATTGTATTTTTCCATATCATGTGTACAAACTTTAACTTTAAAGGCATTTTTCTCCAATACTTTACTTTTGCCACATGTTGTTCAATGCGAACTTTAAACATTAAAGATTAGCACATGGGATTTCACTGGTGTATACTCATTGGCGAGGGAGAGGCAATTGTTGTAAAGTGTCTAACCCAAGAACACAAATACCATATTCTTGTCAGGGTACCAGGTACCACGGCAAGAGTCAAACACCATCACCACTAGACCACAGCGCTCCACACAATTTCCCCCGGCTGGATTCCAAACCCACCTTGATGATCTTTAGCACCAGGGTCTCGTACTTCTGGTGGATGATGCGATGCTTGACCAGCACCTTGTTGACCATTGGCACAAAGATGTGGTACTTCTTGCCCAGCTGCAGGACCAGGGACTCTAAGGTGTCCATGGCGATGGTGCGTAGCTCGGGGGTGGTGTCCAGGGTGCGCACCAAGGGGTGAATAATCCGAGAGGCAAAGTCCGTGAAGTCTAAGGTGCCGCACAGGAGGTCGATGGTCTCAAGGGCCGTTCTAAACAAAATAAATTTGAAAAATTAAAACATCTTGCCATTCGGTAAAACTATACTCGAAACCATTTGCAGGCTTTCACCCAGACACTTATTAATAAGTGATTCATATTATTAAGTGATTATTAAGTGATCGAAAAAGTGCGAGAAAAGGTGAACAAATTGCAAAAAGGAGGAAATGAATACTAAAAAGAATACTAAAAGAAAAAGAATACTAAAAAGTCTGCTTTATAACTTGCAGTTACTTTAACCTGTTTTTACTACTTAGTATATCACCATTTGCTTTTGATGTAATTTTCAGAACTGGAGGGATTAGGAGGTTGGTATTTAATACAACAAACACTGTTCCAAAAGAAAAAAGTGCTCTTCTCGTAATCTGGTTGCCTGGCCCTACTTTTGACAAAACGGAGCAATTTACAGACATCAAGGAACTGTTAGGTCAGAGAACCAGACTAGCTGGCTTACACCCATTCACAGATGAGTAAGCGATAGCGGACAAAATGAGGACTAACTAAAATTAGGGGCAGTATTTAAGCAAGTAGGTATTTAAGCCTGCAGTGGTTAAACGGTTACCAATTAACCGACCGTTCAAACAATTACACGGTTAAATTGTTCCGGTTCGGTTAACCGTAATCACATTTGTAACCTTTTATTTTTGGAGCATAGTACACGAAAGAGACATAAATCTAAACAATACAAAGCTTTGTTTGTCGGCGTTGTACAGGGGCGGGGGAATTTTGTTTACCTGTCTGGATACGTGTATATAATTTTTGTTTGCGATTCCAATCTTTAAATTAGCGATGTTTGAACAATTTCTGCCGTTTACGTGGTAACAAATAAGATTATGAACAAATTTCCCAACCCTTTTTTTATTTTTTATTTTTTTTCTCCCGTCGATTTATGGTTAACCGTAACCGTAACCGCAACACATAAGTTTACACGAATGATTTTAAAACTGCAAACTTGCAGGCTTAGGTATTTCTTCCAGCGATGGTCGGCCGACCATTGACACTGTTGATGCTCACCTCCTGACAGTCATGGGGATGTCATTAGAGTCAAAGAGTTTGACCACCGGTGGAAGCAGAAGGTGGAGGTAGTCATCTAGATTGGCGCCAAACTTCTGCATGGCATTGAGCAGCTGCAAAGAAAAAAACCACACAACTATCTGAATGTAATCTCCTAGCATTGTTTGCTGAGGTATGCAGTGGTGAAGATCAATAGTTCCATGGGATGACGAATCATGTCTAAATGATCTGAACTCCCTTACCTTGGTTGTGACAACGCGTCCCTGGCTGTTATCGTGCATGAAGACACGCAGCATCTGAGGCACGATACGTGGCAGGTACAGCTTGAATTCAGTACACATGGCCACTACAGTCTAACTGAACCATGTCTAAATGATCTGAACTCCCTTACCTTGGTTGAAACAACGCGTCCCTGGCTGTGCATGAAGACACGCAGCATCTGCGGCACGATACGTGGCAGGTACAGCTTGAATTCACCACCCAGGGCCACTACAGTCTAACTGAACCGTGTCTGAATGATCTGAACTCCCTTACCTTGGTTGTGACAACGCGTCCCTGGCTGTTATCGTGCATGAAGACACGCAGCATCTGAGGCACAATACGAGGCAGGTACAGCTTAAATTCACCGCCCAGTGCGACCACGGTCTGCTCTACCAGCAGGATCACTGTGTTCTGCAGGGGGCTGTTGACCGTCCAGAAATCCTAAAAAGACGAATAATTATGCAATATGAGCGCAACAACGGGTGTGCGCACTGGTTCGTGATCTAATTTCATTACCTTTTCCAAGGCCGTTTTTTTTTTTTGCCGGCATTTATTTTTTTGTTTATTTGTTTGTTGTTCGTTGGGGGTGTTGGGGTGTTTGAGTTTATGTTTTTGCCGGCATTTGTCTGCTAGAAGGATTACAAAAAAACTAATACAGGTATTTTAACAAAACCTGGTGGGTAGATAGCTTATGGGTCAAGAATGATTCCATTAAATTTTCAGATTGATCTGGACACAGGTCAAGAATATGGATAACTTTGAATGACTTTTTAATGTTTTTGTGGTTGGAGCCAAGGTCTGCGTTCTATCGGGTGCACTTTTCATAGCTCTATATGAAACTTTGAAATAAGGCAAAAACTTACTCGGACAAGATCAAAGATGTCATCCAGGTAGTTGCGAATGTGCTGCTTCACGATGCAGATCATAATACCTAACTGCTGGAAAAGAAACTGTAAATAAAACAAATAAACAAAATTAGTGGCTTTACTTTTCATCACAGTCTGTTGGTTTCATACAGAGTGTATAAAAACAAATGTCCCACTTTTAATAAAAAATTGACCTAAGATTACAATTCTATAATTTTGTGCAAATCTTTTTACATAGGTTGATAGACAATAGTTCAGTGCTTTTGTGTGTGTAATTGCACATACTCAACATGCCACGCGTGAGTGAGCACAGGTTAATTACGTAAATTGCCTGTGTGCACTCATGTGTGACATGTTGAGTATATGCAATTGCACACAAAACAGCACTGAACCATTGTCTATCAACCTATGTAAAAAGATTCGCAAACAAATTATTATACACATATGGACTGGCGATGAGGTCACTAGAGCACGTCTATTCCCCCGAGGGACTGTGAGTGACCAGAAGGGGGATCTATTTCCCGAGGCCGAAGGCCGAGGAAAATATAGGTCCTCCTTCTTGTCACTCACTGGCCCGAGGGGGGATAGGCATGCTCCTGTTACCGAATCATGCCAGTCCATATGTGTTTTATAACACACCTTGAGCCGCGTTCGCATTGGACTTTTTTTGGTAAAACCTACGGAGACTGTTGTCAACTTTAACCAAATTAAATCCAATGCGGACAGAGGGTAACATTGTCAAATTGTCCATTTTACCCTCCGCAACAGTAAGATCTACAGGCCCAATCTTCTAGCGGAGGATTTAACACCGTGAACTTTGACAATCACGTACGGTAACTTTTGACAATATTAAGTCCAATGCGAACGCGGCTTTGGTCTAAAAGATACAGACGTCGCCATTTTTCCTATTAAGATGAGCCTGGCAAACCTCCTGAGGGCGCTGTAACCAGTCAAAAATTGTAAGTCTATTGCCCGCTTCGGGTACTATTTCCCGCAAATTCACGGTGGCGCAAATCTCATGCACTAGCCTATATTAGTTAACCCCACGTGACCGTGTTTCAGCCAACCAGAACACAGAACTAGCAAGAGGTGTGTTATAAAGAATATAAATTTTAGGGCAATTTCTCAAAGTGGGACATTTTTTATGATACACCCTGTAGATCTACAGACTCACAAGGCAAATCAACAAGTCTTCCGGATCCAATCTAAGCCAAGTCAAGTAAAAGTTGCAAGCTGGTCAATTTGACAACTGAGACAAAGACATGTTACTTGTGAGTTTGTAGTTTGACTTTGTCATTCAATAAGCTAGTTTCGTATTCCAACTGTGCATGTGCACATAAAGATTTGACGCTTTTTTTTTAGACAAACATTTCATCGTAAACATGCAATAGCATAGCGGGTGCCAGCAAATTTTAAAGGTAGGATACACCATTTGCAGATATCGAACAAATTTACTGCCGAATTATTAAGAAATATCTTACTCATCTGAAAGTAAACAATGATTCTAGGCATCAAGCAAATATTTGCGCTAGATATCTTTTAATTATTTTATAAAATATAATTTTATAAAGAAAAATTCGCGATCGCCCTCCAAAAAACACAAATAACATAAGAATAACTGCTCGACGCCGGTTGAAAACAAACGCTGTTTTTTGTGCTTTTTTTGTCATTCACCATTCACCAAAACTTCGGACAGGTTAGTTAAACGATATTTACTATAAAATACAACCCCCCAAATCCACTTATACATGATAATTCAAGCAATTACCAATGGTGTATACTACCTTTAAGAGATCGTTGTGTTCTAAAGTAACATTTTTAAACAAACGTTTAGACAGCAAAGTATTTTTAAGCATTTTGTGTGTCCAAACTTTTCTTCAGACAAATGTTTCCATCGTCTTTTCTAGTGCATAAAAAAATGCAAAATCATTCGGATTCAGTTACCACGTTCCCCATAGCATTGTGTGCATTTTATCCGCAACGTTTATCCCAAGGAAAAAATCGTCAAATCTTGTGCACAGGCGCAGTTGGAATACAGAACTGGCTTATTGTGAAAAGATTGTCAAGGGCAACTGACCTCGCGGATGCCAGCGTCGCAGGTGCGGATCACGTTCAGGTAGGTGGGCATGATCTGCGGCAGGAACTGGACGCACTTGACCCCGAGGCTCTTGAAGATGAAGGTGATGCCCTGGACCACACCCGTGTGGTGATTGGCCAAGGATGCGTCCCGCATGATGCGCATCAGGGTCGCTATGGCGACGGCCGGGTAGAACTCCTCCAACGTGGCACTGCCCATGTTTACCAGCATCTCGCTGGCTGTGTACTCCCCTGACGACAAAGAATTTTGAAAGAACGATAATGAAATAATTGAGCTATGGATCTAGTCATCAAGATGACTGACTAACCTTCAGTTCCCACCTTGACATCCGACATGGATCTAGTAATCAAGATGACTGACTAACCTTCAGTTCCCATCTTGACATCCGACATGGATCTAGTCATCAAGATGACTGACTAACCTTCAGTTCCCATCTTGACATCTGACATGGATCTAGTCATCAAGATGACTGACTAACCTTCAGTTCCCATCTTGACATCTGACATGGATCTAGTAATCAAGATGACTGACTAACCTTCAGTTCCCATCTTGACATCCGACATGGATCTAGTCATCAAGATGACTGACTAACCTTCAGTTCCCATCTTGAAATCTGACATGGATCTAGTCATCAAGATGACTGACTAACCTTCAGTTCCCATCTTGACATCCGACATGGATCTAGTCATCAAGATGACTGACTAACCTTCAGTTCCCATCTTGACATCTGACATGGATCTAGTCATCAAGATGACTGACTAACCTTCAGTTCCCACCTTGACATCTGACATGGATCTAGTCATCAAGATGACTGACTAACCTTCAGTTCCCATCTTGACATCTGACATGGATCTAGTCATCAAGATGACTGACTAACCTTCAGTTCCCATCTTGACATCTGACATGGATCTAGTCATCAAGATGACTGACTAACCTTCAGTTCCCATCTTGACATCTGACATGGATCTAGTAATCAAGATGACTGACTAACCTTCAGTTCCCACCTTGACATGCGACATGGATCTAGTCATCAAGATGACTGACTAACCTTCAGTTCCCATCTTGACATCCGACATGGATCTAGTCATCAAGATGACTGACTAACCTTCAGTTCCCATCTTGACATCTGACATGGATCTTGTCATCAAGATGACTGACTAACCTTCAGTTTCCATCTTGACATCCGACATGGATCTAGTCATCAAGATGACTGACTACCCTTCAGTTCCCACCTTGACATGCGACATGGATCTAGTCATCAAGATGACTGACTAACCTTCAGTTCCCATCTTGACATCTGACATGGATCTAGTCATCAAGATGACTGACTAACCTTCAGTTTCCATCTTGACATCCGACATGGATCTAGTCATCAAGATGACTGACTACCCTTCAGTTCCCATCTTGACATCTGACATGGATCTAGTCATCAAGATGACTGACTACCCTTCAGTTCTCATCTTGACATCTGACATGGATCTAGTCATCAAGATGACTGACTAACCTTCAGTTCCCATCTTGACATCTGACATGGATCTAGTCATCAAGGTGACTAACTAACCTTCAGTTCCCATCTTGACATCTGACATGGATCTAGTCATCAAGATGACTGACTAACCTTCAGTTCCCATCTTGACATCCGACATGGATCTAGTAATCAAGATGACTGACTACCCTTCAGTTCCCATCTTGACATCTGACATGGATCTAGTCATCAAGATGACTGACTACCCTTCAGTTCCCACCTTGACATCTGACATGGATCTAGTCATCAAGATGACTGACTACCCTTCAGTTCCCATCTTGACATCTGACATGGATCTAGTCATCAAGATGACTGACTAACCTTCAGTTCCCATCTTGACATCTGACATAAATGTAGTCATCAAGATGACTGACTAACCTTCGGTTCTCATCTTGACATCTGACATAGATCTAGTCATCAAGATAACTGACTACCCTTCAGTTCCCATCTTGACATCTGACATGGATCTAGTCATCAAGATGACTGACTACCCTTCAGTTCCCATCTTGACATCTGACATGGATCTAGTCATCAAGATGACTGACTAACCTTCAGTTCCCATCTTGACATCTGACAATAAATGTAGTCATCAAGATGACTGACTAACCTTCGGTTCCCATCTTGACATCTGACATAGATCTAGTCATCAAGATTACTGACTAACCTTCAGTTCCCATCTTGACATCTGACATGGATCTAGTCATCAAGATGACTGACTAACCTTCGGTTCCCATCTTGACATCTGACATAGATCTAGTCATCAAGATTACTGACTAACCTTCAGTTCCCATCTTGACATCTGACATGGATCTAGTCATCAAGATGACTGACTACCCTTCAGTTCTCATCTTGACATCTGACATGGATCTAGTCATCAAGTTGACTGACTAACCTTCAGTTCTCATCTCGACATCTGACATGGATCTAGTCATCAAGTTGACTGACTAACCTTCAGTTCTCATCTCGACATCTGACATGGATCTAGTCATCAAGATGACTGACTACCCTTCAGTTCCCATCTTGACATCTGACATGGATCTAGTCATCAAGATGACTGACTACCCTTCAGTTCCCATCTTGACATCTGACATGGATCTAGTCATCAAGATGACTGACTACCCTTCAGTTCCCATCTTGACATCTGACATGGATGTAGTCATCAAGATGACTGACTACCCTTCAGTTCCCATCTTGACATCTGACATGGATCTAGTAATCAAGATGACTGACTACCCTTCAGTTCCCATCTTGACATCTGACATGGATGTAGTCATCAAGATGACTGACTAACCTTCAGTTCCCATCTTGACATCTGACATGGATCTAGTAATCAAGATGACTGACTACCCTTCAGTTCCCATCTTGACATCTGACATGGATCTAGTAATCAAGATGACTGACTACCCTTCAGTTCCCATCTTGACATCTGACATGGATCTAGTAATCAAGATGACTGACTACCCTTCAGTTCTCATCTTGACATCTGACATGGATGTAGTCATCAAGATGACTGACTACCCTTCAGTTCCCATCTTGACATCCGACATTGATGTAGTCATCAAGATGACTGACTAACCTTTAATTCCCATCTTGACATCCGACATGGATCTAGTCATCAAGATGACTAACTAACCTTCAGTTCCCATCTTGACATCTGACATGGATCTAGTCATCAAGATGACTGACTAACCTTCAGTTCCCATCTTGACATCCGACATGGATCTAGTCATCAAGATGACTAACTAACCTTCAGTTCCCATCTTGACATCTGACATGGATCTAGTAATCAAGATGACTGACTACCCTTCAATTCCCATCTTGACATCTGACATGGGTCTAGTCATCAAGATGAATGACTAACCTTCAGTTCCTATTTTGACATCTGACATGGATCTAGTCATCAAGATGACTGACTAACCTTCAGTTCCCATCTTGACAACTGACATGGATCTAGTCATCAAGATGACTGACTAACCGTCTGTTCCTATCTTGACATCCGACATGGATCTAGTCATCAAGATGACTGACTAACCTTCAGTTCCCATCTTGACATCTGACATGGATCTAGTAACCAAGATGACTGACTAACCTTCAGTTCCCACCTTGACATCTGACATGGATCTAGTCATCAAGATGATTGACTAACCTTCAGTTCCCATCTTGACATCCAACATGGATCTAGTAATCAAGATGACTGACTAACCTTCAGTTCCCATCTTGACATCTGACATGGATGTAGTCATCAAGATGACTGACTACACTTTAGTTCCCATCTTGACATCCGACATGGATCTAGTCATCAAGATGACTCACTAACCTTCAGTTCCCATCTTGACATCTGACATGGATCTAGTCATTAAGATGTCTGACTAACCTTCAGTTCCCATCTTGACATCTGACATGGATGTAGTCATCAAGATGACTGACTAACCTTCAGTTCCCATCTTGACATCTGACATGGATGTAGTCATCAAGATGACTGACTACACTTCAGTTCCCATCTTGACATCCGACATGGATCTAGTCATCAAGATGACTCACTAACCTTCAGTTCCCATCTTGACATCTGACATGGATCTAGTCATTAAGATGTCTGACTAACCTTCAGTTCCCATCTTGACATCTGACATGGATGTAGTCATCAAGATGACTGACTAACCTTCAGTTCCCATCTTGACATCTGACATGGGTCTAGTCATCAAGATGAATGACTAACCTTCAGTTCCCATCTTGACATCTGACATGGATGTAGTCATCAAGATGACTGACTACACTTCAGTTCCCATCTTGACATCCGACATGGATCTAGTCATCAAGATGACTCACTAACCTTCAGTTCCCATCTTGACATCTGACATGGATCTAGTCATTAAGATGTCTGACTAACCTTCAGTTCCCATCTTGACATCTGACATGGATGTAGTCATCAAGATGACCGACTACCCTTCAGTTCCCATCTTGACTTCTGACATTGATGTAGTCATCAAGATGTCTGACTAACCTCCAGTTCCCATCTTGATATCTGACATGGATCTAGTAATCAAGATGACTGACTTACCGTCTGTTCCTATCTTGACATCTTACATGGATCTAGTAATCAAGATAACTGGCTAACCTTCAGTTCCCATCTTGACATCCGACATGGATCTAGTCATCAAGATGATTGACTAACCTTCAGTTCCCATCTTGACATCTGACATGGGTCTAGTCATAAAGATGAATGACTAACCTTCAGTTCCCATCTTGACATCCGACATGGATCTAGTCATCAAGATGACTGACTAACCTTCAGTTCCCACTTTGACATCCAACATGGATGAAGTCATCAAGATGACTGACTAACCCTCAGTTCCCATCTTGACATCTGACATGGGTCTAGTCATAAAGATGAATGACTAACCTTCAGTTCCCATTTTGACATCTGACATGGATGTAGTCATCAAGATGACTGACTAACCTTCAGTTCCCATCTTGACATCTGACATGGATGTAGTCATCAAGATGACTGACTAACCTTTAGTTCCCATCTTGACATCTGACATGGATCTAGTATTCAAGATGACTGACTAACCTTCAGTTCCCATCTTGACATCCGACATGGATCTAGTATTCAAGATGACTGACTAACCGTCTGTTCCCATCTTGACATCTGACATGGATCTAGTCATCAAGATGACTGACTACCCTTCAGTTCCCATCTTGACATCTGACATGGATCTAGTATTCAAGATGACTGACTAACCTTCAGTTCCCATCTTGACATCCGACATGGATCTAGTATTCAAGATGACTGACTAACCGTCTGTTCCCATCTTGACATCTGACATGATTCTAGTCATCAAGATGACTGACTAACCTTCAGTTCCCATCTTGACATCTGACATGGATCTAGTCATCAAGATGACTGACTACCCTTCAGTTCCCATCTTGACATCTGACATGGATCTAGTAATCAAGATGATTAACTAACCGTCTGTTCCTATCTTGACATCTGACATGCTCAGCGCTGCTCCACCCTCCCCGTGACTGTCTACAAAGCCCTGGTTGAGTTTGTGTTTGTACGGGTCTAGAGCACCCAGTAAACCCAGCACTCTGATGGTCTACAGAAAGTAGACAAAAAAGGAATTCATTTAGTAGACACAACATGTGTGGCATGCAAATAAGAGGAAAGATAAGAATGAGACTTGCATGGAGACATGAACATGGATAGGTTGAAACATTGAGTTAAACAACCGGTTCTTCTCTTTAACATATAGCATCGGCAGTTATATGTTCTGGAATTAAAATCTGCCTAAATAGTATTTGATATACCCAGAGTATTCAATATACCCAGAGGATTGCTAACATTATGTCAACATAATATGTTGACATAATTTCAACAACAGTGTTTGGTATTTTTTTACACAAAAATCGGGAGCCAAGGATGGGGTTTGGTGTAGAAGAATGTTAGGTATAGCGGTGTTCGGTATAGCGGCGTTCAACTGTATATGTATATGAATATTTATGCCAAAATGATTTCGGCCATCTCATATATTGGACCCAATGTGTGGAAATTTGGTGTTTAATTAATATTAAAATGAAGCTGAACATTTTTGTATAACAATTATTGGCAATTACCTCTCTGCGGATGTTTGCCGACTGCTCTGTCTTAAGAAAGTTGAGAAGTACATCCAGCAGGTTGGAGTACTTCTTGTAAGGTTCTACCACCGAGCCAGTGCTTTCCACTAGCTGACCGAGGGTCCAGAGAGCTACCTAAGCATGGGGTACGATAAGTAATAAACAGGGTCAATAAACTACATCCAGCAGGTTGGAGTACTTCTTGTAAGGGTCTACCACCGAGCCAGTGCTTTCCACTAGCTGACCAAGGGTCCACAGAGCTACCTAAGCATGGGGTACGATAAGTAATAAACAGGGTCAATAAACTACATCCAGCAGGTTGGAGTACTTCTTGTAAGGGTCTACCACCGAGCCAGTGCTTTCCACTAGCTGACCGAGGGTCCAGAGAGCTACCTAAGCATGGGGTACGATAAGTAATAAACAGGGTCAATAAACTACATCCAGCAGGTTGGAGTACTTCTTGTAAGGGTCTACCACCGAGCCAGTGCTTTCCACTAGCTGACCGAGGGTCCAGAGAGCTACCTAAGCATGGGGTACGATAAGTAATAAACAGGGTCAATAAACTACATCCAGCAGGTTGGAGTACTTCTTGTAAGGGTCTACCACCGAGCCAGTGCTTTCCACTAGCTGACCAAGGGTCTGCAGGGCTACCTAAGCATGGGGTACGATAAGTAATAAACAGGTTCAATAAACTACATCCAGCAGGTTGGAGTACTTCTTGTAAGGTTCTACCACCAAGCCAGTGCTTTCCACTAGCTGACCAAGGGTCCACAGAGCTACCTAAGCATGGGGTACGATAATTAATAAACAGGGTCAATAAACTACATCCAGCAGGTTGGAGTACTTCTTGTAAGGGTCTACCACCGAGCCAGTGCTTTCCACTAGCTGACCAAGGGTCTACAGAGCTACCTAAGCATGGAGTACGATAAGTAATAAACAGGGTCAATAAACTACATCCAGCAGGTTGGAGAACTTCTTGTAAGGGTCTACCACCGAGCCAGTGCTTTCCACTAGCTGACCAAGGGTCCACAGAGCTACCTAAGCATGGGGTACGATAAGTAATAAACAGGGTCAATAAACTACATCCAGCAGGTTGGAGTACTTCTTGTAAGGGTCTACCACCGAGCCAGTGCTTTCCACTAGCTGACCAAGGGTCCAGAGAGCTACCTAAGCATGGGGTACGATAAGTAATAAACAGGGTCAATAAACTACATCCAGCAGGTTGGAGTACTTCTTGTAAGGGTCTACCACCGAGCCAGTGCTTTCCACTAGCTGACCAAGGGTCTGCAGGGCTACCTAAGCATGGGGTACGATAAGTAATAAACAGGTTCAATAAACTACATCCAGCAGGTTGGAGTACTTCTTGTAAGGTTCTACCACCAAGCCAGTGCTTTCCACTAGCTGACCAAGGGTCCACAGAGCTACCTAAGCATGGGGTACGATAATTAATAAACAGGGTCAATAAACTACATCCAGCAGGTTGGAGTACTTCTTGTAAGGGTCTACCACCGAGCCAGTGCTTTCCACTAGCTGACCAAGGGTCTACAGAGCTACCTAAGCATGGAGTACGATAAGTAATAAACAGGGTCAATAAACTACATCCAGCAGGTTGGAGAACTTCTTGTAAGGGTCTACCACCGAGCCAGTGCTTTCCACTAGCTGACCAAGGGTCCACAGAGCTACCTAAGCATGGGGTACGATAAGTAATAAACAGGGTCAATAAACTACATCCAGCAGGTTGGAGTACTTCTTGTAAGGGTCTACCACCGACCCAGTGCTTTCCAGCAGCTGACCAAGGGTCCACAGAGCTACCTACCACAGAGTTTTTTTAGTCTGACAAAAACCTTAGGGAAACTTAATATTTCGGGCAATATTCTCTGGCTGTCAACACAAGACTGAGGGATTCCAATTTGCCATTATGTCAATGATCATTCAAGTACGAAACAAGCTGTCGGCAAATTTTCTTCTTCCATTAAACTTTTACAATGTATACAAATTGTATTAGTTATCCACATTAGTTATCAGGGGAGTCAGGTTGACATAGCAGTCATTCCTCAAATTCCACCGCTGTGACCCGGGTTCGAATCCCACCTGGGCCAACATGCGGACTGAGTTTTCAGTCCCTGCCTGATTTCGTGGGTTTTGCCCCAGGATATTCTTCTAGGTTTGTCCTTCTACATTTGTACCTCTAAAAATTTACCTTCTTCTCATTGTCTTCCTACATGTTTCTTCAGGCTTACGAGCTGAAGGGCACTTTTGAGGAATCCTCGGTTTCATTACAAAAAATCAATACAAATAATCACAAGAAGTTGCAACAAATTTCACAGAAATTATTTCATTCCTCAAAGGGATCGTATACATTTGGTAATTACTCCAAATTTTCGGCAATATCTCAAAATCGGTACCACCTTTTGAAATGAAATTTTTACAGGTTAGTTTTATGGTATGTATCTATAACTATAATAGGATTGAAACAAACAATGGGTTCCAATTACCAAATGTGTACGATCCCTTTAAGGTCATCACTAGCATACATGTATCAACAATTGCCTTTTCCTGATTTGTCCAATAAAAAAGAAATTAAGAAGACAATAGTTTGAGATTTTTTACCTCTCTCTTGCGGAGTGATGCAGAGTCTTGAAGCATGTCCAGAATGATCGGGCAAAGTTCATCCATCCATTTGCGCATCTCGGTACCACTAACCTTAAGAAAAATAAATATAACCGAAATCAAGAAAACACAAGATACCGGTAGGCCTACACTCGGTTGATTAACCCTAACCTTTTCAACACCATCGAATCATCCCCCCCCCCCTACCCCTCAATCAGCCACGCCCCTCCGAAAATGAGGCTTAGCGCAGATTATACTTTTTCACGGTCTCATTAAAAAAAAAACCGGAAAATCCGCGAATCCGTGTTAAAGTTGCATGCCAGCAACAAATGACATTTAAAAACTTACGCTTTCATCTTCTTAAAAGTCACTATGTCCATTGTAGTTTGTAAAGTTGGCACGTCTATCTAGCACAATATATACCGGTACATGTAGAGGGTTGTTAACCAGTTCGCGCCGAGATTATTTTAACATCACCGAGCCGAATGGCGGGATTATTTTTCTATCGGGTTCAGGCCGATAGTACCGGGAAGCACACCCACCCATTTCCAGCCTTGCTCGCTGCTGACAGACATTTCCGGCCTTGCTCGTAGCATTTTTATGCGTCATCCGTTATGAATCTGGGAAAAACTTTGCGTTTATATACATCATCCGGCGCGAACTGGTTAACGTGATGGGGTACCAGAGTTTGGTCTGTAATTGTTTTGTACTCATTAGACGTCACATATTAGTGATGTTTCACACTCACTTTACCAACATCAGCTTATTAACCCTACTATGGTTTAACCAGTTCGCGCCGGATGACGTATATAAACGCAAACATTTCCCAAAATTCCAAACGGATGACGCATAAACACGCCAAGTTCAAGTTCGGAAATGTATGTCAGCAGCGCGCAAGGCCGGAAATGCGTGGGTGTGCTTCCCGGCACTATCAGCCTGAACACGCTTCAGATCGAGTTTCGTTAAAAATAATCCCGCCCGTCGGCTTGGCGTTGTTAAAATAATCCCGGCGCGAACTGGTTAACAGCACAGATATGCACAAATGTTCCAAGTCAACCCGTTTGCATGTGTCCCTATGGGGAACACAATTCTGCCCACAGCTTCAATGCACAAACTCTATAAACAAATACACAGTGTGTGCATTTTTGTGCAGTTGAACAACTTACCCTTAAAGTGACTTCCGCATAGGAGGGTTCAAGTGTCGGACATGTACGTCAAAAATTTACGAAATTGACACTCGGCTAAACAGTTTGTGCTTACTTGTGCCTGCTCTCCAATGGCTGCTAGGACGTTGATGACAACGCTGGGGTTGGGGTCAGCTTCCTTCAGTTTAGGAATCAACGCCTGAGACAAAAGTCACAAAGACAAAAAAGAATAGATGTAATTTAGTAAACTTTTGATCACAAGTATTTAGTAGCTGTAATGTTAATCAAAAATGACACGAACGGACTACGTACAGAAATACTAACTGCACTGTCTATTTCTGTACGGAGTCCAGTGGAACAACAAGAGGAGGATTAGGCTGAGGGATTAGAGGGAAAGGTCAGTGTGGGTAGGATCAAAGAAAGAACTAACAAAGAAGTATTAATAGGAGAAATGACACGAAAAATTACACAAACGGACTACATACAGAAATACTAACTGCACTGTCTCTTTCTTACTTTACTTCGTTCAGGCGAGACAAAAAGGCAATTCAGAGGTTTAGTTTGTACCTTGAGTATCGGTTCCATGTAGGGTCGGATGAGACGGGGTGCGTTAGACACCAGGTGAGCCAGCATCCTGGCACTCTGCTCCTTGTTACGACCCACGCCGCTGTGCTCCAACTCGGTCAGAATCTGAGACGGAATACATACAACCAACATATGCAGGTATTAATTGGGAATTAATAAATACCTAGGAGTTGATGGCTTCTGATTGGTCGAGACTCTATCACGTGGAGGGCATTATTTTGTAGTAATGACCGGCTTCCAAGTAGAAACGAATAAATGTCCCCTGAACCAGCATTAATCAAGCATCATGTAAGCCAATGATTGGCCGAATGCAACAGTCCTACGGTAACTTGTAACAAGGACCTGTCAAATCTTTATATTGGGCGCTATAAATGTACGCGTAGAACATTTGTATATGCGCTGCATTTTTCAAAATAGCGCGTTGCTATGCTTGGAGGGCATCGGTAGTCAGCTAGTCTGGTATCAAAGTAAGGGTAATAAGAACTCGGTTTTCTGTTCCGCAGAGCGTGGGTTCGAGTCCCGGTGTCGACACGCGTGTCCTTAAGCAAGGCAATTAAACCACTATTGCTTCGTCCTTCGGATGGGACGTAAAGCTGTGGGTCCCGTGCGTTGTGTAATTCACGTAAAAGAACCCAGTAACACTCTTCGCTAAGAGAAGGGGTTCGCCCCGGTGTTCCTGGCAGCGCCTCGGAATAGGCAACTAGATAGATGGCGCTTTACAAATGCAAATGCATGATCATCATCAGCTAAAATATGGCCCCTGAACATGAAAACAAAACACTGGAAATATCGCCGAAAGAAAAGTCACGAAATTTTGAGCATTTTTACAATTTTTCTTATTAAAGTTTGGCTCGGTCCATTACCCGCGGTCATCCCCCAACCCGGTCATTATCGTGCAGTAATGACCGGGTCCTCGCACTGTTATTCCCTAAATAAAAAATGGGGTTGGCCGAGCAATCTTCAGTCTCATGAGCTGATTTTATACATGTTAAATTAAAGGGGTAATATACCTTTTGCAGCTATCTGAAATGCAACCAACCAAAAATACTGTTGAAAAGCTTATTTGTTGTAAAGATATTAATGATTCTAAACTTCCTGCGAATTTATTCAATCTGGCATGCTGTCATTTTGAAGAAAATAACAAAAGAATGTCAGTTCCAAATATGTGACCCGCTCCTACGAAACCCGACATAAGTCGCACAGGCTATTTCGAGATACAGCTCGTCAAAGTTGAAATGGGGTTAAAAAATCTGGCGGACATCGATTTTTGTTTTTCGTTATTTTTTAATATGTATACTTTAACCCTCAGTTAGGTTAAACAAAATCAACTTTATTGATGATAAAGTACAAAAATCATGCATTTATTGAGGTAAACTGTGTCCTAAAAGTGGTAATTTACCTCCCAAATACATCTAAATAAAATCCTCATAGAATTGGAAGTACAATGTATGGTATAAAGGTGATTTTGGTAACAAATAAAAGCTGAAGATGTGTACTAAAAGGAAATAACAATATCTCACTTTAGACAAAAACCACTTATGTCTGGTTTTGTGGGAGCAGGTCACATATGTGACCCGCTCCAGGAAAAGTCGCAAAAACTAAAAATAGAGTTATGTACATGATTGAAAAATCCAGGATATAAGCTTTCATTTGGTACATAGTACAGCTCTATAGCCCCTCCCGTTCAGGTGAAATGAAGATTTTGCATATTAATTGGTTCCACGGAATTCAAAATACACAACTGAGAAAACAGGCTTCGAAACACAACAAAACTAAGACAATACATTAGAACCATGCACTCTTAAAAGGTTTCGTTTCACTTTATTTATCGAATTCCAGCTTTTTGTTAATTAAATCTGAAACTTTGGATATTAAAGATGTCATTTAAGACAAAAAATGAAAATCTAATTTTGACAAAAATATTTACCCTATTAACTTTAACAGGCTATTACTCATAAATGGGTTATTTCAGTTATTTGGGGGCCAATGTGTGACATTGGTATCAAAAATTCAAAATATTTGTTTTTCTTCAAACAAGACATTATATGGTGACAAAGCATCTCTATTTTCAAAATATAATTGAAATTTGCCAATTGAATGCCATGCCTCCGAGCACGGCACACTCGAGTCGACATCCATCTTGCTGGTTTCGCGTGTAAAGCGGGACACCAAAGTCAAAGTGTCATAGTACCAAATATGTTACAAATGATTTGAAAAAACCAGGGTCGACATCAATTTAATTTTCAATTGGACTACTTTTAACATTAGATAACTTTTAATAACTCTTAATTCCCAATAAAACTAGTAATATGCATCAACATTCTGACCGCTATACCCCCGAATTACCACATTTTTGCCACCTGGGTCGATTTTGTTTTAATTCTCAAAATATTACTTAAATCTCCACAATTTGTTTTTCTAATTACAGTGTAGGAGCTATTTAAATCCTATGATAAGCTTTAACATCAGAAAATTGCATACAAATGCTCATAAGCCAAGGCCCAATGTGAGGTTCCACGTGTAAATGGGACACTAATATTTTGGTGTCCCATTTACACGGGGAACTTGCATTTTAATTGCTGCATTAGAATACGTTGAAGTGTTTTGAAGAACTGTAACTTAATTTGAGACTTGACATCTATAGTATTTCACACACACACAAGTTACAAGTTGCTGGTTTACTTCCTTTGTGCTTCAGAATGCTGAAGTTTAATTCTTTTACTTCCGCCAGTAAACAAAAGTGTGCCCCACTATTGAGAGTGCATGTGGAATACATTCATTGAACTCAAATTCCTGTTTTAAAACCATGATCAACCATTACTCTTCATAACTAAATATAATTTGTATTATTTTAAGGTAAATTGCTGCTGATGAAATAGTACTTTAATACATGTTGATAAAGGTTTCGCGTGTAAATGGGACACCAAAATACTGGAGGCCATTTTGATTATCGACTCTGAACATTTTTTGCTGGTAGCCTGCAGTAAAATAAAAATTAAGAAAATGTGACTACAAAATGTACAGGCAAGTAACAGACTGAAGATATTTTGACTGTTCATTTGTTTTTTCCCTACAAAGTTGGAAGTACCAAATGATAAAGTCAAAAGGTATGATAACAGAATTCTAAAATTACATGTACATGACTAAATCTAAGTGAATTATTTATGTTAAAGTTACAGTATTGTGCATTAAAATATTAATTATTATTAAAACTTTCCTGTTCAAGATTATGTCAAGTTCATTTTTGTTACTTTATAACACAAAGTCATTTCATCTCAACATGTTGCCACATTTCATATCAAAATAATTTCTTGAAATTTGTTGAGTTGTTACTAATTGTTGAGTTGTTACTAATTGTTGAGTTGATTCCATTTTGTTGAGTTGATTCCATTTTGTTGAGACTGTCCAAGCCGAGACCAATTGGTCTTAGCTGAAAGTTTGTGTCTCCCAGCTGATGAAAGCATTAGCTTTTCTGTGAATTTCACAGAAGATCCCGGACACAAATGGTCTCCTAACCCCTATAGGGATTGAAACCAGCACTGGCAAATTTATATTTTATTGCATCTAATTGAATATCAAGTTGAAATTTAATTTTGCACCAAAATTAAAGTGCTGCCAGTGCTGGTCCTGGGGAATATATGTATTGTTCCTATAATACTTTCCCATAAAATTTCATTTTGCTTTTTCCTTTAGTGAAGAGGCACACACTTGGGAGAACTATAGCACCCACATGAGTTTACCATCAATTATCTACATGTCCATACTCCAGTTCACTTCCTCGGGGCAGTGGAAGCTGCTGTAGTCATGACTAGCACTCAGCAGTTGTGCATTGTCGCCTGTGTGCACATGTAATTATGCCAGCGCTTTTGTGTTGCTTTCATCAAATTACTATTACATGTACCAAGATGAAATAAACTGGAGTATAGACAAGCAATACACACATAGTTTCAAATCTCAAATGTCTGAAATATCAATGAAAAATACATTTTGTAAACTGAGAACTCTAATTTAATTCTGCAGCAGTATATTTGGCAACCTTCTCCATGTCCTCTTGTGAAAACATGTACAGCAGTTTGCGGCCCGTTTGCCCCATTTTGAGGGCTGGAGGATGGAGAGAGCAGATAACATCATCAAGAGGATGTGTGTATAGTTGGTCAGCGTTGACTCCACTAGGCCATATGAACGTTGATCCGGTTCGTCCTCGGCGTTCCATGAACCTAACAATGACAGACTCGTCAGTCTTCTTTGCTATCTGCACAAAATAATGATATGCAAGAAACCTAAAATTAAAAACTTTTTTAGTACAACAGAAAGAGTTTCATATATGATGCATAGTATGCAATCATACATTTAAGCACAATATCATCAATGCCATGCATCCTACTGTAATAAGCAGTAATATTTTACTTCAATAAATGTATCCAAGACTACATGTATTCATAAATTTTATGTCAATTGTTGCCATATCAAATTCCGGTGTTTTTGCAGTTGAGACAATTTAGAAAGTATATTTTGATAGACAAAGTAAACTGTATTTTATCATAAGAATCAGTGGCTAAAACCAATCTATACTTACAGTTGCCATGTACACAACGTTTTTCTTTTGCTTTTCATTATGCACCATTACCGCCACATGTGTACCCTCGTCAAGTATTGTCCTGCAAAGAGATACAATTGGAGAGGTGTAATATTAAATTTGCCAGTAGTATGAACATGATGAAAGATAACATTGCTCTGTGATAATCACTACCGTGGATTTGAAATGAATTAATATAACCTACTTTTGTTTCATTACATTGTCATTCTGCCTCCATCATTTCAATAACTTGCAATTAAAGTGGACAACAATGGTCAGAATTTAAGTAGGCCTACCTTTTTTCAGCCATTTGTTCCACCGTTGTTCCACCATCTTCTGCCTGGTCATCTCCCTCTATCTGCTCCTCTTCTATCTGGTTACCTTCCTCCCCATGGTGTACCTCTGCCTTGTCACGTCCCTCATCATGGTCAGCGGGAGTAGTAGATTGGGTAGTGTCGTTGTCATCCGTGTTGTGCGTAGACGAAGGACGAACGTTAGGGTCACTTGCTTCTCCTTCTAGAATGTCATCTGTATGGATTTAAGTAATGGTAAACAATAAACGTTATGAATGTTATAAAATCATAAAATGTAGTGCGTTAAAAAATGCAGTAGCCAAAACAGTTTTGAGATACACGTAGTAAGAGATTGAGTCAGGATTTTATACAAATTGGGCGTGTACCCATTTTCAAATGTTCAAATGAACAGATTTAAGGCTTAAATGCATTTTATTTTTATTTTATCCATATAGTTTTGTAGCTAAAATCATTAAAAATATTATGTATATTATTTTCCCTGTAACAAATTACACACTGAAAGATACAAGTAAATTATCTAACTATTTTATCACTTTAGTGAAAAAAATTATGTAGAGGAATAAGAAGAGTTAATTTGCTACAGTCATAGACAGTGAAACACAGATTAGCAAATTCTTATACATGTACCTTGTTTGTTGTTGTACAGGTGAGCTACCTTCCAGGGACGGACAAACCGGGCATTTTGGCATCTTCCAACTCCTCTTTAATAGACAGGGTTCACAGAAGCAGGATAGGGTCCTCGTGTCAACCTTCCCTCCTTTGATACTCTTAATACTGTGAAGCTTCCTGGTCCCCTTGACAGTTTTAACTAGTCTGTGTGGTCTGTCTCTGCAAATGTCCTCGCTCTTTACAAAAAACACTGATCTCCGGAATGGCAGACAACAACTGCTGCTGGCTTCGATGGCAACATTGTCCTTAAGATACTTGTATAGATCTTCTGGAGTGCTAATGATTGCCGTCTCTGCTTTAACAGCATCTGAAGCTTTCCTCTTGACTACCCCACTTTCTCCATCGCTAGCCCCTTTTCCATGTCGGGTCCCGGAGTAATTATGGTGCAAGGTCATTTGGTAATCCTCCCTTCCATAGCTGATATCTGAAATGGGTCCCTTGCTTTTGTACTGACTACTACACCCATCCGAGAAGCGGTAAAATGTTGTAATGTTCAACTCCCTGGTTGTTGTTAGATGATGTACGATGCGTTGTTGGAAACTGTTCACTGCATGATAATCATGCAACAGGTCATTACTGACCATGATGGCACTTTCCCGTACACGTTCTTGGCATTGTGGGCATTGATAATACAAGACGATCGGATGTACTGTTGCCGAATCCTGCGCATAATACGCACTCTGGACTTCGCGCTGGTGCCCGCACTTGTAATTCTCAGCGAAGTCATACACTCCAAGTACTTCATCGGGTTGAAGATTCTTGATCAGCGATTTCTGTTGGTCATTCTGCCAATCCTTATTGAACAAATGTTCAGTAAAGGGATGAGCTTCATCTTTTAGTTCCTTGATGAGCTTATCAACAGTGCCCTCCTTCAGAATGGGTTTTCTCTTTTTTATCTGTTTCGTGCCTTTCTTGCCATGATATGTTGTGGTAACAAGCTCCCACCTCTGCCATATTACCGTCCTGTTGGGTTGCGATTGGACTTTTTCCAGCTTTTCATCCAGGTTGGTCAGTCCACACTTGCCACATTTTCTTTTGATGCATTGCGGCTGATGGAATTTCAAACCGTTAGGTTTGGCACACATTGTGCAGGCTGCCAGGTCATACTCGTTCTTGAATGTGCCAGGTTCAAGTTTATTTATTGCTTGTATTTTTAGGTTTATGTTCTCACAATACTCGCAGAGGCATCCATTATATTTTGCTGCAGATTTGCACTTGACATGAATGGGACGGTGTGTATAGAAGATGGTGGCACACACTGGATTTTCTTGATTTTCTTTTGTGTACTTCTCGTACAGTTGTGCCAATGAACAGTCCATAATATGTCTTGGTTTACCGGTTTTCTTGGAGACGAGCTTTTTGTCAGGTAGTGGATTTGAATTGGCCTCGTAGAACTCCTGCACAGATTTGATGGCTTCTGGCAAAACACGTTTCCGCCCAGCTGTTTGCTTTTTTGCCTTTCCAAGCAGTTTTCGACTGCATCCAAAATATCTAGATGCTGCCCTTAGTTGTCTACGTCTTTTTATTTCACTGAGAGCCGTCGCCATATGTTTTCGCTTTGCCAACTTCCTTGGTGCAGCAAGGACAGCCGCAACAGCCTCCATTACACCTTCCTGCAATGGATTTACCGGTGCTATACCAGCCTGTTTTAGTGCAGCCGCTTTTCTCGGGGACGATTTGTTTACAAGGTCAATCATGGTTTGTACGTTTTGGGATCGACGTCTTGGTAGTGATGATCTTACTCTCTCCAGAGCTTTTCTTCTTGCATTTTGTGAACGTGTGTCAATGGCCTCATCCTCTGGTAACATGTTATTTCTTGTTTCCAGTTCTTCATTTTTATCAATTAGTTCTGCTTCCATGTTTTGCAACTGCTCTTGCAATGCCATCAACTGTTTGTCCTGCTCTGCTTCTTTGGCCTGTAACTCTTCCTGTAATTTCTTGATATGTTCTTCTTGTTCCTGTAACGCTCTCTGTTTGTCTTCAAGCATCATTTCTCTCATTTTGTTATTCTTTATCGCATACAGTTCTCGACGCCTTGCTTTGATTGCTTCCTTTCTTTCGTCTGTGAACCCTGTACGCTGGCGTCTCTTCCTTTCTGCTTCATTCGACCTTTTTTTGTTGCTTTGTTGCCTAGTAAGAATTTTCTTTTGCTTCCTACTTGCAGCTTCTTCAGCCTTTTTTTTCTTATTGAATTTCTCCATTCTCTTTCGTTGTTCCTTTTCTTCTTATTCTGCCATTTCTCTGCCTCTTCGTTTTGGCTTGGAGACAAATTCCTCTTCTTAAGAGTGGATTCTGCAGTTGCACACTGTAATCTGTAGAGTCGGCTATAATTGGCAGCATCTTGTTGCATTTGCTTGTATTTGGTCGGGTTTGTCTCTCTTATTTTGTGTCTCCAATTCTGCGTTTTTGACTTTTTGGGGCCTTCGATCGTGGATGAACCTTCTAAATCCTGATGTGTCTGTGACTTGGAGTTGGAGGGGCCTTCACGATGGTTAAATCGAATTCTCAAATTGAAGGAGAGGGCATTTCTTTTCGTCTTCTCCTTGCATTCTGGCATCTTAGTGGGGATGTTGTTTTTTTTCTCTTTGCATTTCGGCATCTTGGTGGTTCCTGCAATTTAATATAAAAAAAAAATCATAAGACAATTTAAAATTAAAAAAAAAAAAAAAAAAAAAAAAAATTAAAAAAAAAAAAAAAAGGTAGACAAAAATCTCTTTTGTAAAAAATGCGACAACTACTCGCAAGTACTTGATTACTCTTTATTTGTCATTGTTTTTCTAATCATGTTTTTCAGCATTTATAAACACCACAAAATAATTTATAGTAATTAAAAAACAGTTTGTAACTTAAGCCATTGCATTATCTTTAACTAATACATTTGGGTATTACCATCTCCAAAATGTAGGGGTGTGCGGTAAAGCTTACACCATAAATAAGGCATAAAAGAAGGTTATAACTATCATATTTGTTATAATTATTTACCTATTGGCACCAACATTTATTACACACTTTAAATAATGTAAAACATAATAATGATGATAATAACAAAAAATCAATACCGCGATAAAAAACAAGCACACCAAATGAAACCCCCTATTTGTAATAATGGACTATTCCAAAACATATCGTCAAGATTTTCGTGTCTCTATTTACGATGTGACCATGAAAACTAAAATAAACACGAAGAACACAAAAATAATGCTCGAAATCCGTGTGTAGTTCTTTACTATTAACCCTTTTCTAAATTATTAACACAAATATGCAATTTGACAGTCACGAAATGCACCAAATTGTCTCTAAAGCGCCGATAAAATCAAGCAAGTTACAACGTAAACGGCACACTACACGGTCGCTTCCCGTCGAAATTAGTTTACGCTGTGTTGCAGAATGCGTGAATCGCTACCACAACCACAGTACTTTTAATTATTTTCTTACAAATTACTTTGTAAATATCGCTACAAATGATTCATCTATCGTTTTAAAATAAAATAGTCTGTCAAAATATCATATAACCAAATACAAACACTTTTCTAAATCCAACGTAAACAGGGACACTGAAAACATGGCGCCCCGTCTGGAATTTACGCTGTGATAAAATCACCCACTAAATACCATCAATCCGAAGAATCCTTCGCATTATTTCTCCATAAATTACATCTTTAAATACCTAAAAACATACCCAGACACCTTGATTCTCAAAAATACGTCCACAAAATGTTCAAGTCAAGACTGTCGTGAGTAGTACATCACAACGTAAATTGGGACAAGGACAATTTTGAGTCCCGATTCACACAAAATGCAAGCTTATTGCATGTCACTCGCGGACAACGAACTTACGACAAATTATTCTATTCTTATCTTCAAAAGTGCACTCAAATCTACAAGAAACGAATTAAATAGTTGAGCAAAATGTAATCTTACCGTGTCTGTCTTGGCCAAAAGATGTTTACCACGTAAACTTCATCACAACGTCAACGACGGGACGCGGAAAATCCTACTGCTTGCAACAACAATTAAAGAAAATGGCGCCCACTCAGCGTGCCGCGTGTTTTACCAACGTGGTGGGTACATCCGGGCGTTTCATCAGCTTATTCATTTCATTCAATAAATCGTCCGGGAGGTCATGTGACGCAGGGGGGAAATATCACAACGTAAATTTTTAGCGGGACACAATTTGGCGACTTCGTTCGAGAAACTTACATTTTGGGGGGGAATAAAGACTTGGAATTTCAGGTGATATATTTCGTGGTTTAGACTGCACACACTATTTTATTTAATCGTGTATTTGTTGACTATTACATAAGCATTACACTACTTTCAAAGCTTACAAATGTGCAGTTTCATACGTAAAAAATGGGACACGAAAATTTACGTTGTGACAATAATTTTGAATCACTTGAATACAATTGTTGCGAGTACAGTCGGGTAGGAAAAGGTAAATATATACGGTGGCAAGTACTAATGTTTTATTCCATCACACAAACATGAAGCTTTAAGGTTTCTTTGGTAATTTACAACCTTTTTCTTAAAATATATTTTTTTGTCACAAAAAAAAATAAAAAAATCATGGGACACCACAACTATTTCCATCAATTACGACTTTATTGTAATTGTTAAATTATCTTTGTGTGTTTTGTGAAATACTTCAATACATGTGTAATAATAATATTGGGATAAAAAATGTATATGTGAAGGCAAATAACTTTGAGAAGTGAAATAAAATGGGTACATAGTCAAATCACTGTCGGCGGCCATATTAATGGAATAACCCACATGCATAGCGCAACTTGTGTCACCTTTTCCTAGAGCGGGTCACATATGCATGTCAGAAACGCACTTTTGGACATTTATGTAAATAGTGCGCACAAGTGTTCAAATTGGTCTGTTCAGTGCGTGACCTGAGAACCCTATAGTTCTTTTGGTACATAGCGTTATGGGGACAACCCATAGGGTTTGTGTGTAAACTGAAATCTCTCTAATCTCAAACTCAGAACACTCAACAATTCTAAAATTGTCAGCATCACCCTAATTTGTCCTCTTCTACATTTTCTTTCATTATACCCTAACCTGATTTACGCGCTATGGGGACTCGAAAATGTCCCCACTACTCGGTCTGTCTTTTCCAAACAAAAGAGCCTGTCCCCCTAACGCGGTGAGTGCCTACCCTCATTTATACCTCTGCCCAGTTCCGTCTCAATTTGCCAGAGCCCCTCTCTTAACAACAACATCTCACCTGTATGAGAGTCTTTCTCAAGGATGGCATGACGAAGGCCGGGTTGAGATTACTGAGTCTACCGATGGTGCACATGGCCAGCTCTCGGATCTCAAACACCTCGTCATGGAGAGCCACAAACAGCGCGCTCAGGTTCTCTGCTTGGGCCAGGTGGCCGTCAAACCGTTCATCCAGGGAGGCCAACACACAGTAGCGAATGTCAGGATCTGGGAGAAGAAGAAGCAAGATTGTAATCAACTAGGGGAGAGATTAATAAGGGAATAAATGTGTGTTCGAGAGGTTTTAATTACTCTGTTTAATACCGCTTGCAGTCTGGGTGCTGATAATTATCAGCACCCAGACTCCAAGCGGGGTTAAACAGAGTGATTAAAACCTCTAGAACACACATTTATTCCCATTCATAAATACCTTTTTTGTAAAATTCAGCCAAAAAAGCCCCGGAAATCCAGGAAAATTGTCGCAAGTAAATGTCGGTGTTTCGCCATTCTGTGTGTGTCAAATGACATGTTTCCACCTCTGTCGCTCTACACAATACATGCAATAAAGCGTATTTACTATGAACCAGACTATTACTGCCACTGGCAGCCTCATTTCCAGGGTGTCGAGCTGTACGCGCTCAACACTACCCGCTCTTACTATTGGAGACGAGGTACGGTTAGAAAAAAAGTGAGCCCTGGGGACGGGTATAATGCGACATCGCGTTGTTGCCAGCTGGTTTTAAACACTTCCAGCCATGTCTTTATCGTCCATTTAATACCGGCCACGTGACGGGCTCTCGACCAATAGGAATGCCTAAACTGTCCCAGGTATTTATGAATAAATGTTCAATTTCGATTATGGAAACCGAATATTTGAAACAAACCTTAAAACAAGTGATCTTCGGATTGCGAGTGTCGCTTTTTCTCACGGTCAATTCCTGTATGTTTTGTCTTCTTTAAACCTAACTACCTGGGCTCTCAAATTAGAAAGCATACCAAACCTAACAAACTTCAACAGCTCACAAAGGTTCAGTAATTGTTGATACACTGTACTGAACCTAACAGTATTAAACCTGCCAAACTCCAACAGTTGATTGACTTGGTACAGATGGGTCAAGGCGTTCAGTGTGGGATCAGTGCAGTAATAACTGATCAGTGGTATAATGCTTGAGTGGGGCCACACAGGGTGTCTATCTTGCGCGTGTCTATCTTGCGCGTGTCTATCTTGCGCGCGTCTACCGTGCGCGCGTCTACCGTGCGCGCGTCTACCGTGCGCATGTCTACCGTGCGCGCGTCTAACGTGCGCCCGTCTATCGTGCGCGCGTCTATCGTGTGTGCGTCCATCGTGCGCGTGTCCATCATGCGCGCGTTTATATTTACCAAATTTGCGTCGGATAACATGTATACACGAAAAAACGGATGACATATAAACACGTCACAAGCACTGGTCAGGAATATCTGTCAGCGACCAGCTCACAGCGAGCGAGGCCAAAATTATCAGGATATGCTACCCACAGATGTCGGCCGAAAACCGTCTCGGATCGAGGTTTGTGTAAAACAATCTCGCGCCTGGGCCCGGTCAATGTCAAAATAATCCTGGCGCGAATTGCTTATAATATTAGCTTACCCGAGTCTGTAATGGCAACGACTAGGAGCTTGCTTAGCACATCGGCTACCACCTGAATGTTGGTGGTGCTGACTGGGTGAGGTCGGTTAGAACGAAGCTGAAATACCAAACACACATTCTGAATTCAAGTTTGGGTCTACAATTCAACAATTCTAGAAGGTACTTGTTTTTGTTAATCCCCTTAATTCCACACTGCACCGGAGTATACACATGACTGCACAGCAGCTTTTGTCCAGCAGCTGCACTGCACAATGGACCCGAGCGTGCAGCTGTCACACAAATGACAACAGCATTCTGTATGGATTAGCAGGCCATGGCTATAGCTCCTCTCAGTGTCAAGGGGTTTAGCAAAATTTGTCTTAAACAGGTTAATTCAACTATTTCCAAAAAATGGCCCCAATTTATGAAAATTTGTTAGTCCACATTTTTTTGCAATATGGTTACACATTTGTGAAATAGGTTAACTCAAATATAAATTGCTCTGTTTCGTCTGAAGAAAGTCAAAGAACCAGACTACAAGAACAGTATAATAAAATTAAGATTTGTTAAAATTTCCAGTGTATTTTTCCTTATTTTTTGTACTGTATACGTTTGTTTTTGTGTTTTTAAGGACCGCGATGGAAATTAGCCGTGTTTAACAGCTATTTGGGGCTATCCTTGGCTTTGTAATCAGTACATCATTATATATTTATATGTTTGTGAATGTACGGTTTGCCAGAATAAATAAAAACAAATAAATATTAACGTTCTTCGTTTTTCCAGCATTTATGAACACAAAACTTAAAAAACAGGTAAGCGTCACAATATTTTCTCAACAAATTTTTAGAAAAAGCAAATATGATACAAATGTATACTACCTTTAAAAGTGAGTTTTGGTAATCGCAACCCAAAAAACAGCAAAAAAAATATATAAAAAAAATATAAAAAAAAAAATAAAAAAAATAAAAATGCCCCACATAATTACAAACTGTAAAATCTCACATTAATGGAAGGTTGCAGGAGCTGAGCGCATGTCCTGGCAGCCTTGGCGCGGATCTCCTTGTGCTCGCTGGACAGGAAGTGGTCAGCACAGTGGCGGACAAACTGGGTCAGAGAGTGACCCTCAAAGTCAAAGCTGCCTAGGGTCTGCAGGGCCAACACCGTGCTGGTGATGTCACCAAACTCATTGGCCCCTTGACTCGAACCTAGACAAGAGAAGAAAGCAAAGCGCGATTGGATCTTAGAAGTTGCGGGTCAACGCAATTGTTTCTAAATTCTGTACCCTGTGGAGACTTGAACACAATGTTGACAATGGGAGTCAAAATGCCTCCACAGGGTAATTTCTATAGATAAATAGGTCTCCACAAGAAATTTCACAAAATAGATTTTTGGATTGTACTCAAATTACTAAAAAACTAGGTTTAGGACGTGGGTTAGGGTTAGTGTTTGGGTTAGGGTATAATATAGGGTATGGTCAAAATTTTAACAACACAGGAAATTAATTGTGGTTGAAATAGAAGTATTTTTGAAAAACGTGCTCGACTTTCTAACAATTTTGTACACAAAAACAAAGAGATGTCTCCACAAGGATACAAATTTGAGGATAATAATAATAATAATAATAATCATTTATAAAGCGTGTTCTTACACATAGTATCCCATCGCTTAACAGCGATGACTACAGAAAAACAATCAGATATAGTAAAAGTGATAACAATTAACGAATAAACAAAAAGGTTTTGAGAGAGTTTTTGAACCCTTCAAGTGACTGTGCTGAGCGGATTTCCATGAGAAGACTGTTCGAAAGACTGTTCGAAAGACGCGGGGCGTGTGCATAGTACCCACGCTCACCTACCGAAGAACGCACTTTGGGAACCGCAAGCAGTGTGTTATCTGAACTGGAACGTAGGCCAGGTCGTCTGGGGTGGTACACAAGAGGATACATGAACAAATTTGTGTTTACACCTAAAATCTGTACAGAACGTTACTAACGTAAGGTGCCCAATAGGGATGAGCATGGTATCCGTCCTCTCCTGTAATATATAGGCTGGTAGCAGGGTAATAATAATAATAATAATGAACCTTTCTTATATAGCGCATATCACCCTAGGCGCTGCATCATTATACTCTGCCCATTGGGACCACGAAACATTTCAAATACCATCTCAGCTCCCTGAGTATACAGCTCGATGCTGCCGTTTTGGCGCAAAGCAGCTAATAACAACCATCTCCGCCCTCACAGGTACCGTGGGTGGAGAGAAGCAATAAGTGACAAATTGCCTTGACCAAGGGCCCACGTACATGTTCTATTGTCCGTCAAGCTCCGATGGCTCATTCGGTTAAATGCTTGGCATACAGACTCAAGGTTAGGGGTTCCAGGCATGGCATTTGTTTTAAAGTCTGATTTTATTTTTTCTTAACTTTTGGCTTTGGAGGATTTGTTTCCTTTTCTAATTTTCATTGTGTAATTTTTTGTTAGGTCCGAAATCTCATAGCGTACAACCAACTCGGATGTCGTTTTGAAACAAATTCGCAAACACGCCAGTAAACATACTTGTTTAAAAGCAACTAACCACACATTTATTCACTTACACCCAGTTCAGACAGGCGTTCCAGAGTCGCGCTGAACCAAATGAGTGACATATGAAACAATGTGAAATAGATGGCAAAAGATCGACTGCTGAAGTCGATAGAAGCGACTCAGGAGTGACTTAATTTCATTTTGGTTCAGCGCCATGCTGGAACGCCTGTCTAAACCGGCAGTTATTCAACTGCTGCTGCAGACAAGGTGATTAACAAGATGGTGGGTTTCTTTGAGGGACCCTTCTTACCAGCAGGGGATACTGGAGACATGAGGCCCTTGGGAGTACCGGGATGCTTGAGGGGCTTGTTCATCAGGACAAGAGACAGCATCTTGAGAAGACCGTCCTGGATGTCCTTCTTGAGACGAGGGATCTGCTGGGCTAGGTCGTGCAGAGAGGCCGTCAGGGCAGGGCTAAAGGGGTAACCAGTTTGCGCCGGGTTTATTTTCAATTTACCGGACCCAGGGGCGGGATTATTTTTCATCAACAAAAAAGTTTAGTTTTTTCAGTACATATCCCTGTTCCGAAATACGGTACCCTCTGGAGACATGAACACAATGTGTACAATGGAGACAAAACGTCTCCGGAGGGTAAATTTCTATAGATGAATAGGTCTCCATTTGGAATTTCACGAATTAGATTGTTGGATTTTACTTAAATTACTCAAAAACTAGGATTAGGATGTGGGTTAGGGTATAATATAGGGTATATTGGGTCGAAATTTCAACCCAGGAAAAAAATTATGGTTAAAATGGGAGCATTTTGAAAAACGTGCTCGACTTTCTAACCATTTTGTACACGAGAACAAAGCCATGTCTCCACAGTGATACAAAAATGCGAATTGATGTTTTGATAATGTAACTACAACAAGATTTCAACACTTAGTTATTTACATGTTTTTGCCAACATTCTGTCGCCTAGGGCATTGTATCAAGTCATCCGCTACCCGCCATAAATACTGACGTGTGTGTAGGCACCAGCTGTGGTCATAAGACACTTTTGTCGGCGCCACCGAAATGAACCAAAGCTGACGGCAGCAGGCATGGTGGCTTAGCGCTGGTTCATTTCGGTGGTGACTTAATTTAAAGTCTACATTTGCACAGTATCCAAACAAAATTTAAAAAAAATTGGTCCCATGGTCATGTTGACCGCTTTTGGAAAATTGTTCACAACTCTGTCAAACATTGTCAGATTTGGACGTTTGATGTCTCATTTTAAAGTGGAAACCAGTATCTTTGAAACCATATCTATATTATCGATGTTAGTTATACATTCTACGTGTGGTATTCCCTTATATATTTGTTGCAATTTTGTTGAAACATCCTGTATACATGTACAAATAAGCCCAGCTGAAAAGCACCGTTCAAATTTCAAAGGAGACTAAAGCCCTGTTCGCACTGGACTTTTTTGATAAAACTTACGGAGACGATGGGTACTTTTCCCATTTTAAGTCCAGTGCGGACAGACTAGGACGTTTTCCTCTCAGTTACTTTTCCCGAGTCCAGTGGTTACTTTTACCGGCCAACTGCTGCCCGGGAAAACTTCCCAGGTAACTTTTCCCGAGACAATAAGTCCAGTGCGAACAGCGCGAGACGGTAAAAGCGGCTCAGGAAAACGTACATCCGGCCCCCTAGTGCGATCTTTGCATTGTTTGCGTGCGCGCACGCTGATGCATGCACATCGCATCGTGATCACGATGGTCAAAATTATGGCAGATATTATTATTGATACAGTCGGAAGTTTGATTGGTGCTACCAGTGCATCATTCCCAGATGATAATAAAGAACGTCAACGTGTCTTATGACGAAAAAAAGCACGACAACGAACAGACGCAAAGCGCCCTCATGAGTCATTATACTGACAGCTCGGTTAATTCTCCCGCAGTCTCGGTAAAATTTTCCCGTGTCGAAAGTCCAAGTGCGAACAGCGGTAAGATTTGACCATCTTTTATTTTACCATCGTCTCAGTAAAACCTTCCCCCCAAAAGGTCCAGTGCGAACACGGCTGAACAATAGTGGGAAAATTTGAATGTTATGGATCACCTCGGGAGGCTAGTTTAATACACCACTCAAAGCATCCAACATTTGTCTAATAATGAATCCTATGATTGCTCTACCTGAGACCGACAGCCAGCATAGGTTCCAGGAGGTCCTTGACATCAGCATAGATATTGTTACCCACGGCCCTGGCTAGCATGCTGATGCAGGTGAAGACAGAAGGGTCTACTGGGCTTGTCTTGTGCTTCCTGTAGATGGGTAGGGGGGCAGGGACAAACAACAGGTTAAGCTTGTATCAAATCGCTAGACAAAACCAAACTGTGGACGTGATTCACCGTTTATTCAGAGTTAGTGTATGCTTTTCATGAAAACATTTTTAGCAGTGATGGTGCGAAATACGGTACCCCTGGAGACGTGAACACAATGGGGACAATGGGAGTGAAAAGGTCTCCTAAGGGTAATTTCTATGGATGAATAGATCTCCACTAGGAATTTCACGAATTAGATGTTTGGATTGTACTTAAATTACTCAAAAACTAGGGTTAGGATGTGGGTTAGGGTTAGTGTTTGGGTTAGAGTATAATATAGGATATATTGGGTCAAAATTTCAACCCAGGAAAATAATTGTGGGTAAAATGGGAGCATTTTGAAAAACGTGCTAGACTTTTTAACCATTTTGTACACGAGAACAAAGCCATGTCATCACAGTGATACAAAAAAGCGAATATGTGTTCCGGTAGGTCTCGAGATCTGTTTTTGCTGGTCTCATACAGTCTCGGTCTCGATACACTGTGGTCTGGAACATTTGTGACCAGCTCTACAAAAAGGTGTATTATGTCGCAAAATAGTGAAATTGAGTTATATATACATGGTTAAAATGCCAACAACGTAAGCTTTCATTTGGTATATAATAGAGCTCCATAGCCCCTCTCATTTTGAAGATATGGTGTGTTTACATATTGATTACTTACTTGGAGTTCAAATTACACAACTGAGAAAACAGGCTTTGAAATAGCCGGCTCTGTTGTACTACCGGTACAACAGAACGATGCACACAAAATGGTATTTTTTCCCACTTTATTTATCAAAATCAACAAAATGAAACCCGAAACGTTAGGTATTAAAGATGTCATTCATGACAACGAATAAAAATCACATTTTGATGAAATGTTTACCCTCTCAACGTTGATAGTGCACAGCGCGACTTAATCCACCTTTTTGTAGAGCCGGTCACATTTGAGGTCTTAACCTTTCCCGGTAATCCCCGAAACAAATAACACCAAAATCCTGTTGAAAAGCCTACTCGTTGTAAAGATAATAATGACACTAATTACTCCTTTTGGCATGTTGTTGTTTAAAGAAAATAACAAAAGAATTACATTTCCAAAGATGTGTCTCGGAGACGAATATTTGGAAATTTTCATCAGTAGTTGGTTTGTTACCCGCAAATGGTGCGCGCAAGAGTTCGATTGAGGCACACACGCGCGTGGGCACTATTTTCGGTCAGTTTAGTTTGTGAAGCACGTTTAGCTGCATTCGGCTGAATAAGAACGCGCACCTGAATGCCGACTGTGGTCGCAATTCCAATTGTGACTCGGCAAATTTTGAATTAAAATCATAATCTTAAAATTTCCTACATCAGGTTATTTGTCAAGAACCTTTCGTTATATTTTTGAGCTTTTTTGCTGCTTCAAACGATAAAAATGCACAACTGACAAATGGTCTATGATTCCTTTAACCAGTTCGGGCCGGATGACGTATATAAACGCAAAGATTTCCCCAGATTCAAAACGGATGACGCATAAACACGCCATGAGCAAGGCCGGAAATGTCTGTCAGCAGCGAGCAAGGCCGGAAATGTCTGTCAGCAGCGAGCAAGGCCGGAAATGCGTGGGTGTGCTTCCCGGTACTATCAGCCTGAACCCGCCTCGGATCGAGTTTCGTTACAAATAAACCTGCGTGTCTCATCTGTCAATCCATCGCACAGATGTCAATCCTAGACTCTACAGGACTTACTTGCTATGGTAGTCCTTGTGTGGCAGAGAGGTCTTGACGATGACTAGAATGTTCTGCAGGTGTGGCATGATCTCGTGCTTGACGGCCACAGACAGCAGACCCACGGCTTGGAAGGCACTGGAGCGCTCTCGCTCCTGATGCGATATAACAAGAGATACCAACAAATTAGGGGGATGTCCATCTTGGGACTTTGTGGATCTCATCAGGGCAATATCTAGATCTTGGATATTTTAAAATCATGGAAATGTTAGGATCTTGGTGATTTTTTTGGGTGATAAACAGGACTTTGTGTTAATTATGCCGCTATTTATTTATTCCTTATTTTGTATTTTACCTTTCTCAAGCTATTCAAGAGATGCTGAACTGCATCGTCCAGGTATCTGCGGACACATACAACGATGACACAGTTTTAGCATGCAAACAAACAGGATTGTACATGTACAGTTTACAATTACCAATTTTTCCTAAAAAAAATAATAATAAACATTTATAAAGCGTCGGTATCCACTAAGTAAGACGCTTATGATGCACAATACAAAACAACAAATTAAATTTGGTTAACATAAATCAGTGAACAAAAATTATTTTAAAAAAAAATAAAAAATTTAAAAAAAATATCTATCTATTAATCACAAAACCGTGAGGTTAACATGTGGGTTTTCAGAGAAGATTTAAATACAAAAAATGATGATGACTGACGAATTTCAAAGGGTAACTTGTTCCAGAGTTCGAGAGCGGCTCATGAAAAAGACCGGTCTCCCCAAGAATGATTGGTACGGGGAACCGTAAGCTGTAGTGCTCTGGCTGAACGAAGACTACGGGAACAGGTAACGAGCCCACAACTTAATCAACGTCTGTATAGATTATGTCTACTGGGTTTATGCCTTGTTTCAAATGTACTATTTTGAAGGTGTCACATGGGGTAAAAATAGAGAACTTTAATACAACCAAAATATAAATTGAGAAAATATAGAACAGACGCAAACAACTTTTGTCAGTTTAAAAAAGTCACGGCAAAATCAACTGCAGCGCGTGGATACGCACGCGCATTTGCAATGTTCGGCGCTCATCTTGTGCTTTGGTTTTGGGCGTATCGACTTGGGTAACGCACTTTATAGAATACAAACGCAGATATGCAAATAGCCGTACAAAAGCCGTACAAAATGTTGAGGTTTCCATAGGTTTGTGCACAAACATGGATGCGCCCAGCTCGCATCACTTTGTACATCAAACCAGCTCTCTAGTAATTTGTGACCTGTCATCACAAAATGAGCGTAAAGTCGCACGGAGTGATTTCCCAATACGGCCAGTCAAAGTCAAAATTTGAAGGGGTGGTCGATTTTGAGATTATATGTTTTGTTTTAAAGACTAAATCCCCAACAATCAATTCCCAAATTTTCAGGACGATCAGATAAAAAATTATTAGTTTTTGAGACAATTTTGACTATGCCTTTCTTTGCGCGTTCATACAATTTCTCGCAAGAATTGCCCGTTTTCTCATTATCTCTGTATTAGGACTCCAGAATAAAAAATAAAAATTAAAGTATCAAACCTCCAAGTGTTATATACCATTCGAAAGCTCTGTTTCCACAGAATTTGGAAATACCCATATCTCAAATTTTGATTTTGCCGACTTTACGCTCATTTTGTGATGACAGGTCACATTTAATATAGCTCTATGGTTTGAACACACAGCTACATGTACTTACTGATTGACAAATCTTGCAGGTTGGAAGGCAGCTAGCCTGGGTATGAGGGTCAGTAGGGTCTGTTGTATGAGAGGACTGCGGCTATTACGGTACTTCAACACCTGCTGACACACCTTCAAAAGCACACCAGAATATAACCAAATTCCATATCAGTAGAATCCTAAGAAATGTGATTTGCAATGAGGAGCCATTCTACAACCTTTTTTTCCCCCTGAAATTTGTCAATTTTAAAACTCAGTTTGTGCTGATTTTAAATTTAACAAATGAAAAAGAAGAAAATGAGGGGTCGTTTTCCAGCACTTGTGGAAAGTTTTTTTTTAATAAACATGTCCGACTTTTGTTTTGAATCCAGAATGTGAACAGAGCACTGTAAGGTCGACCCAAATATCAATCCTCTATTAACCAGTTCGCGCCCGATTATTATAACATCACCGAGCCGAGGCGCGGGATTATTTATAACAAAACTCGATCCGAGGCGGGTTCAGGCTGATGGTACCGGGAAGCACACCCACGCATTCCAGGCCTTGCTCGCAGCTGACAAACGTTTCCAGCCTTGCTCGTGACGTGTTTATGCGTCATCTGTTTTGAATCTGGGAAAAACTTTGTGTGTTTTGCTGCGTTCCAATCGCGTCGTGTTTGTCGTGTTCACTGTGAATTTCTCCATGTTCACGAGTAGGTTGCATTCCAAACGCTACTTACCAAGACGCACGCGCACAGTCGAGTTAGTTGTGCGGTAAGGACATTCTTTATCGCGCAAGAACTCGTACGTGGACCAACACGCATGCGCGAGCATTTCATTCGTTATGAAGTCGTGAACATGGAGAAAAAGAATCCACCTCGAGTTCACCCCTGGTGAACACGAGTTACCAGGCGATTAGAACGCCATTATACGACTCGTGAACTCGTTAACACGATAAACACGACGCGATTGGAACGCAGCATATATACGTCCTCCAGCTAAGGATTTGGCCCTCAATGCAAAGGCCAAGGATTTGGCCCTCAATGCAAAGGCCAAGGATTCGGCCCTCAACGCAAAGGCTAAGGATTTGACCCTCAATGCCAGTCTCACCTACCTCATCAAATTTGGATTCCATCAGCTCCCGGCAGAAGCGGCTCTCTACAAAGCGGGGCTTGGGCTGCAGGCTAGGGGAGACCAGGGAGGACAGGGCGCCGGTGACCGAGGAACGTTGGGTGTGCTGCAGGGCCTGGGCAACCCCCGTGGGTAAGATGCTGAGACGCGACTTGAGGCTGGAACCGTGGAACTCCTTCAAGAAATACGGGAGAAGACCAATGTAAAACACAGCACAAATTCTAAGGGGTCACCTCAAAACCAATACTGGAAAAAGGTGCAGGAAAATTGTCTCCAGAAGACTGAATCGGCAAACAGTATGAGAAAGAAAATTTCGAAACCTCATCTCTGCGCATGCGATTTTAAAAACAACTCATGTCCACGTTTTGTTAACCCGCTTGGTTTTAGAGCCCCAAATGTGTACATACTACCCAGGAGCGAAAGCAGGAATTTATGAATGTGGGGTCCTAGCCATGGGTGGGGGGTCTCTCCCCCAGAATTCTTTTTTACAGTAGAAGCTCTGAGGTGCATTCTGGGACATTATGAGCCTATTTTTCTTATATATTTTGATCGTTTAGATCTATTGGGAATCTTTTACAGTAAGTACCACGCTGCTATTTTGCTCTGATATAAAAATACATTAAAAAAATTATCAAAAAAACAAAAAAATGCATTCTAAAAATGCAAGAGCCCAGTTTAAATCAACTTCAAAACATTACTTCTAATGTAATTTACAATTGTTACAATTGTTTTTACATTTCCTCTGATCAAGATGTTACTTTTTTTCGAAATAGTTTTAACTTCTACGAGCCAACAATTTTCTCCATGTGATATTTCAAGAAACTGACCTAACAAACAACATACTTCCAGCCTAACTGCCTTGAGAAATAAAAAGCCAAATGGCTAAGTGGATGTGGTTAAATAAAACAAAGGAAGATTTCCAAAGTTGAGGACCAACAGCATTAAAATGATTAACAGCTCAACACAACTGAATGAATATTCAATTAATGGGCCCTATACTTATCACCGTGGTTTCTGGTTGAAGGGATCGTATACGTTTGGTAATTGGAACCCACTGTTTGTTTCAATCCTATATAGTTATAGATATATACCATAAAACTAACCAGTAACAATTTCATTTCAATAGGTGGTAGCGATTTTGAGATATTGCCCAAATCTGGAGCGGTTATGTCCACGCAGGAAGAATAATCTGCATTGGAATACACACTCTGAGAAACGTCACTGCAGTAACGCTTTTCAGATTCAAATTTTTGGGGCTAAAAAGTGATATCTTTTTCGAAAACCGCAATACTTCGAAGTGAAAAGTTTCTAAAAATGCATTATACTATCCAAAGCTGCTGTACTTCTTACCAAGTAAGTTTTTATTGCCATTCATTTTTGGAGTAATTACCAAACGTATACGATCCCTTTAAGAACATTTTCAATTGAATACTGGTAAATAAAATATAAATGTAAAACTTTTACTTGGGAGGTGCACGGTTCCTCATAAGGCAAATTGAGTATAGGGAGGGGGTAAATAGTTTATTTTAAAATACTTTGACAAATGAAAGAGTAAGTTTATATATTGGTGAAAATCTCGGCAGATACTACCGCTACAGTTTACATTGAAGTTGGTGTGTCCATGATTTTTTGGTGTGGCACCCCGAAAATAGATTGAATTAATAATTTTCTAGCATTGTATACGTTATGAGCTTTCAAATGAGACATCTCACAAAAATATGGTTAAAACTTTTTGCAATAAGTGGTCGCACCGAAAGTCTGCTTGTACTGTACATACACAATCTGAGACAACTCCTGTATCCAGTCAGAGATAGTGTGTATACATGCAATTTATTCCACGTAGAGTGTAATACACTACAGCGCGTTTCGCGCATCGATCGCATGCGTGCTGCACGTGTGTACAGTTGTCCACAGGGCATGGCTAACTCACAAACGGTGATAGGACACATCATGGCTAAGTGCGTAAAATGAAGTGCGAAAGCCTTTCGATTTGCAACTTCAAGTGATACCCAAATTGAAAAACATGGGTTTCAATCGATAAACAAAAACTACGAGAAAATGAACTGAACTTTTCATTTTAAAACTAAAAAGGCAGAAATATCAAATGGTCAGCAAAAAAAAAAAAGCAGTGAATGTCTGTTGTAAGCTGGTAAGTTTTAGAAGATTAATCATGGAAAAAAATGCCAAAAACTAAAAATCAAAATGACAAAAAGGCAGAGAGAACATGGTCAATTGATGATAACTATCTGGTAGTGCAAACATGTGGCGAGTATAAATGTACTGCAAGAAACTCCAAACTGCTTGTGCCTGTATATACAGGGCTACTACCTTGGGCAATCGCAGGAAACGATTGCGATTACGCCGGTACCAATGCTCCGGAGTTGTCGGCTGTAAAACCAGAGCAAAATTAAGTGTCAAACGAAGGAGGCAAAACAAAAACAAAAAAGATTCTGCATCACTTTAACCAGTTCGCGCCGGGATTATTTTAACATTTACCGAGCCGAGGCGTGGGATAATTTTTAACGAAACTCGATCCGAGGCGGGTTCAGGCCGATGGTACCGGGAAGCACACCCACGCATTTCCGGCCTTGCTCGCTGCCGACAGTCATTTCCGGCCTTGCTCGTGACGTGTTTATGCGTCATCTGTTTTGAATTTGGGGAAAACTTTGCTTGTACATGTATATACTTCCTCTGGCGCGAACTGGTTAACCCTAACCCTGCTAAACACGCAGTGCATCAGGAAAAAAAAGTTACAATATACCATTTGTCAGTTGTGCACTGTTTTTCCTTTAACCCTAACCCCCTAGGCCCTCGCACTAGAAAGCCTATCAAACCCAAACAAACTTCAACGGCTCACACAGGTTCAGTAATTATTGGTACACTGTACTGAACCAAAGCAGTTTTAAGTTTTAGTCTATACCATTGGAAAAAAATAAACACGCTGAAAATAGCAGGTAAAATACAATTACAGCCATGTAAAATCAGTTCCTGTTGTTTCACAATTTGTTTTTGAAAAATTCGTTAAAATTATTTTAGTTATCAACGTTTCAAATAGCAAAATACCTGACAATTGGTACAACACGGTCGTCCTAGGCATTCATTTGGGGTACAGTACACGTTACTACGAAACACTATTCAATTCTCATAGGCCAGTGTTGTAGTGCTGCATACTGCAGTTTAAAGTAGTGTAGTATTTGGTGACGTTAGCCTTAAAGGGATCGTATACGTTTGGTAATTACTCCAAAAATTAATGGCAATAAAAACTTACTTGGTAAGAAGTACAGCAGCTTTGGATAGTATAATGCATTTTTAAAAACTTTTTACTTCGAAGTCCTGCGGTTATGGAAAAAGATAACACTTTTTATCCCCCAAAAGTTGAATCTGAGAAGCGTTACTGCAGTTGCGTTTCTCAAAGTGTGTATTCCAATGCAGATTATTCTTCCTGCGCGGACATAACCGCTCCAGATTTTAGGCAATATCTCAAAATCGCTACTACCTTTTGAAATGAAATTTGTACAGGTTAGTTTTATGGTATATATCTCTAACTATATAGGATTGAAACAAACAGTGGGTTCCAATTACCAAACGTATAACGATCCCTTTAATCTGTGCCTAATTGCATATTCATTTGATCTCACACATCAAGGAATCACAGATAAAAATGAGGTCATCAGCGATCATGTCAAAGTTCAATCATTTGAACACTGTAGCGACGTCGCTAGCCTGTCAGCGACTAGCTGCTGAAGCTGTTATAGCGACCAATAACCGACAGGTTTGATGATCACATTATTTTCTTTCAGTCGCGCGACGGACTTTAAACCAGGCTTTACATTCTACAACATGTTAAGCTGAATAAATAAAGTGTAGAAAGTGAATCAGTTTGAAGATTTCTGAAAAGCAGATTTCAGAGCCAATTTCAGTGACATAATGTGCATTATACCCAAAATGGCATGGAGCTATGTATAGTGTGTAGGTTTCACTTAACTCTTATGCACAGTGTTAATATTTCAGTGTATACTACGTACATACTGTACTTTCCATGCACATGCCTTTATAAAGAAATACTCGGATAAAGGCTATGCTTGGTTTAAAATCTGAATAGCAATACACCCTCTACGACACTAACAGTCAAAAGAAGTTATGAATTAGTACATGAGAAGCTTGTGTGCAAGCAGCTCAATGTCAAATTAATTTGCAAGATTCAAAGAATGCAGAGAGTAGGGAAAAAAACATTCTTACATGCAATTTCATGCAAATTCTGATTCACTTTTGTTTTATAATACATACATACACAATAACATGCTTTTAATAAATTTGACTGATGGCTGGTCAACCTGCCAAAATGTCTGCCAGTTAAGCAAATCAACCAGCCTGCAAGATAGCCAGTTAAGAAACCAGCCAGCCTACCAGCCAGCCTGCAAGCCAGCCAGCCAGTCAAGCAAACCAGCCAGTCAAGCAAGCCAGCCAGTCAAGCAAGCCAGTCAAGCAAGCCAGCCAGCCAGCCAGTCAGTCAAGCAAACCAGCCAGCCAGTCAAGCTAGCCAGTCAGTCAAGCAAGCAAACCAGTCAAGCAAACTAGCCAGCCTGCAAGCCAGCTAATTAAACAAACCAGCCAGCTTGCAAGTCAGCTAGTCAAGCAAACCAGCCAGCTTGCAAGCCAGCCAGTCAGCTAGCCAGTCAGCCAGCCAGTCAAGCAAACCAGCCAGTCAAGCAAACCAGCCAGTCAAGCAAACCAGCCAGTCAAGCAAGCCAGCCAGTCAAGCAAGCTAGCCAGTCAAGCAAACCAGCCAGTCAAGCAAGCCAGCCAGTCAAGCAAACCAGCCAGTCAAGCAAACCAGCCAGTCAAGCAGACCAGCAAGCCTGCAAGACAGCCAGTCAGTCAGTTAAACAAACCAGCCAGTCTGCAAGCCAGTCTGCAAGCCAGCCTGTAAGCCAGCCAGCCTGCAAGCCAGCCAGCCTGCAAGCCAGCCAGCCTGCAAGCCAGCCAGCCTGCAAGCCAGCCAGCGAACTAGCCAGCCAGCGCACCAGCTAGCCAGAACATCAGCCAGCCAGCCAGCCAGCCTGCAAACCAGTTAACAGGCAAACAAACCAGTCAGCAGGCAAACAAACCAGCCACCCAGCAAACCAGCCACCCAGCAAACCAGCCAGTAGGACAACCAGCCAGTAGGAAAACCAGCCAGTAGGAAAACCAGCCGGCCAGTACGCCAGGAAGCCAGGTAGCTAGCCAGGAAGCCAGGTAGCTAGCCAGGTAGGCAGGTAGCCAGGTAGCCAGCCAGCAGGCACGCCAGCCAGCCAGTAGGCAAGCCAGCCAGCCAGCCAGTAGGCAAGCCAGCCAGCCAGCCAGTAGGCAAGCCAGCCAGCCAGCCAGCCAGTAGGCAAGCCAGCCAGCCAGCCAGTAGGCAAGCCAGCCAGCCAGCCAGCCAGTAGGCAAGCCAGCCAGCCAGCCAGTAGGCAAGCCAGCCAGCCAACCAGTAGGCAAACCAGCCAGCCAGCCAGCCAGCCAGCCACCCAGCCACCCAGCAAACCAGTAGGCAAACCAGCCAGTGGGCAAACCAGCCAGCTAGCCAACCAGCCAGCTAGCAACCCAGCCAGCCAGCCAGGAAACCAGCCAGCCAGCTATTTGCCAACAAGTCATTAATTAACCAAGCAGTCACCACACCAGCCTCCAAACTAGCCAGCCGGCTAGCAAATCAGCCAGCTACAAATGTAGCTAGCCGGCTAGCCAACCGGCTAGCCAGCTAGCTAACCAGCCAACCAGCTAGCCAGCCAGCTAGCCAGCTATCCAGAAAGCTAGCAAGAAAGCTAGCCAACAAGCAAGCCTTCAAGCAAGCCAGTTAACCTACATGTACCAGCCACCTACCAGCCAGCCAGCCGGCCAGCCAACCAGGCATCCAACTACATGTACATGTAGGCATTCAACTCTTACATGTAAATTACATTATGTAAAATTATTATTGTGAAAAAAACCACAATGCAATTGTTCCATCTCTAGAAACTGTTTTGTGTCCAACTGAATATACCTTAAAGCTGTGTTCATGTTGAGATTGTTCCTGAGAAACATCTTCCATTTCTCGACGAAGACGCTGCAAGTTTAAATACATGTATACGTGACAAATAAACAAGCTGAACATTTCTAGTGCTAGTATGAAATTTACGGAAAAAAAGTAGAAATGAACAGTATTTTGTTTAATTTGTTGTGTAATCTAAGCTCAAAAATGCAAAACTTGTTAGGGGATAATTACATGTAGCTTATGGACAGTACCTGGTATTCTAAGGCACTTTTCTTTCTTTTTTTAATTTTTTTTTAATTTTATGCCAATTTTAATTACAGATTTTCAGGAAAATGGCAAAAGGAAAAAATGAAGATTGGGTATTGTGTACACTTCATGCCCACACTGTCATTCCTACAGCACTGCATGCAAAAAAACACACAAGTATAACCACTCACAAAACAAGAAACACAGCAAAACAAAAAATACAATTTACACGTACGGTAGCAGACCTCAATGCAGTTCAGCATGGTTTTCAGATTTTGTCAGATGGCTGGCACACACTAATAAGCAATTGGCACACATACTCATGGCCAAGTACTGGTATTTGTACTCGTTCTAGCAGATATCTTCTCCTACTGGAAGTTTCTTAACCCTAACTCCCATGGGTGTGTGCAAAATCATATTGAAATTGAAGAATTTGGAACTGTTAGGGTTTCTTCCGCCAACCATGATGTGCATCATGCTGTATGTTGTCCTATGTTTGTTTCTTGTACACAGCCATTTTGTCTCTGAAGAAAATCTTGTTAAGATCAAAATATTAGGCCCTCTTAACTTATTTGATTTGTATATATTTCAGGTCATTCCAGCCAGTAAGCAGTTTGCAGCAGTTTTAATCTTATTCAGGGTTAAAGAGAAACGCAAAGGAAAAGAACCAACTGTATACAATGTACAATTTTTAAACCGTTTGAGTTTGTCTTACTGTACATGTACATGTACAAAAACATGTACATGTACATGTACACACGTTTCTAAATTCGGTACCGTCATAGAAAGAAATTACACTACTCGCACCGTACATGTACTCATGGCAAAGTACTCATACTAATACTCTCGGCTCTTGGCAAAGTACTCAATCTATATACTCATTCTCAAACTGATACTCATTCTCTTCTACTCATCAAAAAGTATTCAAACTTGTACTCATAGAAGAAATAACATTGTACTTAACCAGTTCGCGCCGGGATTATTTTAACATCACCGAGCCGAGGGGCGGGATTATTTTTAGCGAAACGCGATCTGAAGCGAGTTCAGGCCGATAGCTCCGGGAAGCACACCCACGCATTTCCGGCCTTGCTCGCTGCTGACAGACATTTCCGAACTTGAACTTGGCGTGTTTATGCATCATCTGTTTTGAATTTGGAGAAAACTTTGGTTTATATACGTCATCCGGTGCGAACTGGTTAAACTCATATGTACAATTATACTCGTGGCAAAGTAGTTGTACTCGTAAAAATGTATGAACAACTTTAGTATCTAAAATTTGCAGTTTTGCAAGTTCTCTAACCAAAATACCCGACAGGGTTAGGTTTAGGGGTTTGTCTGTGAAGCCTGTTAAATCTTGCTGGAAGTGTTTTCCTGTGTAAAAAGTAATTAAAACTTGGGGGCCACCACTCACCTCCCCTTCCATGCTGCTGTTTCGGATGAGTTCGTTGATGATGAGCAGCGAACCGTGGATGCGATCGTCACGATTCAGTCCTTTCTCTTTGGCCGTCACCTCTTCAAACCCTTTCTCTGCTTCTACATAGGTTTGCTAACAAGATTAAAGAATGACAACATCTATTAAGAAATCTCAAAGTGTTGGTTGTTTTTTTCTTAACCCATCCATCACCAAGTAAGAGCATCCCTTTTTATTTCTATGGTTCACAAATTCGTTTGCCTTTGAAGTTGGGCCAGTTGGTTGGAGAAAAAAAAAGAAAAAAAAAAGAATGCAGTTTCACCTGATTAGATGGCTATAAAATGTAATGATGAGAAGTGTGTAGTATCTCCAGTTTGGTTGATTGTAGCGAGTTTATCATGAGTTGATATCACTGCATAAATATTATCAAAACATCTTTGGCGAACATGTTCGGTAAGTTATACCTGCACAATGCAGCTCACAAACGTTTTGACTGTACTGCCGGCCTACAACTGATAAGCCAGGCGCGCGCACGGTACCCGCGCATGCATGTAGGGATTGTAGAGAGTTCGTATGATGTTCACGTCCAAAAGCGTGGATTTGCAATTTATTTTCTGTAAATAAGTTGCCTAAAGACATAATAACTTTTAATAACCTATGACGATCTGTAATTCCAAACACAAGGAATACATAAGTGAGATTTCAGCTTCCTTCATCAGGAAAAAATATGAAAAAAATGTTGTTGTAATATTTGTCGCTATGGCAGGATACATTGATACCCTGGACGTCAGTCGTAATGCAATGAAGAATTTCGTCCAACCTGGGCTAATTGATTACTTACTTGAAGTTCAAAATACACAACTGAGAAAACAGGCTTTGAAATAGCCGGCTCTGCTGTAGAACAACAGAACGATGCACACACACAAATCTATCTTTCTACTTTAATCATCAAAATCAACATTTCCTTGAATGAAGCCTAAAACTTTAGGTATTAAATATGTCATTTGTGACAAAAAATTAAAATCACATTTTGATGAAAGGTTTTACCCTCTCAAAGTTGAGCGGGCCATTACATGATAATACACAGCGCGACTTAATACCCTTTTTTGAGAGCCAATCACAAATATAACACAGCGCCGGATGTGTGATTTTAATATTAATATATTGTTTCTGTTAATTTGTTTTGAGGATGTGGTTTTAGATAAGATTGGCACTATTAAGAAAAAGGGGCGGGAGCCCCAAAAAGAGTTGGTCGGAAATGAGAACCAAAGAAATAAAAAGTGACTCCCTAATGGTCAGGGGGAATACAGACTGAGGCTTTTAGATAATTTCTCTGAATCATTACACATCCTTCCATAATGCTGAATTTGCCCTGAAGTAAAAACAAGAATGGCCTTAGAATTGTTAAAAAACTCTCAAGGCTGTATGTATTTCGGTTGTGCTATCGTTTTTTCTACAGTTAAGTTGATATAGAAATCTTCTGACCTTGTACCACTGCGGCTTCTGCATTTCTTTGGTCTCGCGTTGTGAGGTCAGCTCCAGGCAAGCCCTGAGAGCGGCTACGGCTGCCTCCCGTATGGATTGCTGTATGAGGCAAGGGTGACGAAGAATAAAAGAAGAGATCGAGAAACTAGAAGGTAGTACACGCATAAAGGAATAAACTAGGAGTTAGAACGAAGACCCCTCTTATCTTAATCCGATTAGCGCCCAGGCTCTTCACCTTAGAGAATGCACTGCGCCCAATCATGGCCCAATGCATCAACGGCCGGCCTTTGTGCACAGAGATGGCCACCGCGTTTTCACTGGTAACCTAACGACTCTCCAAAAGCTGAACCAGCGAATAAACTAGATCAGTAAGCACTAAAATGACATAAAGCTGAAATTGTAATGTTAATTTTTGTATAATAATACAGTTTTTTTCAAAGATTTTCAAAGGCTGAAAAATAACCGAAGCAGACAATGTCGACATGAGGAAAACGGTGATACATGTTGCACTGCGAGCCAGGTAGAGCAAATTTGTGAAATGTGCATTCTAAAAAACAATCCAACGCGACTGGAATTTCCCGACTTTCCCGGAGAGGCCACGGTGGCGCGTAATCTGATTTAGTTATTTCGCTTTGTTTACTGAGCAAGCCTTGCGGTCGTAAAGCTCCTGTCGGTGGCCTTCTGTGTTTCCTTTTATCTTAGGTTGTTCTAACTCCTTCTAGTTTATTGCTCCATGGTACACGTATTAGGAGGCAAAGTCTGGACTTTGTGCAGGTACAGTAGACGGCACTTCATACCACATTCGTGGTCTGTGGGTAAAGCTGCAGGTTGTGGGTTCGAGCTTCGAGCTATGGTGCATGTGCCCTTAGGCAAGGCACTTTGTCACTCATTGCTTTTCTCCTAGGGATGTAGTCAAGTCCATCACAAGTCCATCACAAGTCCATCACAAGTCTCTGTAAGTCCCTGTAAGTCCCTTCAAGTCCATCACAAGTCCTCCAGTTCCAATACAAATCACAAGCTATTCAAATGAGCTTTGACAAAAGCATGAAAGGACTCGTGAAAGGACTCGTGAAAGGACTCGTGAAAGGACTCGTGAAAGGACTCGTGAAAGGACTCGTGAAAGGACTCGTGAAAGGACTCGTGAAAGGACTCGTGAAAGGACTCGTGAAAGGACTCGTGAAAGGACTCGTGAAAGGACTCGTGAAAGGACTCGTGAAAGGACTCGTGAAAGGACAAGTGCAAGGACAAGTGCAAGGACAAGTGCAAGGACAAGTGCAAGGACTTGCAGGGACTCGAATACAACTCTGCTTCTCTCCACCCAGGAGTAAGTTCGCTACTTGTGAAGGCAGAGATGGTTATTGCGGTTGATTTAATTAGCTTCTTTGGGCGGAAATGGCAGCATCGAGCTGTATACTCCACAGGGAGCTCGGATGGTATTTGGAATGATACATGGGCTCAATGAGCATGTGATATGTGAAGCACCTTGAGACATTTGGTAGCACTACAATATTATTAAACCACGTTTGTGTCTAACCACTTGATCAATATGATTTCGGATGGTTGTGCATTGATGCACATGTTTGAACTGGGATGGTATGCTGTACTGGCCACGCTTGTGCGAAGTGGCAAACTAAACTATGCCGATTACCGAATCGATCCGAGTCTATGCCAAGGTCTACCATGACTCTCCCTTTCTGTGTCCAATAGTTAGGGGATTTGGTGCTGGTGTTCTCGGGCAAGACACTTTACTACAATTGCCTCTCTCCAGCTAGGATTATAAATGGGTACCTGTGAGACCAGAATGAACTGATCCCGACCTGCTGCAAAAACTGCTCTCATGGTCTGATGAACACGGTTAATACTTGTGAAGCGCTTTGAGATCTATGATATAAGGTGACCTTTGAAATTCTCTTTTAATCTATATTCATAAATACCTGGGACAGTTTAGGCATTCCTATTGGTCGAGAGCCCGTCACGTGGCCGGTTTTAAACGGACGATAAAGACATGGCTAGAAGTGTTTAAAACCAGTTGGCAACAAAAGTAGCCCCTGCACATGGACAACTCAATGGACATCCTTCTCCGGGCACTTCACTGCTGCGCAGACCATTGTTCTTATCTATTTTGAACCATTCGGGTGCAAAATCCTGTTTTCCTCCAAATATGACGAATTTAAGAAAAAAAGTCTTCCACTTTTTAAAAACATTTCAAAAGTCGTGCACAAACGCGGTCGCGTCACGTTCGTTCTTTTCCCTTTGAAAAAAACACGCGCGCGTACGCCATTTAGACGCGGAGGCCTATCCAGTCTATATAATGGAGATCAATGGTAAATACGCTTTATTGCATGTATTGTGACGTAGAGCGACAGAGGCGGAAACATGTCATTTGACAGTGGCCCGTGAACATGGATAGGGGAAAACACACAGAATGGCGAAACACCGAAATTTACTTGCGACAATTTGCCGTGATTTTCGGGGCTTTTTTGGCTGAATTTTACAAAAAAGGTATTTATGAATGGGAATAAATGTGTGTTCGGTCGGTATTAATCACTCTGTTTAATACCGCTTGGAGTCTGGGTGCTGATAATTACCCTCGCCTTCGGCTCGGGTAATTATCAGCACCCAGACTCCAAGCGGTATTAAACAGAGTGGTTAAAACCTCCCGAACACACATTTATTCCCTTAGTACAACAGCTCAATTTTAAAATTGTTATCTAAATTTCTCTGCATTAGATGTGACAAATTTCTATTCCATGCATTTTTTATTTTTTTTTCCGACAATTTTTTTTAGAGTTTGGTTTTTGTACGTACCTTTGGATCTCTGATCGCATTGAAGATGTGGTCAAAAAAGCTTTGCACTTGCTGGAAAAAAAATGTTGGTGTATTCTCAGCAAGCTCACGCAATACCAGCACCTGTGTAGTAGGGAAAAAAAATACAAAAAACTATATGTGACCTGGCACCACGAAATGGGTGGAAAGTCGCAAAATAAAGAAATTGACAATATTACATTTCTAGAAAGAAGAAGACCTAAGCTTTCAAATGATGTATTGTGTGTTGCTGTAGCTTATTCCTAGCTGCCGTTATACTCTTTTGAAATTGCTAAAGTCATGCTCCCTTGTTTCGAGAAAACGGAGTTCAAAGTCTGTAAACCGTGCCAACTATACTATCACTCAGTGCAATTCAGCCGAAAACCCTACAGCCAGTTGAGATGTTCTGTACCCTCCAACCTGCAATGCACCAAGCCCCACCTCCGCTCCTAAGAATCTTTTACCCGGCACACCATAGTCAACCTAAGCCAGCGTACCCTATCACTTGATGAGACCAAAGTTCTGTCGTTGGGCATGAACTTTGCCCTTGTCAACCAATCATCTCCTGTTGAAGAGGTCATCCAACGCACCGAGCCCACCCTTCACCATCTTGACAAGTCTGCTGCCGACGAGATTCGTTTGGGGTAAACCCACGGAGCCAGGCAGGGACTGAAAACCCAATCCACATATTGGCCCAGGCGGGGTTCGAACTCGGGTCACAGCGGTGGAAGGCGAGGAAAGAACCCCTACGCCAACCTGACTCTTTGGGCTAATCCTTAATGGAATCCCGTCTGCAGATCAACCAAGCCCTCCGGAAACACAAGCCAGCCAAGCCCAAAATCTCCAGACAAGACCAGTCAGCATTCACATCATTGCACCGAGACAAGTCCATCCACATTCTTTGAGCGAACAAATGCAATGCCACTGTAGTCATGGGCAATGCCACTGTAGTCATGGGAAAGGCCGAGTATGACTTCAAGGTGACGAACATCCTCAACTCTGACTGCTACAGTGCATTCCAGAAAGACCTCACATCATCTATCGAGAGGAAACTGCAAAGAAAGCTCCTTATCCTCCAGCGGTCCGACAACATCTTCCGGCCTTTGTGAAGACAGCTCCGGCCATCGAGCTCCAAATGCCCAAGGTTCTTTGAACAGCCCAAGATCCACAAGGAGGATGTTCTCTTGCGCCCCATCGTAGCTTCTAGAAGAGGCCCCACCTACGACACAGCCAGGCATCCCGCATATAACCCCGCTTCACCATTGGAATTTCTTAGTCTTCTGACGTCGGGCAGAGCTTAATGTCTAAAAAGTTAAGTTCCTTCGGGTTCTTTTCAGAACCACACATCTCACTAAAGAGTATTACCGTGGTGTTACCGCAAACTACTTATCGTAATACTGCCTTTTCGCCATGCAAACCTTTAAATCTCATAAGCAAATAACTTATTGGTGTAATTAATTTATTACCTGACATTCTTATAAAATAGGGCTTTTACTTTATAAAAAAAAATTATAAAAAATAATAAAGAGTGGATTTTACCATTTTAAGATTTTTTTTTTAATCATTAATTATTAAGCTACAATCTCCCCAAATTGGAACATAATCCGTCAACCAGAAGTGTGTTTTTTGTCGATTTTGTGAAACAATTGTTTATATAAATAATATGCTTTTCTGAACTTCAAAGCTGTTTATCTCATAATCAGGTTGTCAGGGTTTTAGAACTAAAAATTGTCAACTTTTCCCGGGTTTCGTTGGAGCAGGTTACATTTTACAACTTGACCTCAAATGACCTTTGACCTCGGTACTTGACCTTCGATACAACTATGATATGATGGTTACAATATTGCATCCATGACCCAAGTTTGATTGGAATTGGCCTTCCAGATTACATACAAGACCAATCTTTCAAAACTAAAATGACACATACAATACATAACTATGTATTGACAGACAAACGGATGTGCGAATAGTGAATGCACTTTATGAACTTTGTTTAACCCTAACCCTGCTAGATCCTGCACAGTGCATCTGTGGTGACTGCTTGACCTTGCTGGACTTTGCACACAAGTCAATGTGACAAAGTATGCAATCTGTTGCAGGGTTTCTAGCCAAAATACCCTGGAGGGTTAGGGTTAACCCTAACCCCCTAGGCTCTCGCACTAGGAAGCATACCAAACCTAACAAACTTCAACAGCTCACACATGTTCAGTAATTGTTGGTACACTGTACTGAACCTAACAGTACTAAACCTGCCAAACTCCAACAGTTGAAGTTGTATTGACTTGGAACAGTGATAACTGGCCAGTGGTATTATGTGTTTTAGTGGGGACACACATACAAGGTGTAAGTGTACATACAATTACAGTTGACCAGGAACTGTGCCGTGACAATGTGGGTCACTCACGTATAAATGCCTGTGCATTCTCAAAATTTCTAACATTTTGACAAGTCTCATGCCTTTCTGTCCTGAACCTCACATAATTCAACAGGGTCTCCCTGGGCCTTTGGTACTGGGTCAAACAAAGTCTAACAACAAGTTGTTACGGTTTGGTACCAAACCTGCCAAAACCTAGCGAAAGCTGCAGTTGGAGTTTGGTGGGTTTGGGGTAGTTAGGGTTAAGCGAGCGAACACCTTGATGCAAGAAATTCAGATAATCAGGTAGACTCACAGCAGCGTGTCGACGCCCCTCGTTTCTGTCTCCTCCTAACCACTCCAGAGCCCTGCGGACTTCAAACTCCACGTACTCCGGCGTGAAGGTTCCGCCGGCCATGGCCAGCCGGCCGATGGCCTTAGCTGCCATCTCCATGACGGCTACGTCGCTGGACGGCAGCAAGGTGCGCAGGTAGTTGGCAAAACGGGTGATGCGGTGTGCGTTGTCACTGTCAATGCTGATCAGGCTCACTAAACACAGGGAAGGCAATGTGGAGATAAGCCCTACAAAGCTGATGGACATACATGTACACTGAGAACTTATACAACAAAAGGCGTCAAGCACAATCAGGATAATAGCTTGGATCTTAATTCCTTACACTTTAAAAACCCCAACAAAGTTAACCAGTTCGCGCCAAGATTATTTTAACATCACCGAGCCGACGCGCGGGATTATATTTAAGGAAACTCGATCCGAGGCGGCTTCAGGCCGATAGTACCGGGAAGCACACCCACGCATTCCCGGCCTTGCTCACTGCTGACAGACATTTCCGGCCTTTTGGTGTGGCAATTTCTGGGCATAACATGCGATATTTCTGTTGGTTTTTTTTTAAGTAGAATGGAAGATCTTACATTAGAAGAGGCAGTAAGGACGTTCGTTTCCACAAATGACAACAAATTATCTAAAATACGGCAACGGTAACGGTTCTGTCTAAGGTTCAGTCGTCAGGTCATGTAACGGACATGCGCAGTTGCAATAGTGAATCGGCTTATTAACCCTAACGGTCCTCAATCCCCAAAAATCCTCATTGCAGTTTTTGAGGATTTTTGAGGATTGAGGCTGTATGTTGTTTTTTTTAAATTAGGATTTTGAAGAATTGAGGCACATGATGTTGTTTCAAGTGTGGAGGATTTTTGAGGATTAAGGCTGAATGGGGTTTTCAAAAAATGAGGATTTTGAAGGAATGAGGCTGAATGGGGTTTTCAAAAAATCCTAATGCTGATTTTGTAGGATTGACTTTTTTCAAACCCCAGAATCCTCATTGCAGTTTTGGAGGATTAAACAAAATGAGGATTTTTGAGGATTGAGGCTGTATGTTGTTTTTTTTAAATTAGGATTTTGAAGAATTGAGGCACATGATGTTGTTTCAAGTGTGGAGGATTTTTGAGGATTGAGGCTAGATGGGGTTTAATAAAAATGAGGTTTTAAAAAAAATGAGGATTTTGGAGGATTGAGGATGGTTGCTAGCAAAAAGGGCCTAGGGGGTTAGGGTTAATGTGGCCCCAGTTTTACCGATTGCCATGATGCCGCCTTTCTTCTCGTTCACGTCCTGACTAGACACCAGCTCAAAGATGTGATGATTCAGCTCATCCATGAATGAGGTCCTCTCGTCCTGAGACACCTCCCGTAGCTCAGTGGTGACGTAGTGCTGCAGAGCCTTAGCCATCCTGGTCCGCTTCTCTTCGCTACGGCTCTTCAGGCCGCTCACAAACTGATCAATCATCGTTCTTCTAATACTGCAACCGAAACAAGGACTCAAGTGATAGAATGTAGTCTAATAATAATTTGCAGCATAGGGTAAATAGGGAGACTTTCCTACTTTTGCGAGTTAACCCTAACCCTACCTAATGCTAATTTTTAGTATGCAGTACTCTCACCGACTTGTGTGCAATGCCTGTAGTAATTTTTAGTATTTGGTACTTCAGCCCTAATTGCACTCATCATAGTACTTTTTAGCATTGGGTCCCTCTGCTTGCCGAGTGTGCATGGCCCATGTATGCTGTGTAAGGTGTTCTAAACTCTTCAGTAAAAATTGTCACTTGGGACACAGCACTGGGTCAAGGCTGGACTACTGCATTTTTTTGCCAGGTAAGTATTACTGACCTGTATTTCCACTATTAGTATTTTGTAGTTGGCAGTATCTGTACTCTGTCAGTACACACCCAATCATCAGTCACAGAGAGACCCAGTGCTACAAAATACTAAGTAGTATTCTGTAGTACCAGTTCTTTAGCCCAAAGTAAGGCCTAGGGGGTTAGGGTTAATGGACCCTAGTTATCGCTTTTTTAACATTTGGACATGATCTGGCGATACTAGAGCCTGAGTGACATGCATAAGTCCAAATGTCTTAAAAGACGTTAAAACCGTCGCCAACACCACAAAAATACATAACAAAATACCTCAAATTTCCTAAAATTCGCGTGGAGTATGGCAATGCAAAATAATAATAATTATAATTATAATTAATTCTTGAATGCGGATCCGCGAGGGGCAATTATAATTTACCATTTTACTTTACTTAAAGGTAGGATACACCATTGGTAATTGCTTGAATTATCATTAATGGGTAGTTTGGGGGGTTGTATTTCATAGTAAATATCATTTAACTGACCTGTCCGAAGTTTTACAATCATGGATGCCGAGAAAAGCACGAAAAACAGCGTTTGTTTTCAACTGGCATTGGGCAGTTATTCTTATGTTATCTTTGTTTTGATCGCGATCTTTTTTTATTTTTTATTATATTTTTCGGAATAATTACAGGATATCTAGCGCAATCATTTTGCTGGAAGCCTAGAATCATACTTTCAAATGAGTAAGATATCCTACCTTTATCCAAGATTATTATTATTGTTTTGTTACGATTATTATAATTATAATTATTAGTAATTATTAGTAACTCGGACTAACAACGTACCCTGGACCTTTTAATCTTAGAACCAAGACTATTTGATGATACTATTTATTTCATTTCATTTCATTTCATTTATTATTTTGCAGGATTACATAAAAATATGAAGACAATTACAAGAATTGAAATAAAATAATAAAAACAGGACAAAGCAAGGAAGATTACAAAAGAAAACACCCTTATAACAAGAAAAACAACAATAATGCACACCCCTGCAGGATTGCCAAGTAAGCAAACTAAATTACTATCGAGTGGCTCTCCCAAAGCGCGACTTCTAATTCTATAAAACAATATATAATAAAAATTGTACATTATCATAAAAGAATACAAAAATGGTGTATGATTAACCCTATTGCACTAAATTACTCAGAACAACATAAAACAAACAAACACACATCCCCAAAAAGGACAAACAGTCTCAAACGAACAAACAAGCAGACACAAAAAAACTACACGTACACTTCAGCAAACAAACAAACAAGGTCAGGTCAGGGAATCATACTCATGCTGTATAGTCAACTGCCGTAGCGATACTCCGATAGCCACTGCGAATACGAATAATGCTAGGCCTACTCAGCTCTAGTTTCGCGGTCAGACATTCAGGAACCTCATTTATCTTCCCATTACTTTAGCGCGAAAGAGAAAATTTGAGGTTTAATGCATGTTGTTAATGATGTTATTGTTTATGAACGGCTCGCCCCTTCGTGACGTACTTCATGGCTCATGCATCATGCCGACCGTGCGTGATTATAATGTCCCATGATGATCATTTGGAAACAATTTATGGGGCTAGGAGAGCCTTCTAACTACCTATACTTAACCTAATCCCAAGAAAAAAAACACGTTTCTTACTAGGTGCAGCTTTATTTTATGGAACTGATGACAACTAAAATGCCAGGAAACTTTAAAAACTATAATGACAAAAACTGCAAAACTTCGTCGACCCTGGAAGTCGCCATCTTTTATTCAACCTCGTTCAAACACTATACCAGGTTTTCGTGCGGGGTGCCGGTGGTACGTGTATGTGTTTACCAAATATTGTTGTTTATTTAAAAAAAAGATAATAATAAATAAAAAATTCAAGAAAAGGATTCTACAAGAATAGGATGATCTACAAGAATAAAAGTACAAATACAAATTGTACATGAAGTCTAGACACTATCTCGTGTACTTTAGATTCATTTATAAATTATACTGCCAAATCGAAAATGCATTATGCAAAATACATTACGCAACATCAGAACGGGCCGGCTTGCCATACTTTACTACGATTTGAAATATTAAATATTAATGAAGCAAAAAACGTGTAATTTGCCAAACTATGAACCTTGGGATTAAATTGCTTTTGCTGAGACTGTTTCTATATCGATTTACTCGGGCCGTGGTGCTTTATATTATAGAATAAACTTTGGAAGTAAATGTTACCGGTTTATTAAAAGAAAACCCACAATTTTGAAGAACGATGCATCCGCTCTATTTTAAAATTAAGCATGTTTCAAGGGCCCAAATTCATCCGAATTTCATAGTAATGCAAGCTGGCAGTCCTGTACACGGCTCTCCACTTTATTTTTTGCGAACCCCGCAAAATGATTTAAAATAGCAGATCTTTGAAGCCACGCCACGATTTGGCGGGTGGATTGGTGGTCCAGCGCCCTCGCAAGTTGGGTGTACTTCCATAACAAATACAAAAAACACTGTTTCATTTAAGTTGCAGTTTTATTTTGTATAAAACAGCAGAATAAAACTGCAATTTAAATAATCATTGTTTATAAAACACTGTTTACCAGGCTTATGCCTAATAAACATTTTGTCCACGATTTGTAAAAATGGCGGCTAACATGCAATTTTAGTATTGCGCCCCCTATAGACCAAAGTATGTTATTTATGACCATTTTCGAATCTCTGGCTTCGTTTTCGTCTTTGGCTTAAGGCGATTTTTTGCTCCCAACTGCAAGATCTCCAGCCACATTCTGATGCCTGTTGTGCTTCAGAAACATTCAATTGATTGGTGTGAACCAAAAAGTTCGAATATTTTAAAACAAATTCCATTTCTATTTGCTTCTCAGTAATTCGGAATTCGGAGGCGAACCAAAGCCAAAGACGAAGTAATTTCGAAAAGGCCCTATGTCTGTGGTGCATTGTGATTTGTCGCGCGCGCGATCAGCAGTACCTTCACACCGTGCCAGTCATGACATGACGTGTGAAATTATTATTAGCTCACGCGTTTTTGTACAAAATGTCACAACGTGTGTACATTACATCAGTTTGTAGATGGTGTGTTGATCATCGGTAAGATTTAACCGAGATTGGTTTATCATACTCAGTCATACTAGGCCAAATATATTATACGTGACGTGTTTTGTGTGACAGTGTCAGTGTGATTGTGAATGTGAGTCGTTTGGATACATTTGTACTCCGTCGCCGGTGGTGGTGCAAATCAGCACAAAAGGCAAGCAGGCTAGTGCCACTGCCAGTGCCAGTGATTGCGGCCGTTTTCATTTCACTTTTCAGGTAGGCCCCCTAGGCCCTAAGCCTAACGTTAGGTTAAATTGTTACACCTCATCAACCACACTGCCACAGATTCTGTGTCTGTTGGCTGAGAGCTAGTCATATTATGGCATTATCAATTTTGTGTACTATCTTTCTAATTCTACAGTAGTATTAATACGGTAACCAATAGTACAGCATGCCATTAGTTTACTAACCAAAGTACCCATATGGCGCTTTAACGGTATAGTGTCTTGTCTGTCATGTCTGTGTGCAAATGTAGTAATGCTGATGTGCACATTGTGCATTGCGCGTAAATAAAACCAATATTTAAATCCGGGCTCCACACGGATACACATAGTCATAGGCTAGCGGAACGCCATGATATATCAATATTTTCAATCCGTTTAGTTAATTTACTTCTGTTTCAAGTGAATCATTAGCGTCAAGAATGACTGCCGCACGCTAGGTATGCTTTAGTCGGCAGGCCAAGCATGGTTGCCAGCTTTGAACAAAAAATGCCATCAAAAGTTGTTTTAAGCATATTTCCCGGGGTTGGCCTGCCGACTATTATGTGATGTGGGTCTGAAAGGGGGAAAACGACCATTGTGAAGAGAACATTTTTTTGTCGTTTTTGCGCCCGAATGTAATTATAAGTTTATTCTTCAGCGCTACATGTATGCGAATCTCTTGATGTCATGAGCATTGTAAGCTAGAGTGGCTCAAGCTAAACTTGTATCTTTTATTCGAATATGGCAAGGCTAACCATTATTATCATCATTAACAATTGTATTTGCAATGTTAACGTTCACCCTAACTTTCAATAAATTCTCAATAAAATATTTAAAACGGACATCTGGTACTAGTACGTCGACTACATGTATGTAACGCTACATAATACATTTTAAGGGTATGTTGATGTTATAATATTTACATAGCTTGATTCTTCAATTTTGTCTCAGATCTTTAAAATGGAGAATCCGAAGAGCATCAGCAACGGGTCTGCCGTGAGCATAACCACAGTTCCGGAGTCGGAGGACAGAACAGTCGTCACGCACAGTGTCAGGACCAAAGTCCGATCCTACCTTATCGCGCTACGTCCGTGGTCTTTCAGCGCCTCGATCAACCCCGTCATCTTGGGCACGGTGCTGGCCCTCAAATCCCACACTGAACCCAGCCTGAGCCCAGTAAACCTTGTTGTGTTCCTGGCAGCGTTGGTGGCCACGCTTTCGGTGCACGGTGCCGGAAACCTTGTCAACACGTACTACGATTACTTGAAAGGTATCGACAGCAAAAAGAGCGACGATAGGACTTTGGTGGACGGCATTCTCTCCCCCGACAATGTCGCAACCTTCGGCCAGGTGTTGTACATCATCGGCTGTGTCGCATTAGCGGTCTTGTACTTCTTCTCGCCGGCAAGGCTAGAGCACATAGCGCTGTTGTACTTCGGTGGTCTGTCCAGCTCGTTCCTGTACACCGGCGGGATCGGGCTGAAGTACCTCGCTCTGGGCGACCTGGTCATTATGTTCACCTTCGGACCGCTGACCGTCATGTTTGCCTACACCTCCCAGAGCGGGACCCTGCAGCTCTTCCCTCTACTGTACGCCATCCCCCTGGCCATGAACACGGAGGCCATTCTGCACAGCAACAACACTAGGGACATGGAATCTGACCGGAAGGCCGGTATCGTCACTATCGCCATGTGCCTGGGCAAAACTGGCTCCTACATCCTCTTCACCCTACTCATGTTCGTGCCCTACATCATGTTCGCCATCATGGGGGTGAATTTCTCCCTGGCTTATCTCCTGCCCTTCCTCACCCTTCCCATGGCCTTCAACCTGGAGAAGGATTTTAGGAGGGGCGACATGAGCAAACTCCCCCAGCGGACTGCCAAGTTGAACTTGTTCTTTGGCATATTGTACATCATCGCTTGCTTACTAGTTCCACAGCAGGCAATGCCTGGAATTGTAACAAGCCCGCTCATTTCGAAATAAATTAAAAAATGTATAAGAAGTGTCTTAAAAATGTGAACAATATTAATAGGAATGGGCCTTTTGAAAGAGTACTACTGTCTCTTAGAGCCTTGTTTGTTTCACACAGATCCAAATCGCGATCCGTCGGTTCACAACCAATTCTCGGCTGGATCACTGATCGTAATTGATTTTTCATCATTTGTTAAAAAAAATCTCATATTACATGTATTCCTAGTTCAAAGCGAGCCGAATAGCATGGTGTAAGTGCCGCTTGAACCCTAGTTAAACCGGTGACACAGCTTTTTGCAAAGGAAAGTGCTGCCCCACGAGTATCTCATTACTTTGTGTACAGAAAGGGGCTATTCAAGTCTGAGTTTACCAGACCTACCCAAGCAATTAATCATGCTATTGTTGCCTTGCCCCATTCAACAACACCAGCTGGGATCGAATATATTCAGACACTATGGGAAAGTACTGTGTTGACATACATGTATAAAGCCCAAAAAAACCGAACAGCATGGGGTTATACACGAAATACAACCGACTTTGAAAAAAAGTACGGACGCGCGTTCGTGTAAAAACAAAATGGCCGCACGTCGCAAGGTTAATGTGTACACAAAGTTGGAAATTTGCTTGGAACTTTATAAAAAAAAATCTTCACAATCGCTGGAAAAAGTTTCTAGGGGGAACTTTCCATATTCGCATTAAGAACCGAATCGTTCTAAAATAAGGGAATAAATGTGTGTTCGAGAGGTTTTAATCACTCTGTTTAATACCGCTTGGAGTCTGGGTGCTGATAATTACCCGAGCCGAAGGCGAGGGTAATTATCAGCACCCAGACTCCAAGCGGTATTAAACAGAGTGATTAATACCGACCGAACACATATTTATTCCCATTCATAAATATCTTTTTTTGTAAAATTCAGCCAAAAAGCCCCGAAAATCACGGAAAATTGTCGCAAGTAAATGTTGGTGTTTCGCCATTCTGTGTGTTTTCCCCTATCCATGTTCACGGGCCACTGTCAAATGACATGTTTCCGCCTCTGTCGCTCTACGTCACAATACATGCAATAAAGCGTATTTACCATTGATCTCCATTATATAGACTGGATAGGCCTCCGCGTCTAAATGGCGTACGCGCGCGTGTTTTTTTCAAAGGGAAAAGAACGAACGTGACGCGACCGCGTTTGTGCACGACTTATGGAATTTTTTGTTTAAAGTGGAAGACTTTTTTTCTTAAATTCGTCATAGTTGGAGGAAAACAGGATTTTGCACCCGAATGGTTCAAAATAGCTAAGAACAATGGTCTGCGCAGCAGTGAAGTGCCCGGAGAAGGATGTCCATTGAGTTGTCCATGTGCAGGGGCTACTTTTGTTGCCAACTGGTTTTAAACACTTCTAGCCATGTCTTTATCGTCCGTTTAATACCGGCCACGTGACGGGCTCTCGACCAATAGGAATGCCTAAACTGTCCCAGGTATTTATGAAAGAGTGTTAATGGAGAAATGGGGATGTTCCAAGTTTAAATATGCCTCTTTCTTGCAAAGTGTTTAAATTCCTTTATTTATTATTGCGTTGTCGTTTTCTAAAGTGTTAGTGTTTATATTAATGTTGTGACTCAACTCTGCTGCAAAACAGTAAAGTTGTGAAAGTGTTTTAACCAGTTCGCGACGGGATTATTTTAACATCACCGAGCCGAGGCGCGGGATTTTTTTAAACAAAACTTGATCCGAGGCGGGTTCAGGCCGATGGTACCGGGAAGCACTGTGTGCCTTTATGTTAATTCTCTTTAATTTAAAAAAAAAATCTGGAATTCAAAGCGGATGATTGATAACACATCACGAGCAAGGTCAAAAATATTGTTCAGCGACCGGCTTGCAGTGAGCGAGTCCGGAAATATCAGAGTTCGAAAATATCAGGATGTGCTACCCACAGATGCAGGCCTCAACCCGTCTCGGAATGGAGGTTTGTGAAAAACAATCCTGTGCCTGGGTCCAGTCAATGTCGAAATAATCCCGCACGAATTGGTTACTAGTAAAATGTCAATTACTCAAAATATATAAGAAATACAACAATCTGTTTTTGGATTGTTAACATTTCGGATTGGTAATTCTTAATGTTTCATAATGTTTCGCATCGAATGTCTGTTTTAAAACAAAATTGTTTGATATTATACAAAACAAATCTCATTTTTCACTTTTACTTTAGTATTAATCAGATAGTCCTAACTTTTGAATAATTTTGATTGTTTTATTATTTATTTAATTTTTAAAATGGGAAAGTGCAAACAAAAATGATCTACAAAACTTATAATAATTATTAAAAACTTCAGTTTCCAAAGGTGCTTTACAAAATGGTTTAAATAATTAAAAATGTTGCAACGTGGAAATATAATTTCCACCCGTCTGACCGTCTCCAAAATCGAAGTGTCTGAAGGTAGGGTATGAATTTATTTATTTTTCAGCGACTGGCTGGCAGTGAGCGAGTCCGGAAATATCAATAATGTATGAATTTATTTATTCTTTTGGTACATTTGTATGTACTCAGTATGTACACATGTACATGTACATATTCGGAGGACAACTCGAAAAATTGTAAGTACCGGTACTACACGTATTGCATACTTAAAAAGTAGTACAGGTTTGTATTTGGGCAAATTTTCACTCAATAAGCCATAATCCCCTAGTGGTTCTTCGCCTCAGGACTTGCCTGCTTAATCCAACAGAGTCCAACGGAACTTATATATGACTTTACTGCTCAATCCAACACAGTCCAACTCATCAAGTTGTTGGGTACCAAAATGACTTGGCTGCTAAATCCAACAGGATCTAACTGTGTCTTTAATTTGTTGGGGCTGTTGGATGTCAGAGTCCAAAATTATTCAAAATAAATGCTATTCAAGAATCGCATTAACTTGCTTGCTCAATACAACAGGGGCCAATTTCATAAAACATGTAAGCACAAACATTTGCTTAGCACAAAAATGTCTTGCTCAGTAAAAAAAAAAGGTTATCGGCCAAAACTCCACGTGCTTTTCATTAATTGAAGCACAAAAAACAGCTGAATACCATTAACAAACAATAAACATCTTTGACAATTTTGGTTTGTAACCCAGTTTTTTTCAAAGGAAGAATTTTTATGATAAGCAAATTTTGGTGCTTACACGTTTTATGAAATTGGCCCTAGGTTCCAACAGAAATGTCAACTGATTGGATGATATAGGATCATGTTGGATTCAGCAGGGTTCAGAGTTAAATTAAACAAAACATGTAAGTTAATGATACATTTTAAAACAAATTATCAGCTCTCAACCCCAACACCCTTGAGTGATTAGGATCACTCCTCACTCTCGCAAAACCCGACACCATTAGGGAAACTCTTAACTGAGCATTTTATGGGATGGAGAGAACCCCCTCTGTGGTGGCCATTGTGCTTCCGTAATGTTGTGGTTTCTTGCGAGATTTGTAGGGGGCGTGTTGGCATGGTAACAATAGTCTAGAGAGTGTATAGACGATGTGCCCTCTGACGTCACGTGTTTACATCCGTATTCAAATATGCCCGGCAGTGATGCGCACCCATCGTGACGTCGCTGGTCAGATCGCCTTTGAATTATATGACCTCTGATGTAATCTCTTAACCAAATGTATGTAAAACATGATGCGTGCGCATATTGACGGGCACATTTGAATACAGATGTAAACAGAGGCACATCGACTATAGGTATTGGGGAAGTCACTCGGTCCCATATCTTGCTGGGTATATCTGATTATAGTCGTATGCCTGACCCATGTAAATACATTTTAGTATGCTAGTGCAATTCAACAGATTCCAAATAAACATGTAGTATGATTTTTGAAGGGCTGGGGTGGCAATTAAGGTTAAAGCTGTAGTACATGTATAATTTGAGCAGCTATCCAAAAAGTAACCAACCAAAATACTGTTAAAAACGTACTGGTTGTAAAGATATTTTGACTTTAAACTCCCTGTGAAATTATTTCTTCTGGCACAACTGGCGAATGGTAATTACTCAAAAAAATAATGGCAATAAAAACTTACTTGGTAAGAAGTATAGCAGCTTTGGATAGTACATGTATAATGCATTTTTAGAAACTGTTCACTTCGAAGTACTGCGGTATGGGAAAAGATATCACTTTTTATCCCCAAAAATTTGAATCCGAGAAGCGTTACTGCAGTGATGTTTCTCAGATTAGGTATTTAAATGCAGATTATTTTTCCTGCGTGGACATAACCGCTCTTTTCGGCAATATCTCAAAATCGATACCACCTTTTGAAATGAAATTGTTACATGTTATAGTTTTATGGTACATGTATATCTAGAACTATATAGGATTGAAACAAACAGTGGGTTCCATTTACCAAACGTATACGATCCCTTTAAATGCATGTACATGTATAATGCCTATATACCTTATGTACATCCACACATGCAGCTTTACATTTTTTTGCCAAACTATATGCTAGAAATTGTGTAGATTTTGTAAATCCCTCCCAAACTACATGCATGTGAGATTTGTCGTTCATGTATTTAGTGTATACATCTCCGTTTGTTGTTGTATGTAAACGTTGATGTAAACGTTGATGTACAGTTGTCAGCAAGTAGTTAGGCCAAATAAAATAAAAAACATGTTTAGCGTCATGCCTTTTTTTTTAAAGGAAGGAGGAGGCCCTTTTTTTTTTTTTTTTCCTTTTAAAATGGCCGCCTGACACATCTTAATTCGAGTCATGTAGTGAACATGTCGCACCCTATCTTGCAATTTAAAATTAAAACATGGTTCACCCACGATTAAAAATCAAAATTCATGTGGGTTGATCATGTATGCACCGTACACGACTACACGTCACACCCTAGCCCTCCTATTAGAAACAATTTATTTTCAGAGCATGTACACACATGATTCTAAAGTCTAAAATACGATCTTCAAATTGTTTAAATGTGTGTTGTTGTTTTTTATTGTTTATTTTGTGTTTTTTTACCCAAATGGTCAAATTTATCATTTTTTTCAAAAAGAAAAATAAAATAAAAAGGAGGCGGCCCCCAAAAAGGAAGCGGGCGGTGACGCTAAACATGTTTTTTTTTTTATTTGGCCTTATTTATAACTTTATGCCCGATCTGTAATCTTTCCTATCGTTTTTCCCAATGCCTTAAACATTAATGGAAGACAAGAAACGTTTACATTTGGATGTTCCATTTCAAATAATTTGTATGCAGAAAACAGCATATATTTGCACTATTACAGCCTTAACAATTGATACTTATACACTACAATTATTTGCATAATTATACGATTGCAATCATAACAGTTTTTGTAAACTGGGCTTAAATAAGAAAATAAAAATGTGGTTGGCCGGTTTGCGCCTGGACCCCTGGACACGTCAATGCCTGGGCCGAAGGCGAGGCCAGGGCATTAACATTATACACATATGATTTTAAACATTATACACATATGGACTGCGTGTGAGGTCACTAGAGCACGTCTATTCCCCGATCGAGGGAGTATGAGTGACCAGGGAAATAGGTCCCCATTCTGGTCACTCACAGGCCCGAGGCCGGATAGACGTGCTCTATATAGTGACCATGGAGGAATAGTGACCGAATCATGCCAGTCCATATGTGTGTTATAACACACCTCGCGCGGTCCAAAATATGAAATAAGAAAAGAAACCGCCATTTTTCATATTAAGATGAGCTTGGCAAACCTCTTGAGGGCGCTGTAACCATACAAATAATGTAAGTCTATTGCCCGCTTCGGGAACTATTTCCCGCAAATTCACGGTGGCGCAAATCTCATGCACTGACCTATATGTGACCCAGCACGAGTAAATGAGACACTTTGAGGCAAAAATGAAAATTGAGATTTTGATTTCATCATTTAAAGCTTGTTTAGCTTTAAATGGTGAAATCAAAATCTCAATTTTCATTTTTGCCTCAAAGTGTCTAATTTACTCGTGCTGGGTCACATATTAGTTAACCCCACGTGACCGTGTTTCAGCCAACCAGAATACAGAACTAGCAAGAGGTGCGTTATAAACTTGTTTAATACCGGCCAACTACCGGTACATTTTTATTTCCATTCGTAAATACATGTAGGCCTATACCTTTTCGGTCTAAAAGTCAAAGCAAGTCAAAGAATAAAACTTTTCAACGATTTTGTTCGTAAATTTTCCTTTGTTTTTTCAGTTATGGAGCATCCAGGGCCGATATTTATAAAAGCCTGCTAACTAAGCAGCCAACTATAGGCCTTATCAGCCTGCTAAATCCGTATGTTGCCAGCTAGGACATTAGGCAGTTCGTCAAACCACCAAACCGGGAAATGTGAACTTGTAGTCGACACTAGGGTACGGTGATGTTTTGGATGGGTCAAATGACTTTTAGGAACAGCAGTAAATCGAATACATGAGGCCTATACGTGTGCATTGAAATCTACTACACAAGCATGGCGATGTGGAAGGTAAATATGGTAAAGGAAAATAGAGTAATAAAGAAAACTTATTTATAGCGGGAAAGTTGAAAAAGATTAATTGAAAGACGTTCTTGAGAGTAAGCACAAAGATGTCAACATTAATCGCAAGAAGAAAGATGCTTGGGAAATTAACCTTGCCCAGCATAGGGCTAGATTCCCCACAATAGAACATCATGTGAGACCTACAAAATAGGCTCTCAAAACTCAAATCTGAATCCGAGAACCATGTCATCCAATGTAAAATGCCCCGTAACATAATTATTTAGTTGCCAACTAGTGACTTGGGGACATTGGCACCTCAGATCAACTCTAACTTCAGCATCCAAGTTAGCATGCACCAACTAAGCTTAGCAAAGGTTTATAAATATCACTTAGTTTATAAACTATACAAGGGGCCTTTTTAGCAGCCAACTAGGCTTAGCAGGCTTTTATGAATATCCGCCCAGCTTGCGAGTAGGACGCGTGTGATATCGTGTGATATGGCAATGTCTCAAGTTGGTCTGGAGAATTTAAAGTTCAACGGTGCCAAGCTGTGTGAGCAAGTCAGTGTACCAGATGTTATTCACATTTAACTCTTATTGAATTCTCCATCAGAGTTTCCAATAAAATGTGTTAAGAAAAATAATCTACATTGTTTTCAGTGTACTTTTTTTTAAAGGATTGATCCAGAACAGATATTTGCAGATATTGGTCAACGTGAAAAGTGAGTCTTAGCAACCAGCTGGCTAAAAAAATACGCAATACTTTGACAGATGTAAAAAGAGGACTTGTCACAATTTTGTTTTAATACTTTCAAAGAGGGACCATTGTTGACTTTAAATATGTAAAATTTGATATTTGATTTTTGTTTTATATTTTGTAATTTGAAATTTAAAAGTCGGCCGTTTTGTAAAGCTTAAAACTAACTTAACAATTTGGGAGATCGCCAACATAATGACTTAGTTGGTAGAGCGCTGGTCTGGTGTTCCAGAAGTTGCAGGTTTGAGTCCCGCCTTGCCAATTTCTTTGTTCACTTTGAAATTCTTAAGATTTTATTAGGTCCTGATATGAGGAACGAATATCTTTGTCAGTGATGTGACATGGGAAAGCCGATGACCAAACTTTGTAATTGAATAGTAAATGATTACATTGATTTTGGCAAATGTGAATTTTTCTTAGACGAAACTGAATGTTACAATTGGTGAATTTAAATGAAACAAAAATGGCAGGGAAAACCTATATATTGTAGTTGCCAATCGCGTGCATAGGTGCACAAAATAATTGCCCTACTGGTTCACACCTCGTCTTCTCGGTTTCTTTATTCATTCACATTAGGTGGGTTTTTTTTCTATCGAGTTCTCATTTCCGACCGACCCTATTTTCGACCCAAGGAAAACTAAATTTGTATCACCGCCGACCCTATCTGGAACCCATTCACACACAAAAAATGCAAAAATCAAATAAACAATTGTAAATTTATACAATCCGGCTTTGTTATTTGAAAGCATATAGAAATGATTAGCTTATACGCAAAATATGGCGTACAACAACCTGCGGGATCCTAGCCTTTAAACAAGGCCACATGTCTGATAGACGCCGAGCGACTAAAAAGAGACTAATCGCGAAAACCTGAGTGAACGCAGTGCGAATTGCCCAGACAAGTGGCCTTTATCAATCTGGTTTGGATTTCTTATGTTAACCTTTGTTTCCGACTGGAATCGCTACCGAAATGGTAGCGTCCAATCAGCGAACGTATCTCCGCGTGACGTCAGCTTATATTTGAGTTGGACTAGTTCATTTTACAAACAGGGAATGTCCAATCATGTCACTTACAATATTTAGCTCAAATCATTAGTTGCTTCCTAATTTATTGCAATTTTGCATGTAAAATAGATTTAAATGTGATATCTTGTATTTATCATTCATAATATTCAACTCAGAAGCAAAATTTATATACGTTTTTGTACCTTTTCTTACATGCTTTAATATTGAACGAATCACGAACGAAGCCAACTGGGAGATCGCCGTTCTGATTGGGCGTATTGGCATGCTAATATGTATCTATGAATAATTCATGCCGAGCAGTGAAACCTACATTGCAAAAGGCCTCGTGACATTCGTCACTCGGTCGCGCGTTCACCCCGGGTATCTAGACTCATCTCAGCCGCTTAGCCAGAGTCACGAGGCCTTGTCAAAAGGCTAGCGGGATCCCAGAAGATGAGGGTATGCATTATATCCATAGAGCTATTACATTACTACTGAGCGCTAACTCTTCATTCTTACGCGCGAATCTACCTTGAGTCCATTGTGCTTGCAGACATTTTGAATTCATGTGCGTGTTGTAGAACATAATAAAAATAGATGGATTGAATTTTGAAAGTGTAATCTAAATGCAACGCGCGCGCAAGTAGAACAGACGCAAACAACTTTACGCGCGTCATGTCAGTTAAAAAAAGTTACGGCAAAATGAAATGCAGCGCGCGGATATGATACGCACGCGCATTTGCGATGTTTGCGCTCATTTGCTGATCTTGCGTTTTGTTTTGGGCGTATCGGCTTCGGTAACGCACTGTATAGAATACAAACGCAGATATGTAAATAGCCGTACAAAAGCCGTACAAAATGTTGAGGTTTTCATAGGTTATGCACAAACATGGATGCGCCCAGCTCGCATCACTTTGTACATCAAACCAGCTCTTAAGTAATTAGTAATTAGTAATTGTGACCCACCAGGCGGAAGTCGGCAAATGCCATTTCGAGATATGGCATTGTACACAAAAAAATGTGTTGCCGGTCGATTGTTTTGTTTTTCATAAATCGTTATTCATAAATACTGATAATTACCCTCGCCTTCGGCTCGGGTAATTATCAGCACCCAGACTCCAAGCGGTATTAAACAGAGTGATTAAAACCATGGAGGAATATTCCTCCATGATTAAAACCGACCGAACACACATTTATTCCCTTAGTTAAAACTCTAATTTATAGGCTGTTCATGTTTAAACCTTTTTAAAAATCCCCGAAAGTGACAATATCGGCCTTCTCCTGATTTTTGTTGTCGTTGCTATTACTCAAATTGAGCAAACTTGTTGCCGCGAACGGCAACAAAATGTCACTTTTTGAAGCGTCGTTACTTTTCATTCCATAGCGGTACTGGTGCATGTGATGTATCATTAAAGCTTAAAACGCTAGCAATCCAATGGTATAAAAATCTCTCATATGAAAAATTTCGACTTTAGCCTGGTTTTGGGGTGGTGGGTCACAATTTAATATTGCTCTATGATTATGTCGCATCTTATCATATCACTGCAGCCAACATACTCGTGGGCTGCATTGTGCAGAAGTAAACTGCATCTTGTCAATTGATTAATTTTATGCGGTGATATCAACTCATAATAAACTCAGTGCAATAAATAAAACTGGAGATAATAATTATACACTTCACATCATTTAATATATCCATCCAATTATTAGTTGGAACTGCTATGTTTTTCTTCGACCGACTGGCCCAACTTCAAAGGCAAAACAATATGAGAACCATACAAATAAAAAGGGGGGGATGCCCTTAAAGATGGACTACAACGGAATAATGATAAAGGCTGTGTTGCTGTTTTTTGTTCGAGAAATGTATAATGATTACTAATAATATCATTAGTATTCAATAAATCTTGTTCCTTCATGCAAAAAACAACAAAATTGATCGGCGTTCTACGACCCAGAAAAACTCAGTTTCAGCAAAAGCCCTTAACTCATGAATAATTCATACTTTGTGTGTGACGTACTACCCATGAAAACGCATACATATGGTGGCCCTGAAGGGACTCCGCAGATCGTGAATATCGACGTCAAATTTGACGTCAATATTCGCGACTTTTTTGGAAAGTCGTGAATATTGACGTCAAATTTGACGTCGATATTCGCGATCTGCGGAGTCCCTTCAGGGCCACCATGTATGCGTTTTCACGGGTAGTACGTCATCACTTTTCGCTGGTTTACAAGTCCGCTGGTACTATATCGTGGATTTCAATGTGGTTTTCAGTGGATCTTTGCCGGGAACCAGTACAGGGCGGGAAATTTCAAAATCGAAGAATCGAGGTCTAATTTTGTCGGTCAAATTGCAACAAAATTATTTAGAGAAAAACATGACCGTAACAATAAAGTGTTACCTGAACACAACATAAACAAGGTCCGATAATAAATTTAATGTGTGAGTTTTCGTTGTAGTCCATCTTTAACATGATGACTTGACAAGTTGTGTGCATTGCATGTCCCTGGCAGCATTGTGTTCGGAAGAGATGGACCTAGGGCCAATAAGCCATTTGCGCGTGACCCCGAGTTAAATTTAAATAATATCTGGTACACTGACTTGTTCACGCAGCTTGGCACAGTTTAACTTTAAATTATCCAGACCAAAGACACTGTTGCTATATCACGTGATTCGGGGCAAGCTTTTGCATAGTTACGTAAGAGACGCTCAGCACCAATACATTGTTTACAATGGGTGAGAATGGCAAAAAGACACCAGACCATTCCAGAGCTGGGGGTTGCTAGCGTATGACGCGTAAGGCTTGCCCCGAATCACGTGATATAGCAACAGCGTCTTTTGTCTGGAGAATTTAAAGTTAAACTGTGCCAAGCTATGTGAGCAAGTCAGTGTACCAGATGTTATTCAAATTTAACTCGGGGTCACGCGCAAATGGCTTATTACAGGAAGCTGCTAAGCACAAGCATTTGCTTAGCAAAAACAAAGTCTTGCTCAGTAAAAACAGGTTAGCAGCCAAAGCTCTATGTGCTTTTCAGGTTAAGCTGATTACCAATCACAAACAATAAACATCACCTGAAAATTTGGTCGTTAACCCGGTTTTTTGCCAAGGAGGAATTTACATGCTAAGCACATTTTTGTGCTGAGCTCCATGAAATTGGCTCCTGGTTCCCACAGTACACGTATATATCAAAATTAGGCTTTTACTGCAAACATTATATCTTAATTGGTAGCATATACCCCCATGTTGTACGAGAAAATATAATTACACTGTATTCGTTTATCTTTATTTCCGCCATGTCAGAACTTGAGTCTGCAATTGAACAAACTTAAGTGTGCTATAAACACCACTACAGGTCTACATGTACCAGCGTATTTTAATGTTTACGAAATTGTTTCGTTTTTTTTTATTATTCCAGTGAATTTGTAATCATTAAAGTCTGCTGGTACTTCATTACTTTTTGTATTGTTATGTTAATTTGATTCACTATTTCTGGGGGGTGGGGCCGTGGGGGTCTAATAAATAATACCAGGGTAGTGCAGTATCAATGGTCAGTTAACGTGGATTAATGCCACGTGATTGCGATCGAGGCTATACGTGTAATGCTTGGCGCGTTTAGTATTTACATTTTGTCATTTGTTTGTATTATTGGTTTAAATTCCCATTAAAAACGCAGTCTTCGTCTAAAAACGAACTTTCAATTAGGCCTTACATGTTGTTTTCGAAGGAAATCAAGGAGTTAATTAAATTGCAGGTGGCAATTTCCGGTTATTTTACAACTGTTTACTATCTGAAATCCCCGGTTGTAATTTGTCTACAATCTCAAACAGTTATTAAAATGTGGTTGGTTACGAAAGTTGGTTAAAGGGATCGTATTCGTACACGTTTGGTAATTGGAACCCACTGTTTGTTTCAATCTTATATAGTTATAGATATATACCATAAAACTAACCTGTAAAAATTTCATTTCAAAATGTGGTAGCGATTTTGAGATATTGCCGAAAATCTCGAGCGGTTATGTCAACGCAGGAAGAATAATCTGCATTGGAATACACAATATGAGAAACGTCACTGCAGTAACGCTTCTCAGATTCAAATTTGTTGGGATAAAAAGTTATATCTTTTTCCATAACCGCAGTACTTCGAAGTGAAAAGTTTCTAAAAATGCATTATACTATCCAAAGCTGCGGTACTTCTTACCAAGTAAGTTTTTATTGCCATAAATTTTTGGAGTAATTACCAAACGTATACGTCCCTTTAACCAAAATGTGTACATTTTTCCTATTTTTTTCAAAAATGTTACTGATCAAGGGATCCCTTTGGCCTCTTGATCATGGGACTACATCGCTTTTAATAGTCTAGAAATGCGCACCAGAACCTGGTCAAAATATCATGTTTAAAAGGATTGATTCTGCAAAATAACAATTACAAAATGTTAAAGATTGCTTCGCGCGTTAAACGCATCGACTGCAGCCTAATTTAAATGTGCCAATATATGGCACATTTAATTTAGACAATTCCAGGGGTTAAGATCGCGCAAGGCATGGTGGGAAAACATGGCGCAGCAAGATCGTAGCCATGGTAACGAGGTTGACATAGTCCCTCCAGGGCCCAATTTCTTGGCTCTGCTAACCACAGAATTCTGCGCTTACGGACACCATTTTCCGCTAACCGCGCCAGCAGAAAAATTTTGCGCTAACCCTCTAAGCACAGAATCCTTAGTTACGGGATGTACGCATGCTCAGAGACCAACATTCCTCGCTAACGCGTGAAATACGTTTACCGTAAGCACCACATTTTCTGCTATAGTAAGCAGGGATTTTTCGCTAACGGTAAGCAGAGCCAAGAAATTGGGCCCTGGGCGCACAGTCGTGTGCACAAAACCGTGATTTGCAAAGTATGGGCAAAACGACTCATGCGCGTGTAGCTATAAAAAGCCAAGAGCGTACAAGTACGCGCCAATCGTGCAACGCACTTTGCACGCGCGTTCATATAATCGTGTACACTATCTTTCGTTCGACGGGCAACGCACCGCGCGCTCAATACGTTCTGTGCGCATACCGGGCAACGCGCTTAACACAAAAATGGGCCTAAAAGTCTTCGTTTGAAAGTATTAAGATTGACACTGGATATGCTTAATCTAATAATAATAATAATAATAAAATTTGCCCATAGTTGGTATTTTAGTCGGGCACCGCGAAATCACGAAATTATACCCAGTACGATATGTGGCAGAGGGGTAACCCCCTCTTATCCCTATACTTTATACGCACTCAACACTGTTGTAACCTAACCCACCCCCCCTTGAAACCTAAAAGGAATTCCTGAGATTCCGGGAACACAATGGCCAACACAAAAGAGGGGGAGTTTTCTCTGCCACATATCGTGCTTCATATGTACGAAATCATCATGTAGTTTTGAATAGGACCTGAAGGTCTATGTCATTGATCTCCATTATATAATGGAGATCAATGGTCCATGTGTTGTCTGTGCTCCAGGGTCACCATAGTATGGTGGCCCTGAAAGGGCATCGCACATCGCACATTTTTGCGCAGATATCTGCGACATTGCAGATTTTGCTGAAAAAATCTGCGCAGAAATGTGCGATAAAATGTGGAGAGGAGAAGGGGGAGGGGGGGGGGCCCTCCGTCTCATATCTTGCTCCATATAAACCCATATACCCAGCAACATATGGGACCGAGCGACTCCCCCCTTAGTCCCCCTTACCTATACAACCCATATTGTTACCTTACACCCCCCCCCCCCCTAAAAACCTAAAAAGAAACCACAACATTCCGTAAGCACAGTGACCACCACAAAGGAAGGGGGGGGGGGTTCCTTCCCATATATTGCTTCATGTATAATTATAGACCAAAAAAAGTCATTGAAAAATGAGCAGAGACCGAATTTGAACCCCAGTCGAACGATCTATAACCTAACCCATTATCCACTATAGCTACTGTTAGAGGTTGACAGAAGCCGTTTTTCAAAGTACATGTACTTTAATGTACCTCTGGGCTACGTGTATTAGTTGAATGAGCAGTAACAATGTATTAGCGCCATTCTTAAAACTACTGAATAATCATGACGCGATGGGTCTAGAGCCGCCTATTTATAATAATTACCCTTAACCCTCCCAGAAAAAAAATTACGCGGCCCGGTCACCGCGACAACACAAGGGCGCCCTCTTGATGACCAAGCCTTCAACCTACCCTCCTTGCAAATGGCCACGCCCCCTCCGTTCCTTGGATTACAGCTTTTGTGCATGTAGTGTCAGTCATTCTCTTGACAGCCATGTTTATCTTCGTTGTCCTTCTCATCACTTGCTCCATCAAACACTTGCGGCGCCTTCTGAAAAGTCTACCCAACAAAACGGAAATCCCTCGATCAAATCCTGAGCCGCGGCAATGACGCACGAGACGACTGCGTAACAACCCGTCTACTGCCAAACTGTTGAGGATGAATATTAATGAGTTGGCGATGAGGGAGGTATCTTCGCTGGTTCCCACTGCCCTGAGGGCGCTGATGGGAATGGCTAATGATCACTGACCTCTACACCTGGACGGACCATTGTCCATATTCTGCTGTGCTAACACTTGAAGTCGGCGCGAACTGGAAGTGCAACATGGCGGACCCGAGACGTCACTGCTGTGAGCCAATGAAATGTCCAGGTGTGGAGGTCAGCGGATTTATTCTGTACATTTTGTATTTATAAACATTACGTAATACGTATCGTACCAACACCTGGACATTTCATTGGCTCACAGAGTCACGTCGTGGGTCCGCCATGTTGCACTTCTCCGCATGCCGACTTCAAAATGAAACAATGATGATCTGTCCATGTATAGAGGTCAGTGCTAATGATGCGTTCCAATCGCGTCGTTGCTCGAACGAGCGAGGGCGCTGTTCTATACTTAGGAAATAATTCAGGTAAGTTTTCACATCCCTATACATCTAAACACATTTTAGATACTGAAGTACAATTCACAAGCTACTTTAATAAACTGACCTCTACACATGGACGGATCATTGCCCATTCACGCTTGAAGTCGGCGCGAACGAGAAGCCACATGGCGGACCCACGACGTCACTCTGTGAGCCAATGAAAATAATGTCCTGGGCTGCGTTCCACTTACGCGAACTGTTTGCGCGAACGTTCGCCTACGTTTTGAGTTTGCGTTAGTTGAAGTGGAACGATATTTTAAAAACTACGTTTTCAAAATGGCGGCGCCCAGTGACAGTGACATCGTTTGGTTGGCTGCTTTTTGTCCAACTCATTATTTTTCTTAAAAAGATCCCTGTAACTGCTCAAAACAATCCACCATTTATAACGAAAAGTATGAAACGTAAATCAAAACCGTAACAAAAAACCGTCGGCTGTTAACTTCTCCGCCATCTTTAAAATACGTCACTGGCCAACAGCGAACAGCTCGAAATGTCGTTCGCCGTTATCGCTAACGTTTGCCAACTTAATTGGCGAACATTGCGTTCCACTCAACATTGCGAACAACGCTAACGTTGGCCAACGTTGGCAACGTTCGCTTGAGTGGAACGCACCCCAGGTGTAGAGGTCAGTGGGTACGATACGTATGACGTAATGTTTATAAATACAAAATGTACATTTTCCCGTAATCCACTGACCCGTACACCTGTACATTTCATTGTCTCACAGAAGTGACGTCATGGGTCCGCCATGTTGCACTTCTCGTTCGCGCCGACTTCAAGCGTTAGCACGGCAGAATATGGGCAATGATCCGTCCAGGGGCCAATTTCACGGAGCTGCTAAGCACAAACATTTGCTTAGCATGACAATTTGTCCTTGGTAAAAACAACGTTACAGACCAAATTTTCACGTGATCTTTATTGTTTTTGATTGATAATCAGCTGTTTGTTTGCTTAGCATGAAAAAAACGTAGAATTTTGGCTGATAACTTGTTTTTAATGAGCAAGACGTTTTTGTGCTAAGCAAATTTTTGTGCTTAGCAGCTCCGTGAAATTGGCCCCAGGTGTAGAGGTCAGTGCAACGATCACTGTTGATCAAAGCCCCTTTACACAGGATGACGACCTTTGTTAGGTCGCCGTTGGAGGCTCAAAGGTCGTTCAAAGGTGGTACACACTGCACTGCAAGAGGTTAAGACATCCCCATGGACGCCATGGTCGCCGTAATTTTTTTAACATGTTCAAAACAGTCGCACAAAGGTCGCCTAGGAATTGGTTGCTCAAAGGTGGCTCAAAGGAGGCAGAAGGAAGGTTCAAGCATTGCCGTGGTCTCAGAGTTGGTTGCATTGCTACATACAAACAGGATTTTCTGGGTTTAGGCAACCATTAAGCGTCCTGGCCGAATTTTGGTCACTCAAAGGTGGCACAGAGGTCGTAGCACTGTGTAAAGGGGCCATTACTGACGTCTTGGTCAAAGACTATAGTTGGTGCCCAGAAAATGGCGTGGTTACAAGAAACGGTATATTACTTCAGGTTGCATGAGTCATTCATTTGAGCCAATTTGTTCGAGCAATAACGCGGGCCAGTCAATACCACAGGGACCAATTTCATAGAGCTGCTAAGCACAAAAATGTGCTTAGCACAAAAAAGTCTTGCTCATTAAAAACAGGTTACCAGCCAAAATTCTCTGGTTTTTCAGGCTAAGCAAAAAACAGCTGATTATTAATCGAAAACAATAAAGATCACGTGAATATCTGGTCTGTAACTTTGTTTTTGCCAAGGACAAATTGTCATGCTAAGCATATTTTTGTGCTTAGCAGCTCTATGAAATTGGCCCCTGGTCAATATTCCGCTGTGCGCGTGACACGTGCGCGCTGAATGTTTTTGCCAAGGACAAATTTTCATGCTAAGCATATTTTTGTGCTTAGCAGCTCTATGAAATTGGCCCCTGGTCAATATTCCGCTGTGCGCGTGACACGTGCGCGCTGAATGTAAAAGAGTCGTCTTTGCAAATCTGCAGGCATTGCAGGCTTTTCTAGGGAGCCAATCAGCGATCGCAGAATGGCGGTTCGAATCACGAACTACGCAACGCACGAAATTCCTTTGTGAATGCCTGCGCAACTGCTGAATGGGTAGTTGACAGCGTGAAGACGCTATGCCTATTAAAGTAGCATTCTTGGTCGAATTTGCATAAAAAGGTCACGCCCCCAGTAAGCGAGTTTGCAAAGATGACTGTATGAGCTAGGGAGCTTGACTAATCGTGTCGTTAGCCGATGCACTGCGTAAAAAGAATAGCCTACGCGACGTGCACATTCAAATATCGAATACAGTCGTCTTTGGCTAAGACTTTATAGCAGACATTGTTTGAAAAACCCGAGTTGTTCGTGTGCCCTGCTCAAACAGTGCATATGTTGTTTAATAATGATAATAATAATGTGCGGTGCTTATATAGCGCTTTATTACCAAAGTCTCAAAGCGCTTAACATTATTACCCCGGTTATTGGGCTCATGAAACATTCCAAATACCATCTCAGCTCCCTGGGGAGTATACAGCTCAATGCTGCCATTTCGGCGCAAAGCAGATAAATCGACCACAATAACCATACATGTATCTGCCTTACTTCTGGGTGGAGATAAACAATGAGTGACAAAGTGCCTTGTTTAAGCAGGACACATGAAACATCCTGGGGCCGGTTGCACCAAACATGTCCTACATGCTTGTCGTAAGATAAGAAATTTAGGACCACCCTAAGACATGTCGTAACTGCGGTTGCACCGAAAAGCTTATAGGCTTGTCCTAAAATGCATATCTTACGACACGTCGTAGGACATGTCCTAGTGTATAATTATAACTGTATTGGGACAGACGCAGGTTACAATCCCGAAATTAGATAGAAACTGTACACAGCATGTTTTCAATCACTTATGTTTTATTCAGATAATTAGTGATTGTTTACAAATGCATGTAGGCCTATGTCACCAATTTATTTCATCATAATCAGAATGGTTGTATTCCCAGGGTCCTTTGCTATGATTACCGTCATTCTTCAATTTATTGATCTTTAAATTCATATAACGAAGCTTAAGCATCTTGGACCTTTTTCTAAAGATTGAGTAATTCCATATAGTTGCCTCGTGTTCCTTCCTGAACATTACCAATTGCGAAGAAAATTGCAAGAACCAAATCATGAAGGGATTACCCTTGATACACCAATCAAGCATGTCAATAATGAGCATGTTCTCTCTCGCTCATTTAAAAAAAAAGAATTACTTTCTTTTTGACTCGCCGTGTTCCGTTTCGATTAAAACAAATCCGAGTTGTAGATTTAACAATTTCACTTTGTTGGACCCTGTTTTTGTTTTGTTGTTTAGTTTGTACTCATTGCTATAAGTGTTGTTTTTTAGTAGAAACAATTAAAGCATTTGAACAAAATCTAAACAGTTAATCCCATGTGCAATCTCAGAAACGTCTTTTAAATGTTGTTGTCTGGTTCTTCTTTTCCCTCAGCTACTGATTTTATGAAGGATTTCTTGATAACTTATTGCTTAGCCGTTTTTTACACGAAATTCGTGTTATCTAAGTACAAAAACTCTTCTAATGTGAAGCTAAATATTTTTTTTATAATTATTTCTTTTACAACCAAATGGTAATAAACATGCAGAAGTATTGTTTTCAATATTTTCTTTAACAAAATCCTAAACGACATTGTACTTTAACCTAAACATATTGCCGCGTATGGCTACCCTAACTATTTAAGTCACCTCCCCACTAGACGTAATTTTATGTCGTAAATCCATGTCCTACTAATGCGTAAGTTGTGATGGTGCAACAGTTGTGTCGTAATGTCTTTCGGTTGCACGAAAGTTGTCTTACACCACACGTAAGTCAGAATGCGTACGGCAAGGAATTTAGTACATGTCGTAAGACATCGATGGTGCAACCCATTTTCGTTCGTAACTTTAGTACAGCACTTAAGACCGTTGGTGCAACCGGCCCCTGGTCGTTTAAAAAGTTTAAACAGCGTTTTAACAGTGTAGGGCTGTCGCACAATCACCCATCTTGAAACGAAACATATGAAGCACGAATGTGGCAGAGAACCCCCCCCCCCCCCCCTCTTTTGTGTTGACCATTGTGTTCCCGGAATCTCAGGAATTCCTTTTAGGTTTCAAGGGGGATGGGTTAGGTTACAATAGTGTTGAGTGCGTATAAAGTATAGGGATAATAGGGGGGTACCCCTCTGCCACATATCGTGCTGGGTATACGATATGTATTAAATATGATTATATGATTAAATTTTCCTCAAAGTTTGCTTCACACACTGTCAGCTCTGGACCCCCATGTGTTGTTCATATAGGTGATGCAGATGTATATCCTTCTGATAAGGTTCAAAACCTTGGTGTAATCTTAGATTCAGCTGGCACCATGCGTGCTCAGGTCTCTAATGTGTGCAAAAAGGCTTCATTTGCACTTTGGAAAATTGGAAAAATTCGTTCTCTTTTGGATTCCAAAACTACAGAAAAGTTGGTGCACGCCTTTATTACATCCCGGATAATAATAATAATCAATTCTTATAGAGCGCCTTCCATAAAAATTATCTCAGGGCGCTTTACATACAGTAAAAGCACATTAAAATACAGCACATTAAAAATACAAGAAAAAGAAACACAAAAATAATTTAATTTAACAATTTTATATCTTCCAAAAAAAATGTGTTTTAAGAGATCCTTTAAAAATTTCATATGAAACGGCACCACGCACTAACAGTGGCAGGGCATTCCAAAGTCTCGGCGCACAGACCTGGAACGCCCTGTCACTGTAGTACTTGTTACCGCCAATAGGTTGGAACAAAAACAATTTTCCCTGAGAATTCGATCTCAAACAGCGACCAATATCACGGACACGCAGGAGCTCATCTAAATAATCCGGGGCCATACCGTTTAAAATTTTGTATGTCAAACAAAGAATTTTGAATTCAATTCTCTGTTTCACCGGGAGCCAATGCAGCTCTTTCATAACTGGAGTAATATTTTCATATTTGTTAATCCTGGTAACTAGACGGGCAGCAGAGTTTTGTATCACTTGTAATTTTCGAACTTCTTTGGCAGGAATACCAAAAAGAAGGCTATTGCAATAGTCAATCCAGGATGTAATAAAGGCGTGCACCAACTTTTCTGTAGTTTTGGAATCCAAAAGAGAACGAATTTTTCCAATTTTCCAAAGTGCAAATGAAGCCTTTTTGCACACATTAGAGACCTGAGCACGCATGGTGCCAGCTGAATCTAAGATTACACCAAGGTTTTGAACCTTATCAGAAGGATATACATCTGCATCACCTATATGAACAACACATGGGGGTCCAGAGCTGACAGTGTGTGAAGCAAACTTTGAGGAAAATTTAATCATATAATCATATGTAATACATATCGTATACCCAGCACGATATGTGGCAGAGGGGTACCCCCCTCTTATCCCTATACTTTATACGCACTCAACACTATTGTAACCTAACCCATCCCCCCTTGAAACCTAAAAGGAATTCCTGAGATTCCGGGAACACAATGGTCAACACAAAAGAGGGGGGGGGGGGGGGGGGGGGGGGTTTCTCTGCCACATATCGTGCTTCATATGTCATATCGTGCTGGGTATAACACGAAAGCTAACACGTTGTGAATCTGGTGCCTTAACCACCCTGCATTATACCCAGCACGATGTGTGGCAGAGGGGTACCCCCCTCTTATCCCTATACTTTATACGCACTCAACACTATTGTAACCTAACCCATCCCCCCCCTTGAAACCTAAAATGAATTCCTGAGATTCCGGGAACACAATGGTCAACACAAAAGAGGGGGGGGGGGGGGGTTTCTCTGCCACATATCGTGCTTCATATGTCATATCGTGCTGGGTATAACACGAAAGCTAACACGTTGTGAATCTGGTGCCTTAACCACCCTGCATTATACCCAGCACGATGTGTGGCAGAGGGGTACCCCCCTCTTATCCCTATACTTTATACGCACTCAACACTATTGTAACCTAACCCACCCCCCCCCTTGAAACCTAAAATGAATTCCTGAGATTCCGGGAACACAATGGTCAACACAAAAGAGGGGGGTTTTCTCTGCCACATATCGTGCTTCATATGCCCTGCATAGGTCGACTCCTAACATCTTGCATTGGCATTCCTTTATACCTCCAGTGGAATTTTCTATACCCAGCACGATATGTGGCAGAGGGGTACCCCCCTATTATTCCTATACCTTATACACACTCAACACTATTGTAACCTAACCCATCCCCCCTTGAAACCTAAAAGGAATTCCTGAGATTCCGGGAGCACAATGGTCAACACAGAAGAGGGGGGGTTTCTGCCATATATCGTGCTTCATATGGAATTTTCGCAAAGCGCTCGCAAGTGCGAATACCCGAATCCAGTTCGGTGGAAACCGAACTAACGCAAGCGCGCCAGAGCGGCAGATTTTTTTTTTTTAATCCGCGGCTTTTTCCGAATTAACACATGCTCTGTCACGAACCCGTTATCTCCAGTGACAAAAATCGAAGGGTCTGGGTCATGAATTGTGATATCCGTGTCGCGGTTAATCGATCGGATTCCCTCCTTTAGATGGTCCAACTCTCCGAACGCGCTGAAAGTGTACGGCTGTTTCATGGACAGCTGCGCACATACTGTACGTGCGTGCTTGAATAATAACGCGCGTTTGTTGTTTTGTTTGCACTTCGTGCGCTGTATGACCATGGGCCGATTTCATAAAACGTATAAGCACCAATATTTGCTTAGCATAACAAAAATTCCTTGAACAAAAACCAGGGTTACAAACCAGATTTTCAGTTGATGTTGATTGTTTTTAACTGGTATTCAGCTGGATTTTGTTTTAAATGAAAAGCACGTGAAGTTTTGGCCGATAATCTTTTTTTTACTGAGCAACACTTTTTGTGCTAAGCACATTTTTGTGCTTACATGTTTCATGAAATTGTCCACGTTGTCGTTTAATCCGTCACAAGTCTTATAAACAGTAAATTGCAAGTCGTTTACCAAGTCAGGGACCGATTCCCTGGAGCTGCTAAGCACACAAATTTGCTTAACAGAACAAAAGTCTTGCTTAGTAAAATCAGGTTACCAGTCAAAACTGCATGCCTTTTTTTCATGATATAAAGCGAAAACCATAAGCTGAATACCAGTCAACCCTGTTCGTAACCCTGTTTTTGCCAAGAAATACTGTTTATGCTCAGCATGTTTTTGTGTGCTTAGCAGCTCCAGGAAATTGGCTCCAGGTCAATGATGAGATGATCATAAACAATTACAAAGGACTATTTTTGCTTAACCTATTCCTTTCTCAGAAAATGCAGCATTCACAGAGCTAAAAACTTCGTTATATTTAGAGCAATTTTCTGCTTTAACCGATAACAATGCACATCCGACAAAAAAGTACACTATCCCTTTAAGTCATTGCAAATATTGTCCACAAAGTTGTGCTTTTATTGTTGGGACTCGAGTGTTTATTAGCCTTTACTCGAGTTGAGTCGAGTCTTCTGATGAGGGCATCCAGTCGAGATGATTCGCCAAAAACTGTGACGCTCGGTTCAGACAGGCGTTCCATAGTCGCGCCGAACCAAATGAGTGAATTGAGTCCGACGTCTGAAACGAATAAGGGCGACAAGGCGCGCCAGACGGCGAACGATCGACTGGGGGAGTCGTTAGAGCGACTCATGCAGGAGCGACTTGATTTCAATTTGGTTCGGCGCGACTGTGGAACGCCTGTCTGAACCGAGCCTGACTCGAGTCGGACTCAAATTGAGTCATTGACGAAACATTACACAAAGTTGTAGTTAAGTTTTTTCCGAGTACCAGCTAAACTACCCGAGATTAAGATGGGTTTGGTATAGATAAAGCTGCATAATACAGACACTACATGAACAGTAAATACTTTTCTAAAGAAATTCAAAACTTGCGCACTTGGACATTTTGAATCTTGAATAAATTAAGCTTTTAAGACAAATGCATTTGGTAAGTACTCGACTGAGTACTTTCCGAGTACTTTCAAAGTATTTCTGTTCCAAAATGATTAAAAAGTACCTGTAGGCCTATGCATCAAATATCCGAAGTTATTAATGTGACCTGTCATCACAAAATGAGAGTAAAGTCGCACGATGTGATTCGGAGATATGGCCATCCAAAGTCAAAATATGAAGGGGTGGTCAATTTGGAGATTTTGCGTAATTAAAAAGGTCCAAGTCCTCCACTACATATTCCCATTTTTTGGGTGAGATCAGATGATCGAAAACCTCTTAAATTAAGCGATTTTGCTTAGTGTTTGCGTAGTTAGTGTTTGGAATAAAGTCCATTAGTGGTCTAATTAACACGGTAATAAAATATGCAAATCAGGTCCTCGTAAGTATCTCACGTTTTCAAAATCTTGATAATTTGTTGTCTATACAATAGTTCGTATGTGTGCAAAATTTCAAGAAGAAATAATAATTAGAACATAGCCGTTGCTATGCTCAACCGAACCTTAGTTGTCCTCTTTTGTAATCTTTTGCGTGTTTTTTAAAAGATGTTTAAAGTAAGTTTTCTCACAAACACGTTTTGTGAAACCCCCAAGTTATATACCATTGGAAAGGTCTCTTTCTCAAGAATTTGAAAATACCAATATCCTAATTTTCAATATTTCCGACTTTACTCTCATTTTGTGGTGTGAGGTCACATTTTGTCTTTAACACTGACTTATTTTTGTAGTAAACAAAGTACTCGTAATGTACTCAGTAGTAAGGTACTACTCCGCTACAACACGGCCATTACAATTCCGCATCGACTCAACAGTAATGTGAGTACTTCATGCATCAGTTAATGCGTGTTTTTGTAATGATAGAAAACTAAAATGAAAAAACTAAAATGAGAATTACAACGTTTTGCCAATTTTAATCATGAAAAAGAAATGAGATTTATTTTAAATGATAGACAGCAGACATTGGGATTCACAGTGCTTTCTTTTTATTATTATATACAAACGGAATTGCTTTAAACCCAATTGTTGTCAACGGTTCATCAACCTTCGAAGTTAAAGTGATTTGCTCAATTTTATTGGCAGCAAAATGCTCGCGGTTGAGTTGTTCTATTAAACAACAAATTAGGTAATTTAACTTTGCCAGCAGGCTATAGTCGCTTTCCGGGGTACTAGTGCTGCGTTCCAATCGCGTCGTGTTTATCGTGTTCACCGTGAATTTCTCCATTTTCACGGGTAGGTTGCATTCCAAACGCTACTCACCAAGACGCACGCGCACAGTCGAGTTAGTTGTGCGGTAAGGACATTCTTTATTGCGCAAGAACTCGTACGTGAACCAACACGCATGCGCGAGTATTTCATTAGTTTATGAAGTCGTGAACATGGAGAAAAAAATTCTACCCCGAGTTCACCACTGGTGAACACGGGTTACCAGGCGATTAGAACGCCATTATACGACTCGTGAACTCGTGAACACGATAAACACGACGCGATTGGAACGCAGCATTACTATTAAGGAAGGTTGCCATTAAACAGTAACGCAACAAACACATGTTGACATGCTGAAACGGCAAGTTTTCTATTCACAAATCTTATACTCTGCACTGAAAAAAATCATGTGGGTTAAATTTACCCAAGGGTGAAAACTGCAACTTAATAGTGCCTTTCGTTCGGCCGACTGTGTTTAGATTTGCACTGCCCAATTTAGGTAGCTACACAGTTTTTATCCTTAATTTTGGAGTACATTTTAAGCCACATGATTTGTTAAGTGGAAATTGGCTACCAGATTGTTTGTTTTAAGAATCATATACAGTTACTGTACTCTATAACAGAAATATAAACAAATGTTAAAAGCCTATCTAGTGTTAACATTATTTCACTTGTATACGTCATCAAGGTTTAAGAAATCAACGAGGATCACAATAATTGGTGCTACTTTATACACTTTTAATCTCTATTTTTCGTAACGAATTTAGTTTTTTAATTCATAATTTTCTTCCTGTGCAAGCATAAGCAACATAGGCAAAACAGTCGTCTTCTAAAGCATAATACTAACCTGTCGTAATGGCGAACTACCAGCTACTGCATGTGTTCTACTCACTATTCGCTATAATAGCATATCAGTCAGCGGTCCCTTACTAAACAATATTTTGGTTACAATAAGAATCGTCTTGGTACCAGTCTTATAAACTTGTCAGGCCATACAACTAACGTAAAACTTTTCGTTATTTCTACAACGGCTTTATACATGTGGGTCATACATAATACGGACCCGTGCTTTAGACAAAACTAACAATCATTTGCCTAGAGTGTCTCCAAATATCATCTAAGTAATCGGTCCTTTAAGAGAAGCATGCAAAGATGGATATCTAAAAGCTTAGCAAAAAAACCAATAACGTTTAATTAATTTGAAGTTGAGCTAGCAATTAGGAATTAATACTTAACTTGTTGGTTTATGTTGAAAACCTATGTTATACAATAAATGTTGTTTTTATCAATTTCTTCGTGTTTTAATGTCGAGCTCCTTAATTACAAAATTTTAACTGAAATCATCCTCGAATCGTCCTTTTATCGCTACCATTTATTAACATAGGCCTACTTTGAAACAAGGGGATATTAAAACACCATCGGTGTTGCCCACAGTATATTATGGTATCAAAAGTTGCACATGCAAGCAATAGTATTTATTTTACTTTTTTTAAAGAGGGACAATTATTAGAGTGTGTTACAATAAGCCATTTGCGCGTGACCCCGAGTTAAATTTAAATAATATCTGGTACACTGACTTGTTCATACAGCTTGGCACAGTTTAACTTTAAATTCTCCAGACCAAAGACACTGTTGCTATATATCACGTGATTCGGGGCAAGCTTTTGCATAGTTACGTAAGAGACGCTCAGCACCAATACGTTGTTTACAATGGGTGAGAATGGCAAAAAGACACCAGACCATTCCAGAGCTGGGGGTTGCTAGCGTATGACGCGTAAGGCTTGCCCCGAATCACGTGATATAGCAACAGCGTCTTTGGTCTGGAGAATTTAAAGTTAAACTGTGCCAAGCTGTGTGAGCAAGTCAGTGTACCAGATGTTATTCAAATTTAACTCGGGGTCACGCGCAAATGGCTTATTGCACACAAAACAAACTTCGCCAATATCAAAACCATCAGTGGGCCAACGCCACAAAATTAGCCAAGCAATAACTCGGCCTCCGTCTAAAAATAAAGCCGACATTATTCACGGCTCGTCAAGGAGACATTTTAGACGCTTGAGGGCAGCACACAACCACAGAGCCCACTTCCTGGCCGTGTCCGAATAACTTGGTTGCGGCTTAAATTTACGCACGAGTCTACGGTAGCCGTTGCAGCCACATCTCATAGACCCCTGCGTAATACCAAGCCGCAGCCAAGTAATTCGAACACGGCCTAAAGACTATTGTAAATTTGTATCCACCAAACGTCGAAAAAGTCCCTAGGTATTTTTTGACTGGATCTTTGCAATTATACATTGTCTCTCAAGAAGATCTTGTTAAGATCGAAATGAGGCCCTCTTAACTTATTTGATTTGTATATTTCAGGTCATTCCAGCCAGCAAGCAGTTTGCAGCAGTTTTAATCTTATTCAATTATATATTGGTCAGATTATTATTCTTGGGCGCAAAATATCCTCCGTGTAACTATTTAAAAAACAAAAAGATCGGCCCGTGATTGGTAAGGGGAAGCGTAGTAAAACGTTTGTTCAGGAATGTTGGTTTGTAGGCCTATACTTCATCTTCAGCTAGCTGGATCGCTACATTAAATGCTGCGTTTGCGAGAGCTCTCCTCGGAAAGTGATCTTCCGTTGAGTATTGGCGTCCTCCAGAACAGGTAGTGGTTTTGGCCTATCAGAGAAAACGATCATAGTTAGCATCATCAGGATAAATTGCATGGTATACAAATATTGAAAGACTTAGAGTGGAATGGGAGGAATATGTGACCCAGCACGAGTAAATGAGACACTTTGAGGCAAAAATGAAAATTGAGATTTTGATTTCATCATTTAAAGCTAAACAAGCTTTAAATGTTGAAATCAAAATCTCAATTTTCATTTTTGCCTCAAAGTGTCTCATATACTCGTGCTGGGTCACATATTATAGCGAGGTAAAATCTGGACTTTTCCATTTCATAGGGTGAAACCGAGTGAAATGGAAAAGTCCAGATTTTACCGAGCGATAATATTCCTTCCATTTTACAATTTGAAGCCACATGTGTTTTATATAACTGACATACAGATCAGCAAACGTTGGCTCATCTGTTGACGTTGCCGGCCGCTATTGTGTGTGGATGACCAGGCCAAGTTCGATCAAGGAACTTAGTTAACTAGTGGTTAGTTCGTGACGTCATTAGGGCATGCGCACTAAAGTTGAAGTGCGAACGACTCTAGTCGAACTATTGATAACTGCCAAACTGGTCCTCCCTGTACTGTGCAATTAAAGCGGCTATTGGTTACCATCGATGCGACCAACCGCGGTAGGCTGGTCGTGAATAGTCGACTATATAGACTAGTCCAACCATCGTCGACTAGCCCGAGTTCGATCAGAGTTAGACTAGTCAAACTATAGTTAACTATAGTCCTTGATCGAACTTGGCCCCAGATGCAGCACAAATTAGGTTACAACCTCTTTTCATGTTTTGGAGTGAGGGTCGACTGTTATAAAGCCGTGGGAACGAGGATGGTCCTAACTGTTGAACAGTAAATCCCATTCACCATGGTCGATTGGGACTTGTTGAGCTGCGGTGTGAATTGGAGTAATAATGAATGTCACATGATGTGAGTTCCACCAATCAAATGAACAGGATCTGAGTGTCAGCTATATAATACAATGATGTCAGTAAACAATGAAGGGTTGACCATAATATTTCTAGCGATAACATATGCGCTATATGCAGTTTGGACTTGGCACCAAAGTCGACGCACCGGGGGAACCAACAGGTCTACATAGCAATCTAGGCACGCTGGTAATTCTACCACGGAGCCCCCTGTCAATGGCGAGAGCATTGGGCTAATTACCTTCAAGATAATCCGTCAAGGAGCGGCTATTTCGTATTCTATGCAATGGTGAATATAACTTCCATTGTACGGTCGCGCTCTAACCAATCAGATGGCGAGGATTGATGGCGAGGATGAAATTGTTCTTACCATTGCACTCACAAACATTAATTATTTGTTTACCATAACGCACACAGCGGTTTCTCCACTGAAGCGTGTACGTGTACAGCGATCGCGTGCCCTGATTCGTCTATACAATGTATACTGTCTTATTTTCAAAGACAATTAGGCCGAGTTCGGGCGGTCTGTTCTTGACACGCGTAACTTGTTCTTGCAAAACCCTCATGGATAGGTGGTGTGTGTTCTTGTTCCGAGTGCAATGTTCACGGGTCGCGTTCCGGAATCAAAACCGCTCCGGAATCTCGGCAATATCTCAAAATCGCTACGACCTTTTGAAATGAAATTGTTACAGGTAGTTTTATGGTATATGCCTATATCTATAACTATATAGGATTGAAACAAACAGTGGGTTCCAATTACCAAACGTATACGATCCCTTTAAAGGATATTTGATTTATTTTTACGATTATTATTTTGCACGGACTTTAATTGGGTAGGACTCGTACAACGGTATGGACCATTTTGAAACGAAACCACCCTATTCAGACTTTAATACTTGTATTTTCACAATCAATTAGACACGCGTGTATAAAAGCACACTGCGTCGACGTCATGGTTGATCTACCTATAGGCTCAGTTTCATGTACGCTTTCGGCACCACGCAGCGTGTGGAGGCCTGCACATCTTCGTAAATCAACACCGATATTATTTTGATCGGATATCGAGTAATCGATACCACACCAGACATTGAGTCTGGTAGACTGACGGGGTATGTGAAACCGGAATCCTTGAAAAAATAAAAACCAAGAAAAAATGAAATCGAATACCGGGATTATGCATTCCAATTCATTTTTAATCAGGATTTTGTTTGGTATGTGTTTGAAATTACATTAACCTTTTTGTATCAAGCTTGTGTATTTTACTTTTGTGTGTTTATCATTTTAATAAAGAATTTCTCTAGTCTAAGAATCCGACATTCACAATGTGCAGAGCTCACGGGGCGTACGAACGTCTGATATAGCCCAGGCAAGATTAACATTTTATGCGACCCTGTGCGCAAGCCAACCGGAGTCGACCTAAGAAACTGTGAGGTCTTACAATAACGGGTTACGGAATACGCGATATAGAAGGCGTCCATTGAATGGTCAGTATGTCGAGATCAATACAGTTAAGTTTAATTTAACTAATTAAACGTTTTCCAATCATAGAACTTTGCAGAAATGTTAAGGCACAGATTTAAGTCAACAGATAACAGATAATAGCACAACAACCGAAAATGCAAAAAAAGATATAGGCCTACACAAGATTTTGGATGGATTCGCCACTTCGTGAAAACGCCGAAGAAAAGAAAGATAGCCCAAGCAAATGTCTACTGTGCTGTAACCCGGCTTATCAATACACCTACCAATGTTACGGTCGTTAACCAACCTCCAGCATCAAAAGCTTGACTCGCGGGTTGCGCTTACTTAAAGGGATCGTATACGTTTGGTAATTACTCCAAAAATTAATGGCAATACAAATTTACTTGGTAAGAAGTACAGCAGCTTTGGGTAGTATAATGCATTTTTAGAAACTTTTCACTTCGAAGTACTGCGGTTATGGAAAAGGATATCACTTTTTATCCCCAAAATTTGAATCTGAGAAGCGTTACTGCAGTGACGTTTCTCAGATTGTGTATTCCAATGCAGATTATTCTTCCTGCGTGGACATAACCGCTCCAGATATTCGGCAATATCTCAAAATCGCTACCACCTTTTGAAATGAAATTTGTACAGGTTAGTTTTATGGTATATTTCTTTAACTATATAGGATTGAAACAAACAGTGGGTTCCAATTACTAAACGTATACGATCCCTTTAAAACTCAGGCTCCTGAAATAATACTAAATTTGTTTGTTATTTTAACTTAACTTGTTAATATTCGATATTTTCATTCATTTCGTCCGTCAGCTCAATGTAACTTTTGCAGATAAAAGAAAGATAGCCGAAATGAATGTCTAATGTAGCACAGCTTCAATAATAGTTAATACACCTGCCAGTTTCACGGTTGTTAACCAACCTTAAGCACCAAAAGCTTGACTCGCGGGTTACGTTTACTTAAAACTCGGGCTCCTGAAACTCGGTCAGAATATTAAGCCCGGCCTTTTTCCCTCGGAGATATTGGATGAGATTGAGGCTACACAAGATAATAACAAACTCCTTATGTCCCCCAAGGAGGCGAAACAAAAATATGAATGTTGCCGCGCCGCTGTACATGTGAAGTAAACGTGTGAAGGTGCCATATTATGGTGATATGTTCTGGTATTTAAAAAGCCGGGTGACGCATGAACAGAATTATTCAACGAAAAAGCCCAAAAGACAAACGAGTTAAAATAAATGCCGATTTACACAATAATAATCAAACGTCAGTCAACCTAAATTAAGATCTTCGTCCTTCAACTGTATAAGCAACTAATTTAAGAGAGTAAGCACAAATGAACATGTGTAATTCGTTTCTTCTTGCCGACTTTGCGTTTTATCTTAAGCTATTTAATGTCAGTAAAATATAATTTAGGTGAGATTGTTGACTCTCAACTAATGATGCCGACGAAATTTAACTCAGATTATTGGCCTTTAACTAGACTATAAGTAAATGTCGGTAGAATTTTACCAAAATTCTCGACCTTTAACAGCAAAAGTCAATAAAACGTAACTAAGATTGTTCTTATTTCTGCAGTGTCGGTTCAATTTGACTATTGCTGCCCTTCAACTCAAATGTCGGTAAATATTACGACGATTGTCGACTCGCAGATCAGTAAATGTAGATAAGTGCTTGTTTCCTTTTGCGATCGAGGATCGAAACACAAAAGAAAACAAAGGGAACAAAAGATCCTCGAAGGACGGTTTCTTTGTCCTCGATCGCTCCGGTAAGCGCTAAGCAATGGGGTTAGGTTTCAGTAAAGGAATAAAGGAAAACACAATAGGGAATCCTCGGTGTTTACTGTGTTTAGCGAGGAAACACTTTTCTTGCTATCAGTTTGTAAACATGTTTAGAAGCTAAATGTACGCATCCAATTCCTAAACATCAACGTTCAATGGCTCAACACAATCCGTCCTCATGCTTAACATGTTTAGCATTTAAACATGTTTACAAACTGATAGCAAGAAAGTGTTTAGAAAAGTGTTTACTCGCTAAACACAGTTTTTGCAGTATACGACTGCCGCCCTTTAATTCAGCAATCGTTAGTAAAAAAATAAATACGAAGGACGACCTTGTAGCTTAACAGATGTCGGCTATGAAATCGCAGAGACAAAATTAGAAAAGGAGTGGCGATTGTGAACAAAGAAGATGCGATCATAATATATATATAGCAGAATGAAGGATGTTTATGGGAGGTTTATACGTGTCTGGCCCTTGGCAAAACTGTGACCCTTCCCGCAACGGTCGCCCGAATGAAAACACGCACTTAATCAAATTGTCAACTTACAACAATGGGCGAGATTCATCACCGCGCCAAAACAAAATAGGACACAATAATGTAACGTCAGTATGTCAGCTACGAAGTCGTGGGGTGAGGGTGGGATTTGAGTGGGGGAGGGGGGGGGGGGGGGGGGGGGGGGGGGGGGAGCTTGGACTTTAGGAGTCTGTGTAAACACGAACTTGTTCTAATGATCTTTCTTTTGTATTTGATTCGATGTAGGGCAATCAATTTGACCGTTTGACCGTTTTAATACTAGCAAAGTCACATGGAACATATCCAGCGAATGCACTGGAAACTTATCTCGCTTGCAAAATAGTACACTTGGTATTTTGTACAGTCGGATTTAAAAAGAAAACAGTCGATCTTGACTACAAATTAGTGTCGGCTAGATGAAACTAGTGTCGGCAAGATAGGTGGTTTTTTTTCTAATGAAGAGGTTTTTACGGGAAAAATTGTGCTCAAATTGTGTAGGCCTATACAGAGATTGTGCACGACCGTAAAAAAGAAAGTGTTTCAATGGTCTAGAAATATTGGACACGAAGGCCAGAGGTAAATATAGGCTATCCCTGGTTCTAACCTACTGTACTCGATAAATTTGTCATTAAACCGACACGGCTATCTCTTAAAAAAAAAACATCTAAAAGGCTCAAAAAGGTAAGAGCCAATTTCAATATACGCGTATCCACGTAAAGCCACCGCCGCTCGTATTACGCCACGGGCTGCGCAACATGAACGTGTTTAAGTACGTAACTTAATAGCAGTAGACGGATCAGTGTTTTGAAGCGCTATCAGGTTTTGGTGTTTTTTAATTATCATTATCAGAAAAGAAAAGAAAAAAAGAAACTAAGTACTGTAGATAATTTAGGCCCTCTTGAATTTAATGTACAGGAGCCAGGGGCTTGTGCTTACACATACACCCGACATTCTTGTGGGTAATGGATAACAACGAAGACGACAATTCGAATAATTGATCAACAACTTTACCGTTAAGCATGATTATCACCTTTAATTAGCGTAAGTTTTTAGGTAATAAGGAGACAGTGGCACTTAGGGAGACATTTCAGTGTCTCCCTAAGTGTCTAGCTACCCTAAAAAAATTATGTTTGTCCTAGAACGACATATTTTGGTCTAAATAGCATAAATCTCGAAGATCTTAGAGAAAAGGGTTAGGGTAAAGAAGTTAGGACTGTTTTAAGTTTGTGTACATCTCTATAGGATTGTCTCCCTAAGTGCCTATTTGGAGGTATATTAATGATGTTACTAATAATAATGAGTCATTTGTTTAAATGGTCTTGGGGTGTTCGGTACGGTATTATATTTAATGAGTGAAAGTTGGACAAGGCTTGTTCCAAGATTCAATTTTCCAAAACTTTTTGTAAATTCGGAATGGGCTTGATGTGATTTTGCATCCAAAGCGGACACGGTCAGTAGCATTATGTGATTTCAACAAAAGATTTACAAACTCGTATCCAAATGCTCCAAATTCACAATCTTCTTCTAAATTTACATCCTGGATAAGGTCGTAAAAATGCAAATTCAATTCCAGCGCATGTGAGTTCGGACTTAACGACTTAAAGTTATGATACACCATTGGTAATTGCTTGAATTATCAGGAATGGGTGGATTTGGGGGGTTGTATTTTATAGTAAATATCGTTTAACTGACCTGTCCGAAGTTTTACAATCATGGTTGCTGAGAAAAGCAAGAAAAACGGCGTTCGTTTTCAACCGGCGTAAGGCAGTGGGTTCTTATTTTATTTTATTTTTTTAAGATTTCTCTCCGGCGATTGTGATTTGAACAACAAAAATATAATGTGTCGGAACAATTACAGGATATCTATCGCAATCATTTCGCTGGATGCCTACAATCACTATTTACTTTCAAATAAGTATGGTATTTCTTAATAATTTGGTAGTAAAATGTTTCGATGTCTGCAAATGGTGTATCCTATACCTTCAATTCCAGGATGTGAATTTGAAAGAGGGTGTGAATTTGGAGCATTTGGACAGTAATTTCGGAAATCTTTTGTTGAAATCACATCCTGCTACTGGCTATGTCCGCTTTGAATGCAAAATCACAGCATGCACATTTCTATAGTGTAAACGCTCACGTGGTTTAAACCAAAAGTGGTACTAAAACATCATGATATGCTCTACCGTCTTTTCTTAAGCATCTAGTTTGAATGCAACGTTTAAAGTAAGGACGGGGTCTGCCTAAATGTTAGAGAAAATTGGGTCAAGTAATTGTCTACGCCACAAATTATTCCTAATCTTGAATTATTCTCCTGCTTCAACTGGTTAAATAACACCTTGTGTTTTAAAAGGTCAAACATATAAGGCCGTGTCCGAAATGGGTGTCTAGAGCTACGGCTAGGTCTATTGTCTATACGACGGCCATTTTGTAGCGCTGTCGTCTAGAGCTACAGCTACGGCTACAACGTCACAAAAATCTAGCCGTAGAAGAAGTTGTCTAGCTCAGGCAAAACAAAATGGCGGCAGCACTAACGTTAATTTTGGAACAAATTTACGTTTATTTTTCAATGATAGTGCATTGAATTGAACCTAACAGATCGACAAATACGTCAATATCCTCGACTGGCTGTAAACAAACATTGCGTAACATCTAGCAGACGATAATTGTTGTAAATTCTTACATCGTAATTTTGCAAACACTAATTCAAGCATCGCTTGGGGGCGCAATAACTAGCCGCAGGCTCTACCGTAGCCACGTCCGAATTATATTTGCCTTGGCGCCTACGTAGACGTAGCTGTAGCTGTAGACGTAGACCGTAGCTCTAGACACTCGTTTCGGACACGGCCTTAGAGAAAATTGGGTCAATAAATTGTCCATGCCACAAATTATTCCTAATCTTGAATTATTCTCCTGCTTCAACTGGTTGAATAACACCTTGTGTTTTGAAAGGTCAAACAGTATAAAACACGTTTATTTCTTTGTTATAAATGTATTTAGAGCGAAATGAATTCAAACCACAAGGTTATCAATAAGCCGATTGCGAGATGACGTTATTCGCGAGTACTGGGGCCAATTTCACGGAGCTGCTAAGCACAAAAATGTGCTTAGCACAAAAAAGTCTTGCTCATTAAAAACAAGTTATCAGCCAAAATCCTACGTGTTTTTCATGCTAAGCAAAAAAACAGCTGATTATCAATCAAAAACAATAAAGATCACGTGAAAATTTGGTCTGTAACCTTGTTTTTACCAAGGACAAATGTTCATGCTAAGCAAGTTTTTTGTGCTTAGCAGCTCTGTGAAATTCACCCCTGGTTGTTAAAACTGATACATCTTCATCATGGGCGTGGTTCCATCTTCTTACCTTTCTTTACTACTTGCTTGACGCTGTCTCCCATGGGCGTGTCCATTTGGTCTCTTAGCAACATGAGGGCCTCCAATAGTACGTCGACTGTCCTCCTTTGCCACACCCCTGGAGAAACGCTCGGTCTGTCAATCACGCCGTAGGGAGTATTTTCTGCAAGGACCAACGTAACCGAACGTGTAAGTTGACTTCGAGAACGAACGAGACTTTACGAGAAACCGGACTCCCGGGCTCCTCGTGTAGTAGCTTCAACGTGTAAAGCAAGTAATTTTCTTAAAATAAGTTTTTGTTAAATATCATTAACATTAACAATCCTTTCCACAAATATAATTATTAATTTCAATTTACCAAATGTGAACGATATATTATAACAGAAAAAGGGAGAACGAAAAAGTAGAGTTACATCATAAGTACGTCATTCCATTGTTCTCTCGATCACGTGCTAGTCGTTCTCATGCGTAGACCACATGCAGTATAAGACGTTTTTGCCATATATAATTTTTTGTCTCGTGTAAAGCAAGTAATTTTCTTAAAATAGTTTTTTTTTAATAAAAGGTAGATAAATCCTTTCAAAAAATATAATTATTAATTTCAATTTACCAAATGTGAACGAACAAAGGGAGAACGAACAAGTAGAGTTGCATCCTAAGTACGTCATTCCATTGTTCTCTCGATCTTATGCTAGTCTTTCTAATGCGTAGACCACATGCAGTATAAGACGTTTTTGCCATATATATATATTTGTTTTAATTATTAACGTTCTTCGACGTCCGCACACGTCAACACCAGAGCATGCAGTACAGGGAGTACAGTACAGTATTTGGGAGGCTGAGCTTTCTCTTCTTGGCAATGAGCCAATCACGTTACAACCTGATCACTTAGGTCAATCATTGTCCCCTACATTTCTTTAATAAATGCATGTTTTAATATAATTATTGTAAAATTAATTTTGAATTTACCATCCATGTTTATGGCCGTTTCATGGTTCAGATCTTCGTAAAATCCAAGTAATATATAAAGCAAAATCAACCACATTTAGGGGTGCTACATGTAGCCGACGGATCGGAGGTGCCCGGAAGTTCAATCATTACCTTTATGCGCGAGACTTACACGATCTACCGCGAGACTTACAAAATAGTGGCTCCCTGTATGCGGATTTTGTTTTCATAGGAGGGTTATGGGTAATTATCATAAATGGGCGTATCTACACCATACTAAGTGGAAGACATACTTTCAGATCCATACTTTCTCTTAAATTAAACTCACTTCAACAATAAAATTGGAGCCCCAAAATAGTCAATACAAAAATAAGCAGAGACCGAATTCGAACCCCAGTCGAACGATCTATAACCTAACCCATTATCCACGGACAGAAGCCGTTTTTCAAAGTGCTTTAATGTACCTCTGGGCTACGTGTAACTAGTTGATTGAGCAATAACAATGTATTGGCGTCAATGTTAAAACTACTGAATAATCAAGATGCGAGGGGTCTAGAGCCGCCCATTTATAATAATTACCCCTAACCCTCCTATAGGACAACAAAAGCGCTCTATGTACCGGTATACCCTAAAACATGAACAGGTCGATTCATTAAGCCCTGCCCACTGTGCAGGTGGACAACACCATACAAAACACGGCATGTTTGAAACGCGTGCGTCATTTTGCAAAGTTCCAGCATGTCGGACATCAAATTTGGCGGTGATTGGTCAGAACCTCATACACTATAGGGCGTGGCGTATTGACCGACCTTAATTGTGACTCGAACCAGCAAAACGATACCCGAGTTGAGAGAGCTATACTTTTAGGTAATCTGCCTTTCACACGACAGAGAACGATATCCAATGTTTTCATGAACATGACATAAAATATTAGGATATATCATTGATAGATCGGCGGCCATGGTGGCTCAGCACTGGTTCATTTCGGTGTCGTCTGCACGGACAAAGACGACAGTGGCTATACGACTTGATTTCAAGTCTACACTTGCACGGTATCCAAACAGAATGAACAAAAACTTGGTCCCATGGTCAAGTTGACCTCTCTTTGAAAATTATTCATAACTCTGCCAAAAGGTATCAGATTTTAACATTTGATATCTCATTTTAAAGTTGAAAGGTGTATCTTTCAAACCATACCTATTATTATTTATGTTGGTTACACATTCTACGTGTGGCATGTTGTTATTTTCGTTTGTCCTTTTTTTCGAGACACACTGTTTTGTTACCATTAAATGCCTCACCATCACATCAAGATTGTAAAAAAAAAGTGAAAACAGGCCACGGTGAAACCATTTTTGTTGAGAGAGCAGTGCTCCAAAATATGGTTTTATATATCTTCATGAAAATTTGCTTTAAAAATGACAGAATTGTTTGCCTATACCAAGAGCAACATTTTCAGACGCCCCAAGGTATACTATAACAGAAAATAATGTCCAGATTGATCTTAACATTTTGCAAATAAATGACCCTATCGCACACAGACTATTGCGAAGTAACCCACAGATATTCCCTCCCATATATAGTGCAGTTGCCATAGAGCTGTCAGACCTTTCAAAACCTTTCAAGTTTCCTGAACTGAAAGGTTTTGAAAGGTGAGAAAACTGTCTGACAAAAGGGACCTGTGAAAGATTTCGAAAGGTAATACCACTCTCTGAACAAACTGGTGTGAAAAAAAAATACCTTTCAAGTTTCTTGGACTGAAATGTTTTGAAAGGCGAGAAAGCTGTCTGACAAAAAAACCTAAAAAAGATTTCGAAAGGTAAAACAACTTTCTGAACAAACTGGTGTGAGAAAAAATACCTTTCAAAAGGTATTGAAAGGTGTAGTAGTGCAGTAGCAACAGATTCTGGATCGTTTTAAAATGTTCATACTTATTTATAGCCATTTTGTCAAGTAAGCAGATTTTGAAAGGTTTTGAAAAATAAAACCACATAAGGGTTAGCTAATGTCCCCTTTAAACAAGGCTGCGACCTTTGTGCCACCAACGAGAAAGAGGCCACGACTTATTGAGCGAATGAGGAGACTACTCCCGACCATACGTCGGTCGACACTCCGGCAACCACGTGGCGACAACCCAGTCGCCTGTAGTCGCCTAAACAAAAGTGGGACAGGCCCTTTACGTTATTTACGATGAATCGCTGATTATATATATACACCCCAAAATCAATTAGAAGCCTCAATTAAAAATGACTCTATTAAGTCCTCACTGTACTCACCATCTTCCGAGTAAGGCAAATCCATTGTGTTAGCCGTTTCTGTAAGCGTGGAAAGAAGCACCACAAATGTCGCTAAGAACACACACATTTTCGCTGCAGTTGTTCCCGCCATTTTCGTCTGCCAGTGAGCTGTCGATCGTCTGCCGGTGTCTCCGAAGTTGAAAATAAAAACAAATATCTCTTGGGAGCAGCAAATCGGATGAAGAAAACTAAAAACTAAGAGAGAAGATGCACCGCCAACAGAAGATGACTGTATACGCCAAGTGGGCTGAGAGTGTGTAATGAATGATACCGCGGCTCCGTCAACGGCTTTTATGAGCTCGACAAGGATTTTCGTATTTGAGGCGGCGCGCAACTACAAACACAGACACACACACGCCCATATAAAAAGAATGGCACCTCGGTTTATTTTTTTTGGGAGATGACACGTCCCCGAGCGCTCTGAAATGTCGCACAAAGGATAACCAGATTGTTCTTGAAGGGCAGTAGCTGATAGAGTACCAGTTCGTGTCGTAATTACGCACACACACAAAAAACGGCGCGTATCGTGTGCGGGAGTGGCGAGTTTCTAGTGCTTATTCGCGGCAGTGAGCTGCAGCTTGACACGAGAATGAATTCATGCAGTATACAGAAGGGGCTGTGGTATCTTAGGAACGCTCTCCACGCGCGCGAGCTCGCACCTGATTGGCTGGGATGTTCTTCCGGCTTCTTGACGCAGGAGAGATACGGATTGTTATTGGCTCTTGCGTTGAGACGTCACCAAAACATTTCGTTTAACTTTAACACATTCTATATACCCCTGAACTACCATGCCTTTTTTGTATATATTAGGCGACTTTAGTTCGAAACATGATCTTCTCGTATAATAAAAAACAATCAAAAGCTCAACATTTTTTTTTTGATTCGATTAATATTATTTGTACTATTTTGCAGGGAATGTTTAACTTAACTATTTTTACTAGTTTGCGTATTAAAGAAAATCCGCTTTAAAAAACTTCTTATTTTATACTGTGTAGCCTATTCAGTTGAATACACTGTTCCCAGACCAGGGCCCAGTGAGAGACGACAATGTGAAGAAATTACAGTTTGAGAGGTGGGAGGAAAACCCCAGAAGAACATTCTGACGAAAACCCACACAATCAGGTAGGGACTAAAAAGACAATCCCTGTAATGGCCCAGGCGAGATTCGTACCTGGGTCACAACAGTGGAAGGAACGGAAGAAAAGAACCGTTTTGCTAACCTGACCAAAACAGTGGTAGATAAAAACATTTGCATAATTGCTTTTAGGGAGAAATGTTTATTTTTGATTGCCAGTTAATTTGAAGAAGAAGAAGAAGAACAAACCACAAAAAACAAGTGTTTAAAACAAATTATTTAGAAATAGCAACCTTAGAAAACACTAACCTCAGAGAAAAGGTCCAGATATATTAATATAGCCTAAAAAGGACTCCATTTTGTCTTTGCGCTTCCGGACCACTCCATGACCTTTCTATGGGCATTTTACACGGGGTTGTCCTTACCCTTGCTGTAATTTTTGACTGAATGATTTCTAAGCGTACTCTCCCCCGATAAACATATATGTTTTAATTTCATCGTGGCATTTTATAAAAAATCAGTTGGAAATAAGTAAAAAAATGAATTTTACTTAGATGAACTTGACATTCGGATGTTCGTTCCTAGGTCTCCTTGTTTGATCACGTGTGTTTTCACATCGCGTACTTGCGAAAGAACACAAATAAAAACGACTTGAAGATTTACCTACCTACAACCGATGGATTCTAGATTGTATACAGGCTCGTTTGTATCACTCTTTCAACAATCTTCTTTGTCAAAGGTCATTTTAGATTTGTCTGTAAATTAAAATAATTCCAAATTAATGAGTGTCCCAAAAGATATTTTATTCTTCTATTTAAGTTTACTTTTTACCCAATGACCGCCACATAATTATTTCATAAGTCTTCATCTTTGTACGAGTATTTCGATGTAACTTTTTGCATTTTTCATATATTATACCAAGGCCTTTTTCCGGGGGTGATTTTCTTAAGAAATCAATGTACCCAAAATAATGTTCAAAAATTCCGACTTTTACACGCTAATTTTTCCATTCGAGGGTCCGGAAGTGCGCCACCAGGGGTCAACGTTTAGGCTCTATTATGTAGTACTAAAAAGAGCTAATCTGGAAGTACGGGTGACCAGGGAAAACGATGAAGGGTACCAGCCAATAAATATGGAGGTCACTGCCCTCTGGCACTGCCTCATTGCTAATAAACAAAGACAAGATCATGTATGCGTGCAGTTGCGGTGGTTTAACTAGTAGTAGAGTAGGAATATTACAAATCTTTCATCAAATATTACAAACAATTTGCAAGGCTTATAGACCATGAAGATGGCTAAAATGTTTTTATTTCCTGAATTCCGTGATGCCCACTAATGCACCACATACATTTTGGCATACAGAATTAGGTTTCAAGGGTGTATATTCGAAATACGATTTTGAATGTTACTAAACTGTAAAATTGCAATAATACATTTTTCTCTCGAATTTGTAATTCTTCCAAATAGGCACTTTGGGAGACAAATTAGCGTAAGTTTTTATGTAATAAGGAGACAGTGGCACTTAGGGAGACATTCCAGTGTCTCCCTAAGTGTCTAGCTACCCTAAAACATGATATTTGGGAGTTATTTTTGTCCTAGAACGACAGAGTTTGGTCTAAATAGCATAAATCTCGAAGATCATAGAGAAAAGGGTTAGGGTAAACAAGTTAGGACTGTTTTCAGTTTGTGTACATCTCTATGGGATTGTCTCCCCAAGTGCCTATTTGGAGGTATTTATAATAACAGTTGTTAGTGTATTTAATGATGAGAAACGGTGGGAAAGACTACATGTAGCTACTTGCAAGCTGCTGGCCGGTGCCATACAGTGGCGAACGTATAGGTGTTTTGCATTTAGGAGTTGTTGGTACGAAATATACCCTCTGGAGACTTGAACACAATGGGGACAATGGGAATGAAAAGGTCTCCAAAGGGTAATCTCTATAGATGAATAGGTCTCCATTAGGAATTTCACAAACTATATTTTAGATTTGTACTTAAATTACTCAAAAACTAGTGTTAGGATGTGGGTAAGGGTTAGTGTTTGGGTTAGGGTATAATATAGGGTATAATTGGGTTGAAATTTCAACCCAGGAAAATACATTGTGGTTAAAATGGGAGTATTTTGAAAAACGTGCTCGACTTTCTAACCATTTTATACACGAGAACAAAGCCATGTCTACACAGTGATACAACAACTTGTGTTCATGTACATGTATGTGAAAGAGGCTGGTTACCGCTGGTAGATTCCGGTGTGGCGTGAACTAAAACCCGGACTCGTTGATTGTATTGCGCATGCAATGGAAATAATGAGAGTGATCGGTCACGTGAGAGGGTTTCACCAATAATAATAAAAAGAAGTCTGATTTTCACAGGGGCCTGATTTCCATACCACACTGGATCGAAAGACGACGTGTTGTACCTTTTTTCCATAAAAATAGATCGTGATTCGGTTGTCGTTTTCTTTTTAAATTGAAAAAAATTGATATGCTTGACTTTTGAAAAGCCACAAAGTTTGTTAACGTTTTTAACCAAATGTTACCAAATGTATGTGGTGCAAAATGGGCACCGCGATTTGAAACATGTTAGCGATCATCCCGGCCCCTTGTCTATATAAACAACAGTTTAGCTATAATTGTATTTCGATCCTGCGAACATTTACCACATCATGTTATTTGTTGTCTGGTTAGAGTGTGGCCTAGCGGCTAGGGGTGCACCAGCCTAATTCAGGTCCCATTGAAAACAGTGTAAAATTAACAATGTTCAGGACCAAGTTTCATGCACACCGACATCACTGGGGTTTCTCAAACAACAATCAGATTATTGTCTTGGTCTTTATCTTTCCATTTCTTTCCAATTTTTAGTGAGTTAGCCAATTACATTTTTTGATATTCACACCAAAAGAAACTCACCTCCCGAAAAGTGATACTTCCCGAGCCTGCAAGCAGCCATTTTACAAATGGCATCCCTCCACGTTCTAGGGCAATTAGGACCCATTTTATAACCGTAATTTTATCATGTCTGCCCTCAGATTGAAGCTCAAAAACCAGGGAGTTGATCCCATGCTATATTTACACAATCCCACCATTTTGTTTACCAAACGGCCTCCTAATGAGACCGCGTAGAAATTCTCCCTTCATTATTAGGGTGGTGCACCCTTAGGGTTCGTGATGCATGATCAGAAGGTCAGGGGTTTAAATCCAGCTGCTGCTGGCCATAATGTTGTGTTCTTGGGCAAGCCACTTTACCACCACCAATTGTCTTTCTCCAACCAGGAGTATAAATGGGTAGCTGGAGAGTGACCGGCGATCGACAAGCATTCCGTATACAGGGGGAAATAGAAATATTCTCAGTCATTTTATGCTATACAGAAACCGGAGATGCACTATCCTAATGAGCTGAGGCAATATGGCTCGGGATAGACTTTGCTTTGCTTTTTGCTTTGGATGCCGCGAGAGGTATTAAGACTAATAAGCCATGTTCCCATTGCTCTGTTTTTGGTTAACGTACCGCGACATTTCTGCAGAATGACAAAATGTAATCCAATGGGAACGCGCGGTAGACTAACGTTTCTGTCAACGTACAACGGCGGTGATATAAAACTAGCAGGGGCCAATTTCACGGAGCTGCTAAGCACAAACATTTGCTTAGCACAAACAAGTCTTGCTCATTAAAAACAAGTTATCAGCCAAAATTCTACGTGTTTTTCATGCTAAGCGAAAAACCAGCTGATTATCAATCAAAAACAATAAAGATCACGTGAAAATCTGGTCTGTAACCTTGTTTTTACCAAGGACAAATTTCCATGCTAAGCAAATTGTTGTGCTTAGCAGCTCCGTGAAATTGGCCCCAGGCTGAAAGTGGCCGCGGAAGGTTTTTGCTGAGCTGCGGTAAGTTATCATATATATCAGGGACTAATGGGAACAGCCTCGCCCTGTAGAAGTACCGCGACCACGCGTAAACTGCTTTTAAAAAAAGTCAAAACGAGTAAATAATTTCCAATTGTCCAACGACGTTGTTCAACCATTTTACCTCGGGTTTTGGAGAACACCCCTCCAGCTATTTTAATGGTATGCGCCTCACGCACGTGCCCTTATATGGAAATATACGCGCGCGTTCCAGCTGCTGCTTGATATGGCGTGACGTCGTACGATATTATACAAATAATGAATGTTTACGAGTGCGATGGTAAGAATAATTTCATGAGGTGACAGATGACATGTTCTATTCCACGAGGCGAAGCCGAGTGGAATAGAACATGCAATCTGTCACCGAATGAAATTATTCTTTCCATTGCACGAATGTGAAACATTCATTATTTGTTTTATACAACGCCTGAATAAATTCTCGTAGTCTGATTGGTAACTTGTAAACTAGTGCTTACATCAATGTAATAAACATGTAGTAACATGCTAATTAGAGAAGTTGTTTTTGTTCTTTCAATGCGCGCGCACCGTTTGATAGAACCACGTGATAGAACGTTTTGGGCGGTGCGGGTTCGCGTCGTGTGATAGGTCGAATAATTCAATGCACGTGATCGACGACCCACCAATCGGATGGCGGGGATTTATTCAGGTGTTGTATAAGACGTGATATGACGTTGTGACAGACTCGTTGGTTGTAATGCGCATTCTCTGTGTGGTTTCAACCAATGAAAAGGTCATGGACAAGGCTTCATTGGAGTCTAAATTAAATGTGACACCGAAAAAGCGTTTGAAACGGTTTTATCGGCCGTTTTATCGGCCCTTTAAACATACCCACGTGTCGGGCTCTCAACAAATAGAAATTGCTAAACTGTCTCCGGTATTTATAAATAAATTATCATAACGAAACACGCCTCAATTGCGGCTGAATGTAATCGGTCTATCTAAAAGGGTAGTGTCTGTATACGTGTAAAAGAGAACATGCATGTTTATCGTGTATTTCATGAACTCCCTGGGCTTTGATAACGGGTTGTGTGGATTTTTTTTCTGAAAAGCGATAGCTCTGGAAACTACACTAGAAAGCCTCGGGGCTTTTGTGTCGGCATCAATATCGAATCTCCCGCAAGATCTATTACGAACGAATCGATAGCAACTTTGGAATATTTTTGCATATCGGATAATTGTCTGCCAACATTTTTTTACCATTTCCCCCAAATTCGTAGACAGATATGCAATTCATAAGGGAAAAGCAAGTCGAGTTTTGGTTTTTTATATCACAATCTATTTATCCAGTTTACTATGTTTGAAAATTTGTTAACAAACAAAAGTGAAATATAAATTCCACCGATTTACTCCCTAACTACAGAAGTTCTTGCAAATGGGCCTATTATTCAACACCAGTGTATTTGACACGATATTTGAGAAATGGTAACGATTTCATGAATCGAGTTTCTGCCATATATGTTTGCTATGTTTTTTCAACTTGTATCCCCGTTTATTGTTTTAGCTGGATCTACTTCATACTTCAAACAGCTCTCAATGTTTTATTGAGGACTTTTACACAGTTTTTTTTCTTCAGCCAATGGTATTGACCTTTTCGTTATTCTACGACATAAGTTGGGATCGTTCCAATAGCTGTCTCAGTTTGGTAGGATTCGATTTTGGCGCTGGTGCAGCGTTCAGTGTATATAGCCGTGTTCGCACTGGATAAACATTTTGGGTAACTTTACCATGACGCCGGGTAACATTCCGATTGGTTAATCTTCCCACCGTCCACACTTGGATTTAATTGACGCGGGTAGAATTGCCGAGACCATGGGTAAACTAACCGTGAAAGGTCACTGGCTGATGTGACCTGTGGTCATTCGACCGGGTGATGGAAGATTTAACCGAGACGTCGCGTCCGCACTGGATTTTCTGGCTCGGTTAAATTGACCTGGTCAATCTTCCTGGGCTCCTTTGGCTTGGTTATACTACCCACGCGGCGTGGGTAAGTTACCTGTGAGGAACATTTTTTGTTATGGAATGAGCGCTATATAAATGTGATTATTATTATTATTATTATTATTATTATTTCTAAATTCGGCATATCCTGCATGTCGGCACTGACGAACAATAAAGGACAGGTTTAAGTTTTCAATTCATCTCAACGTATATTTAAATTTGCTCAAAATGTACATTCAGATAATTATACAGAAGGTCATTGTAAGAGAAACGTTGATGAAGTGCACGAATAATGATGTAGGACACACATGAAAGATCGGCATGGAGGCATATTCAAACGACAAAGTCTTAAGAAATGGCTTTTAAAGGTAGGATATACCATTTGCAGATATCGAAAATATTTACTACCGAATTATTAAGAAATATCTTACTCATTTGAAAGTAAATAATTATTCTAGGCATCCAGCAAAATAATTGCGCTAGATATCCTGTAATTATTCCAAACAAATTAAATTTTATAAAGAAAAATTCGCGATCGCCGGACGGCGATCGCGAAAAAACAAAGATAACATAGAATAACTGCTCGACCCGATTGAAAACGAACGCCGTTTTTCGTGCTTTTCTCGGCATCCATGATTGTAAAACTTCGGACAGGTCAGTTAAACGATATTTACTATAAAATACAACCCCCAAATCTACCCATTACTGATAATTCATGCAATTACCAATGGTGTATCCTACCTTTAAAACAAAAACACTAGACAAACAGAACCTGCAACAGATCGTACAGGAAACACAAAACGGAAAACGACAGACAAAACGAACAAAACAACAACAAACAAACAAACTGAGATGTATGCATTGAAAACTAGAACAACTAGGTACTTAAAACTCACAGAAGAAAAAAATTGATGAAAACAAATTATAAAAGAGAAGAAGCTGTTTTAAATGTGGGTTTTCAAGGCTATTTAAAAACATTTTTCATTCAAATTTACCAACTCTCACATTCAATTTCGTTCGAGAAAACAAATCACACGCTTTCACCAAATCGATTTAGTCATTTATCATTCATTTTCAAATGTTGGTCACTCTATTTAGAGGTAGGATACACCATTGGTAATTCCTGAATTATAAGGAATAGGTGAATTGGGGGAGTAGGGGGGGGGGGGGGGGGGTGTATTTTATAGTAAATATAATTTAACTGGCATGTCCGAAGTTTTACAATCATATATGCCGAGAAAAAAAGCAAAAAAAACGGCGTCCGAGTTTAACCGGCGTCAGGCAGTTGTTCTTGTTATTCTTGTTTTCGTCCGTCCGTCCGGCAATGGTGATTTTTTTTGATAATATTGAATTTTTTGAATTTTTTTTCAAGATATCTAGCGCAATCATTTTGCTAGATGCCTAGAATCATTATTTACTTTTAAAAAAGTAAGATATTTCTTTATAATTTGGTAGTAAAATTTGTCGATATCTGCAAATGGTGTATCATACTTTTAAAGGGATCGTATACGTTTGATAATTGGAATCACTGTCTCTTTTAATCCTATATAATTATAGATAGGGGGCCTATATACCATAAAACTAACCTGTAAAAATTTCATTTCAAAATGTGGTAGCGATTTTGAGATATTGCCGAAAATCTGGAGCGGTTATGTCCACGCAGGAAGAATAATCTGCATTGGAATACACAATCTGAGAAACGTCACTGCAGTAACGCTCCTCAGATTCAAATTGTTGAGGATAAAAAGTGATATCTTTTTCCATAACCGCAGTACTTCGAAATGAACAGTTTCTAAAAATGCATTATACTATCCAAAGCTGCTGTACTTTTTACCAAGTAAGTTTTTATTGCCATAATTTTTTTGAGTAATTACCAAACGTATACGATCCCTTTAAGCAGAACACGTGAACACGTTTTTTTTTTTTTTTTTTTTTTTTTGGGGGGGGGAATATTTGTCATTACATATTAAATTCGTATTAAGCTGTTGCCGTAAGGCAGCATTCAGACATCGAATTCGTCTTATATATCAATCAATTTCAAACTTATTTTAAGTATAAAATTAGTCTCGTGTGTGATTGAGTCAAGCACACATCGGAGTAATTTATACGAAAGCCGTAAACGAGGACCGAGAAAAGCATGATGCATATTACCCCCCCTCCAAACAAAATTCCTTTGCCTATACAATTGGCGCCAGTGTATAGTAACGTTTCGAAATCTGTGACGTCACCACGAGTTCTGAAGTCTCTCCCCGTGACGCATGCTGGTATAGATGCGTCGCCGTTGACGTACATGTCCGCTCATTTGCAAACGGTTCGTCGTTTGAATGAACGTGGAAATCATTTTATAGAAGTTTAATTTTACGTAACAAAACTACGGGATGACGCTTACGTATTCAAGGCAAAACGTTTGTAGAAACTGATGTTATAACGCCAGGAACCCATCTTAAAGGGATCGTGTACGTTTGGCAATTACTCCAAAAATTAATGGCAATAAAAACTTACTTGGTAAGAAGTACAGCAGCTTTGGGTAGTATAATGAATTTTTTGAAACTGTTCACTTCGAAGTACTGCGGTTATGGAAAAAGATATCACTTTTTATCCAAACAAAATTGAATCTGAGAAGCGTTACTGTAGTGACGTTTCTCAGATTGTGTATTCCAATGCAGATTATTCTTCCTGCGTAGACATCACCGCTCCAGATTTTCGGCAATATCTCAAAATCGCTAGCACCTTTTGAAATGAAATTTTTACAGGTCAGTTTTATGGTATATATCTATAACTATATAGGATTGAAACAAACAATGGGTTCCAATTACCAAACGTATACGATCCCTTTAAAGAGTGACATGTTTTGTTTGTTTTACATACTGTTCGCTGTTTGTCCAAAGGGCATGATGTGATTTTGCATTCAAAGCTTCAAATTCACATCCTCTTCCAAATTCACATCCTGGAGTTAAGTCGTTAAAGTCCAAATTCACATCCACTGAATGTGAATTTGCATATTAACGACCTTATCTAGGATGTGAATTAGGTTGTAAATTGGGAGCATTTAAATCACATCCTGCTACTGGCCGTGTCCGCTTTGAATACAAAATCATATCATGCCCATTCCTATAGTAATGATGTCCAACTGTCTCGTTTTCTATCTATGTAAACTCATATCAAGAAAACTAATCCATCAACCAAATTTTGGTAATTGGTTTCTATATGTAATTTGTTCGCTCTAGCCTACAAAGAGAATACATTGGGCAAATGGTTTAATTTGCCACTAACTGTCTATGAGACCGTTAACATTCGTAGTTGTTTCATCAATAAAATAAAGCAGACAAAAAAACCCAAATTATAGGGATTCAAGCAATTACATGTCAATACTTAGCCCAGGTTTAAAAGACAAGAATTATGTAGTGAACAATTTGAAATTTAACCCAGTTAGGAATAAAGCCCAATTAAAAAAAAAATTGTAATTATTATTGGAGAATGACCTGGAATAAGCCGTATCCGAATCAGTTTCTTGATACGGTTTCGGTGTTTGCCACAGGCACACCACGGCATAAAGCCACAGCCGAAACCAACAACAACCGCCTATCACTGTGTCTTATTTCAAGTAGCATGATTCCTAATGCCCGTTTCTTGTTTTTTCCTTCTTACATCTGTTAAGATCACCAACCCCATCACTGTTAAGTCGTTCATGATTCTTCCCACGTCACCTACGACTTTGGCAACATTTTTTGCACACTTTTAAAAAAGCACTCCAGTGGAGTTTACATAAACCTCAGCGGGCACCGTGACTTGATTTTGTGCAGTCCTGGAGTGCTCCGGACGACCGGGTAAAGATCACTGACGTCCGATGTTTGTGTGTTTACTGGACGTGATTCGGGCGGGAAAAACTCCCGCCGTTTCTTGGGCACAGCCGGCAAGCTGGTTCTACAGACGGTATAGAAAACGTGTTGTTTTTGCCCCCAGGTTTGTTGATAACACGTGTTTCTTTCTATAGGCCTACGCGCCAATTGTTATGTCTTAAATATTGCTCCCTCTATATTTGTAATAGCCAAACCACCGGTAGTGCCCTCTGTTTATGCGCACGCATCGTATTTTACATACATTTTGGTTAAGAGAGGTGACATCAGAGGTCACATAATTCAAAGGCGATCTGACCTGCGACGTAACTCCTCAACCAATAAGCCAATTGCGCGTGACCCCGAGTTAAATTTAAATAATATCTGGTACACTGACTTGTTCATGCAGCTTGGCACAGTTTAACTTTAAATTCTTCAGACCAAAGACACTGTTGCTATATCACGTGATTTGGGGCAAGCTTTTGCATAGTTACGTAAGAGACGCTCAGCACCAATACATTGTTTACAATGGGTGAGAATGGCAAAAAGACACCAGACCATTCCAGAGCTGAGGGTTGCTAACGTATGACGCGTAAGGCTTGCCCCGAATCACGTGATATAGCAACAGCGTCTTTGGTCTGGAGAATTCAAAGTTAAACTGTGCCAAGCTTCGTGAGCAAGTCAGTGTACCAGATGTTATTCAAATTTAACTCGGGGTCACGCGCAAATGGCTTATTGGGCCGGGCACAATTTGAATACAACTGTAAGCAGAGGACACGTAGCATGGTCTATACGAAACGAACCGACTTAACGACATACCGATAACTGACATATTGTATAATGTACATATTGTATTGTATGCCTTATCTTTATTTTTATTTTCTTATACTTGGTATTTTCCTTGCCTCACACTTGTGTAATATATTCCTTGCTTTACACCTGGTATTTTCCTTGCCTGGTACTTGTTTCGTCCATTGCCTTATGCTTGGTATTATTCTTGCCCCATACCATAGTTATATTCCCTGCCTTATACTTGGTATTGTCTTTGCCTAATACTTGTTATACTTCTTGCTTTATACTTGGTATTTTTCTTGCCTCATACTTGGTATTTTTCTTGCTTTGTATTTGGTATTTTCTTTGACTCATACTTGTTATTTTCCTTGCCGTATACATTTGTTTTGCCTTATACTTGGCATTTTCCTTGACTCATACTTGTTATTTTCCTTGCCTTATACTTGGTATTTTTCTTGCCGTATACTTGGTATTTTCCTTGTTTTATACTTAATATTTACCTTTTCTTAGGCCTGTTCTTAGTATTTTCCTCGCCGTATACTTGGTAATTTCTTTGTTTTATACTTGGTATTTTCTTTTTCTTTAACATGCTTGGTACTTTCTTTGTCCTATACTTGGTATTATTCTTGTCGTATACTTGGTATTTGTGTTGCCTTATATTTGGGGTTATGGATTACCTTTTGACTATTCGATGTCCCAACTTTACAATTTCACCAGCATAAAATGCATAGTTCAAACATGTACATGTACACAGTATAGGAATGAGCAAACAACGTGGATTATCCGATTTCAAGCCAAATACCGTCGCTGTTTTCCTACACCAAATTGGGAATGGATATGAATTCTCTTCCCGTGTATACAGTGTATACCGAAGACACCAAAGTCACGGCTCGGTGGCATTTTCTTAGCCGAGGTCAAATATTCTTTGTTTAATATTTTCCTTTTAATCCGTGCCATGCAGTGTAATCTATTAGACTCCAGCGTTCAGTGAGATCGCGTTGCACCAAGTCAAATACCCAGAGTGCTGGATCAGAAGACTAGCCGGCTCCGCCTGGCCTTGCTAAAATATTTGGATCTCCTTCATTTTCGGCTGTATTTGACCTGATAAATTAAACGATATCTGGAGCGGAAGACGTAGATTGGTTGCGAAAAGAAAACGGGGGCCTTGGATTGATTTGGTAAACTTTTCAGAAATGCTTCTCGAACAGAAATGTGAGCGATTTTCGAAAGCGTAGGTCAGTGGGTGTGTGTGTGTGGGGGGGGGGGGGGGGGGGGGGGGGGGTGCGTTAGCTAACAATAGTCTAAAGAGTGTATAGGTATATGAGGAACTATAAATCTAAATTTAGATTGGAACACACTTAAAAATTGTACCATTTCAGTGGAATTTGATTATATTTCAGCGGAATTTGATTAGATTTCAATCTTTTTCGAGTAAATTAATTTCACTCTAAAACGTCTGGTCTCCAGTTTCAAACTGTGGGAGTGAATTTTCCCTCGAATGAAGTGAATTTTTACTCTTTGGAAATAAGAGTTATATAGTGATTACTTAAATAACGGAATGACAAAAAAAGTTCTGTTTCCAATGACTATACTTTTTCATAATCGATCGATCGAGAGATGACATTCTTCTTTTTAAATTTTGTTAACTATTCCTTTGAGACATCATACATGAATAATTATTGTCTGGTCAATGTGACCATGATAAAGTTAAATGTGAAGACCAGCTGTTCAAGGGGCCCAATTTCATAGAGCTGCTTAACGGACGATTTTTTGCTTAAGCGGGGTGTTTAATCAAATTTTCATTTCATAGCAACCGTTAAGCAAGATTTTTTGCTTAAAGCAATAAGCAAAAAAAAAGGAGCCTTAACCACCGCATTTTTTGCTTAAGCAAGGTCTAACCTTAACGTAGCAACAGTTAAAATGGCGGCTATTCTTCGAAGGCGACGTGAAATTTAAATTATCTTGTGTTTCGATGTCAAAAGGGAACCCTTCAGGACCCTTCAATCACTGCTTTCTCCTCGATGTATGAGGTAGCCAGTGCCAGATCCATTTCTGCGGTAAAGGGCGACGATTTGGGCTTTGCCCCGCCCGGCGCAACTTTGTTTACGCTGTTGGTTTCGTCCGCCATTTTTATTTTATTTTATTTTGGGGGAATTTTTTGCTTAAGCAGACGATCTAAAATATTGCGCGCGCAGTTTGTTTACGTGCTTAAGTTAGCAACCGCTGGTGAAATACGTTTACGCTTAAGCAAATTCTTTTGCTACAGTAAGCAAAAAAAAATTGCTTACTGTTAAGCATCTCTAAATAAAGTGCTAACCCATATTATTGACAAGGGCCTTATTGGCGGGGACATTATTTTGGCCCCGGCAATAATACGGGTGAGCACTTTATTTATCTGGGCCGGTATTCATAACACTGCTTGCTAAGCCTAGTTGGCTGCTAAAATGGCCTCTAGTTGACAGCTAAGCCTATAGTTGGAAGCTAAGTGATATCCATAAAACTTTGCTAAGCTTAGTTGGTTGCTTAGCTAACTGCTAACATTAGAGTTGATCCGGGGTGTATCTAAGTCACTAGCTGGCAACTTGCCTGATGTCCTAGCTGCGTGCTTAAAATATCTAGCTGTCAACTAGCTGGTAACATTCTTAGCAAGGTTTTATGAATACAAAATTAGTTGGTAAAAACGGAGCAGCAAATAACGGATTTAGCGGGCTGCTAAGGCCTAGTTGGCTGCTAAGTTAGCAGGTTTTCTATGAATATCGGCCCTGGTCTTCTCATTATATTGTAATAGTGCTACGCAGCTCTATATTTTTTCTAGCTGAAGTTTAATGTGTCCAGTCCTGGGGCCAGTTTCATAGAGCTGCTAAGCACAGCAATTTGCTTAGCATGAAAATTTGTCCTTGGCAAAAACAAGGTTACAGACCAAATGTTCACGTGATCTTTATTGTTTTCGATTGATAATCAGCTGGTTTTGGGCTTAGCATGAAAAACACGTAGAATTTTGGCTGGTAACCTGTTTTTAATGAGCAAGACTTTTTTGTGCTAAGCAAATTTTTGTGCTTAGCAGCTCTATGAAATTGGTCCCTGATTAAGCTGAACCACACGTCACTGGGCTGTTTATACTAAGCAAAATTCGAAGACTAGATTTGTGTCCGGCCTGCGCGCGTGCACGCGCAGTTGACACGCGCGGCTGGAACGTGCAGTGTCGCATCGTGCGTGATATGAAAATCAAACTCCCATTTAAACCTTTTCACTTGACCGATCACTCTCCTCATTATCTCCACTTTAAAGGTACGATACACCATCTACAGATATCGAAAATATTTACTACCGAATTATTAAGAAATATCTTACTCAATTGAAAGTAAATAATGATTCTAGGCATTCAGCAAAAGGATTACGCTAGATATCCTGTAAATATTCCAAAAAATAGAATTTTATAAAGAAAAATTCGCGATCGCCGGACGGCGATCGCGAAAAAACAAAGATAACAATAAGAATAACTACTCGACCCCGGTTAAAAACAAACGTTGTTTTTCGTGCTTTTTTTCGGCATCCATGATTGTAAAACAACCCCCCAAATCTACAATTCATGACAATTCAAGCAATTACCAATGGTGTATACTACCTTTAAGCACTATCTCGTGGTGTTTTCGAAACAGTGTTCTTGAGTGGCCTGCGATCGGTATTCTATAGGATTGCCGATTACAAACGCCCATTGCGTGTGATGGAGTGTGTGTAGGCAACAATCCAAGATAGAACCCCAAAATTAAAACTCTCCAATACAAATAAAATAAAATAAATTAAATCCCGGAGAAGCAGTAAATACGTACAAAGATAATCAAAATTATATAAGATCGCGTGCAATTTGTTTTAAATTATTTTTTACACTGCTAATGCACTAAATGACTAGTTCCAGGGGCCAATTTCATAGAGCTGCTAAGCACAACAATTTTCTTAGCATGACAATTCGTCCTTGGCAAAAACAGGGTTACAGACCAAATTCTCACGTGATATTGATTGTTTTGGATTGGTAATCAGCTGTTTTTTTGCTTAGCATGAAAAACACGTATAATTTTGGCTGGTAACCTGTTTTTAATGAGCAAACTTGTTTGTGCTAAGCACATTTTTGTGCTTAGCAGCTCCGTGAAATTGGCCCCTGTTCGCGAACACTGTTCGCATGTTCGTTCAACCCGAGAACGGGGGTTCGAATACGCACACAGAGTCCGGATTTCAAAGAGTCTGAAAAAAATTCACGTAGTGTTGTTCCCAGACCAAATATTTCTGACTAATTCTGATGAATTATTAATAAAGGCCCGGTATAGGCGCCAATGTCAAGTGACGAAAACGAGCAGAAAAATGCCCGTTTCCGAAAATGTCCGAAGTTTGTCTAAAAGTACGTTTTACTGACGGTCGGGTACTACCGTTACCGTCCGCGATGTTACAGTGTTTCCGGGAATGTGGTTGTAAAGGTAAAAACGTTAACAGAATACATTGCATCTATCTAGATTTTTTGTTTTTTGGGGGGGGGTTTGCATTAAAGGGATCGTATACGTTTGGTAATTGAAACCCACTGTTTGTTTCAATCCTATAATATATATTTCGGCGATCGCGAAAAAACAAAGATAACATAAGAATAACTGCTTGACGCCGGTTGAAAACAATCGCTGTTTTTTCGTGCTCTTTTCGGCATCCATGGTTGTAAAACTTCGGACAGGTCAGTTAAAGGTAGTATACACCATTTGCAGATATCGAAAATATTTACTACCGAATTATTAAGAAATATCTTACTCATTTAAAAATAAATAATGATTCTAGTCATTCAGCAAAATGATTGCGCTAGATATCCTGTAATTATTCCGAAAAGTAGAATTTGGTAAAAACAAAATTCGCTCTCGCCGGCCGGCGATAGCGAAAAAAAAAGATAACATAAGAATAACTGCTGGACGCCGGTTGAAAACAAACGCTGTTTTTCGTATTTTTCTCGGCATCCATGATTGTAAAACTTCGGACAGGTCAGTTAAACGATATTTACTATAAAATACAACCCCCCAAATCTACCTATTCATGATAATTCGAGCAATTACCAATGGTGTATCCTACCTTTAAACGATATTTACTATAAGATACAACCACCTAAATCTACTCATTCATGATAATTCAAGCCATAACCAATGGTGTATCCGACCTTTAAAGGTATAGGTTACACCATATCTATATCGAAAATGTTTACTACCAAATTATTAAGAAATGTCCTACCTATTTAAAGGTAAATAATGATTCTAGGCATCCACGAAAATGATTGCGCTAATTATCTTGTAATTGTTCCGAAAAATTGAATATCGTTACAAAAAATCACAAACGCCGGACGGCGATTGCAAAAACACACACAAAGAACTGCCCAACGCCTGTTAAAAACGAACGCCGTTTTTCTTGTTTTTTTTCCTCGGCATCTATGATTGTAAAACCTCGGACAGGGAATAGTTAGACGATATTTACTGTAAATCCACCCATTCCTGATAATTCAAGCAATTACCAATGGTGTATCCACCTTTAATGCAAAAACAAGAATTGTATATCAATTTAATGTTACTGTTCGTTTCGGAATGATGTTGCGTCCCATAAATAGAGTCGTACACTGTGATAATTTGCTCTGACGAAACCTTGATCACCATTTCGTAATCTGGAACGAAGGAAGTTGTACAGACATCACAATGCATGGAGTCTATCCGCCGTCCATTACGCGTATATGGCTCGCATGCACTGAGGCTCCTGTAGCATATCGTATTCATTGCGTCTCTCTGATCCGTCTTTGGCAATCTGCCGTCCATTAAAAAAGAAGCACTCAAGATAATTGCTAATTCGTCATTATTCTCTCCCATCTCTTTTCCCCCCTTTTGGCGAATTCCTGATTGATTATTTCGTCGGACTTGTGGCTTAAGGGAGCCAAGCTGAAGCACACAGTGGAGAACATTACGTCTACCACTATATGAAATCACTGTTACAACCTTCGCAAAAAAATGGTACTTAAGATCTCATTTGTTTGCAAAACGCGGCTAATGGAAGATTAGGCCGTTCAGACGACACTACTTAATTTGTGTTTTTTCCTCTTTTTTTTCCTCTCTTTGTTAAACAAAGAGGAAAAAAATAAAATAAAGGAGAAATAGAAAGTGTATCCTCTTAAACCTGAAGTCATTTTCCTCGGAAGCCAATAATTTTGGAATGGTTTACCAAATGTGCTGACCCAATATATACGCAATAGCCGTTTTGTATTTTAACACGTTGAAAGTACTAGTAAAATTGTAATCATTGTAACAATATGCGATTTTTGCTTCGATTTGAGGAAATGTAAGTTCATGGGTTTTAGCATTCGTGTCCCCGTCAAGCATAATTGGAAATATTTCGAAATAACTGTTGGTGACTATATACGCCAGATTTTGTCAGCAATAAGAGCTTTTGGTGTAAATCTGCGAACCGACTTTCGGTCAAAATAGCCCATGTCAGCGCTTATGCCTATTACTTATTAAAATACACATAAATTACTATTTTGTGTATTTGCTACACATGAGCACTTTAATTTATACGGCGTGTTATGGCCAAGCGGCTAAGAGCGGTCGGACTCGATCTCTGGTGTTTGTGATTAGCAGAGTGTGGGTTCGAGTCCCGGTCGTGACACGTGTGTCCTTAAGCAAGGCACTTAACCTCTATTGCTTCGTCCTTCGGATAGGACGTAAAGCTGTAGGTCCCGTGTGTTGTGTAATGCACGTAAAAGAGCCCAGTAACACTTATCGCTAAGAGGAGGGGTTTGCCCCGGTGTTCCTGGCAGTGGCTGCAAAGTGCGCCGCAGCATTCCGTAAAAACCTTTTACAAAGGTGCTACAAAACTCATACAATTAATCAGTTGGCGCCGGGATTATTTTAACATCACTGAGCCGAGGGGCGGGATTATTTTTTAACGAAACTCGATCGGAAGCGGGTTCAGGCCGACGGTACCGGGAAGCACGCCCACGTTTTTCCGGCCTTGCTCGCTGCTGACAGACATTTCCGGCCTTGCTCGTGCATGGCGTGTTTATGCGTCATTCGTTTTGAATCAGGGGAAAACTTTGCGTTTATATGCGTCATCCGGCGCGAACTGGTTTTAACCTGTCTTTGAAAATCGCAGAGCGCCTTGAGTACCAGTCTTGGTAGATACGTGCGCTATATAAGAACTGCTTAGTAATATATATTATACTTATTAATCCATCATAAGAAGAATACCGCCCCTTGCAATAAATACTATTCGGGACGTCACAGTTAACGCGTATAAGACCAAAAAGCCTGAGGAAACCTTACTGACGATTCAAGATTTGCATTATTGAATGTGACGCTATTCAAGAAACTTACACGGTAATTTCTGATTTGTCGTAATAATGTTTATTTTGGTCAGTCGCAGCAGCGGGGGCGGGGGGGGGGGGGGGGGGGGACTAACTAATTACCCCATTTGCAAACCACTCTTGATGTGTATTCTGATCAGCAACGTGCATTTGTGTGTGTGGAGACATAGAATAATACTATTTGGCATCCAATTTCGGTTCCCCTATCCAATCTCTTACCATTCCCAAGGGGAAATATGTGACACGGTCAAGCGGAATGAGTCGGATTTTTTTATGTAGTGTTAAAGAGGGCATCCGTACGTTTTCAAAACTGAAAACCCCATGTTGATACGATGTTTTGTTGTCGAGTTAGGTAAATTTGTTTAAATACCAACGAAGAACACAGTTCTGATTAAACCATTTTTAGGATTCTCCGACATCCGACTCATTCCGCTTGATCGTGTCACATATCTGCAATCAAAGTTCCGAGGGTTTCTCATTCGCCCATCTTAATGTAAGAAGCCTCATAAACAAATTTGACCATTTTAAGATTGTAATGTCTAAAAATCCATTCGACATCATCTGTCTAAACGAAACTTTTTGCGACGCCTCAATCTCTGATGACGAAATAACTCTACCAAATTATTCTATTGTCAGAAAAGACAGGAACCGACATGGTGGCGGTGTTGCAATTTACATTCGAGATACTCTAATGTTCTCTCGTCGTGAAGATCTCGAAATATATGATGTCGAGTGTATATGGGTTGAAATTAAGTGCAAACAAAGACAGCCTGTGCTTATCAGTTCTATTTATAGGCCTCCTTCAAGCTCTGTCGAATTTATGGGAAAACTGAGTGATATCCTTAATAAGGCCTCGTGTGAATGTAAAGAAATTATTACAACTGGGGACTTTAATTGTGATGTTTCAGAGGAATACGATAGTATGCAATCAAATCCAATTATTTCTTGCTTTAGTTTGTTCCAAATGGCGCAACTCATACATGACCCAACACGTGTCACTGAATCTACTAAAACTACCATCGATCTCATTTTTAGTTCCCACCCAGAGCTCATAAAGGACTGTGGTGTTTTACCAGTCCTAATCAGTGATCATTATCTTGTTTATGGGCTACACAGTTGGAAAACACCAAAAATGAAAGGTCGTTCAATAAATTTTCGATGTCTAAAAAATATAAACAGTGATGCATTTACGGACGATCTCCGTAATGCACCATGGCAAGATGTTTTTGGTTGTTATGATGTGGATAATGCATGGTCTATATGGTACTCCATATTTATGAGTATTATTAACCTCCATGCGCCAGTCAAAACCAAACGCATTCGGGGTGCCTCAGTACCGTGGCTCGATAGCGAAATTCTTAAACTTATGCGGCAGCGCGATCGTGTACACAAAATTGCAAAGCACACAGGCTTACAAATTCATTGGGATTCATACAAAAACCTGCGGAACAATGTTACTAATAAAATCCGCAGTAAAAAGAGTAATTACTACACATCCGCCATAGAAGAAAATAAAAGCAACTCTTCTATGCTGTGGAAAACTCTGAAGGAGGTACTCCCTAAGAAACAAAAAACTGTACCAAATTCGATTACTTCCCCAAATGGGGAAAATATTGACAATATCGCCGACATTGCTGATACATTAAATGAACACTTTTCAACAATCGGCAAGCGTACTGCTGGAAATTACCCTTTGCGTGAACTTGAAATAGATGAAAATACTGACGCCTCTATATTTGATTCTGTTGATGAAGATTGCGTAGTACCTAACATTACAGAAGAGTTTGTTCGAAAGCAAATATCATCCATGTCGGTTGGGAAAGCAACAGGTCCGGATGGAATTAGTGTTAAAATGATTAAAATTGCTTCACCTTATATCATTAAATCTTTAACTCATATTGTTAACCTGTCTATAAGATGTGAGCGATACCCTAAAGATTGGAAACATGCTTTAGTAACACCAATTCACAAGGGAGGAGATAAATGTAGTACAGGTAACTATCGTCCAATTTCTATACTGCCAATTATCTCTAAGATTTTAGAAAGATGGGTGCACTCATCGGTATATAGATATCTTGATGAAAACAATCTGATTCCTAGTTGCCAGTCGGGATTTAGACCCCTGCACTCAACTGAAAGCACCCTACATGACTTAACAAACAAGTGTTTTGCGGCCATGGAGAATGGACAAGTTACAGGCAGTGTGTTTATAGACCTCAGTAAAGCATTTGATTGTGTTGATCATGAAATCTTACTAAAGAAACTAGAAAGGATGAACATGTCATCTTCTGTAATAAATTGGTTTAAGTCGTACCTAAGTGAACGTAGTCAGTCTGTGAATATTGGCGGCACCATATCAAAGGTCCTGTCCGTAAACACTGGTGTTCCACAGGGGTCGATACTAGGTCCACTTTTATTCATTGTTTATACTAGTGACCTTCCATTTTGTATTGCCCCAAACTGCAACTTATTTATGTATGCAGATGACTCAACATTAACGTGTAGCTCCTCCAACATTAATATAATAGAAAGTAGCTTAAATACAGCTCTTACTAGTTTTCACAACTGGTGCGGAAGAAACAAGCTAGCTTTAAATGCCACCAAAACCAAATGCATGCTTATTGGTACTAGGCAGAAAATATCTAATGTTAATTTAAATGTATGCATTGCTGGTAGTCGTATTGAAAATGTGAAGTCTTATAAATGTTTGGGTGTAATTATTGATGAAGCATTAAGTTGGGGCCCACATGTCGAATACGTAAGAAAAAATGTGGTGTCTAAATTAGGTATACTAAGAAGAATCCGTGATTGTATTCCTCAGCACAGCTTGCACACACTATTTGTAAGTCTAGTTATGCCAACATTAGAGTATTGTTGTACTGTGTGGGGAGGAAGGTACATATCTCACGATAATATGTTAAACAAATGTCTCAAAAGAGCCGCGCGGATAATCCTTAAATGTCCCTTCCTCACCCCTTCAGAGGATATGTTTGCTCGTCTTAATTGGACCCCTTTTTCAAAAAGAGTCAAGTCAAAAAAGGCTATTCTTGTCTTCAAAAGTATCAACAAAATGACTCCTTTGTACATGACAAATATTTTCAAACCACTTACAGTAATTCGCGAAACAAGGCAATCAACCCACACGGCACTGAAAGTTCCTTTCGCCAAAAAAGAATGCTACGCCACAAGTTTCGCTGTGAGTGGTGCAAATATTTGGAATAATCTGCCCGAACAATTGCGAACATTGGACTCATTAAGCACATTTAAATCAGAGCTCCGACATGCCATCTGAGTGTTAGATATTATGCCAATTGCGCTGATCTACGGAGTTAGAACTTGGTTGCCACTATAATGTGGAGCCGGATAGGAATTTCCCCTTCTTATTTTTCACCTAAAAGGTTTTTTATTTGGCGGGTTTTCGCCTATCTCGTAAATCAGAATTAGTATTAATGTTTAGAATTCCTGTAATATCCTTGTATTTATAATATGTACTGTTATTTTATTTGATGATGTATGCAGGGCCCCAATGAAAACCAGTTTTAAACTGTTTGGGCACACCCTGGGTAAAGAAATGGAATAAATAAATATAGGAACGAAACATATAGTTTTTCATAACAAAATGACTTCTTTACATTAGCGCAGTGGAAAAACAAAAATGTGATATAGTTACGGGCTACCGCCTGTAGTTAGATCGAGTCGAGCCGGGGACAGCCCCGTGCGGGGCCGCTCAACGAGCTTTACGGCGGGAGTATAAGTGCCCACTCCCCCCGCTCAAAATCCCCCTCGCCACGTCCGTGCGGTATTTGTTTTGTTTCGAGGCTGATACTTCTCGTCTGCAAAAAAAACTTACATCCTGCTTTTCTTGCTGGAGATGTCCGGAATTCTAATCGGTTTGATGAAGTGTCGTCCACACGTGCAGTGTATGGATGTTTTATAAGAATCTCGATTTTTTTTTCTTGGGGGGGGGGGGGGGGGGGGGGGGGGTGGGCTAGAGGCCAACAAAAAAAGGCCGTACGACTTATGTCGTAAGTATGACTTATTATACCTCCAAATAGGCACTTGGGGAGGCAATCCCATAGAGATGTACACAAACCTAAAACAGTCCTAACTTGTTTACCCTAACCCTTTTCTCTATTTAGACCAAAATCTGTCCTTCTAGGGCAAAAATAACTCCCAAATATTGTTTTTTCAGGGTAGCTAGACACCTAGGGAAACATTTCAATGTCTCCCTAAGTGCCACTGTCTTCTTATTACCTAAACACTTACGCTAAGTTGTCTCCCCAAGTGCCTATTTGTATAAATTATATGTCGTACTTACGACTTATATGTCGTACGTCGTACGTACGACATATATGTCGTAAGTACGACTTATATGTCGTACATATGACTTATACAGGAAGCACTCCTCATTCGATAACAGGAAAACAAATTAAGTTTGTCCGCCATATTTGTATATGGCTACTGCCGACCGTTTAGTAGACGGGTGATTTAAATGAGACGACTTGACTTAGAAATAAAATTCATAAATCGTACGTACGAGATATTCGTAGTAGGTGCGAGTTACAATTCATAAGTCGTACGTAAAGACTTGGAGGTAGGAAACATGTACGAGATATAAGTCGTACGCGATTTTGTTAATTCGGCGTTCTATACCCATGTGGTATGCCCAGGCGTGCCATACCCATGCAGAGGCGCGCGTTGCGCATGCGGCTCACATAATTGTTTGTGTTCGTCTACTCCACAATTATGAAAGATCTAAAATAATCGTGTTTTTGGATGCTCTAACTATTGGGTTCGGTATGTTTAAACGTAAGTTGAGATCCATTACTTTGCTGTTAGCTAGATAGTAAAGGTGACATTATAGCTTGTGATTTGGGGTTTCCTTTCCGGATACGTCTTAGCTTTGTGGTGCATAAATTATTGACAAGTTATAGTTTTGGTGTATAAAGTGTAGACTCGGACATTTTGTAAATTGAAAGTCGTCCCGTTGATTATGTATCTGCTCTGTCGACAGACATCTTGCGGGATGAGCGCTATGTTTGTTAAACCTTGTAAGTGTTAATTTCGAAGTTAATTTCGCTTGAATACGTACATTCAACAACGAATTTGAATATCTTTCTTACGAACTTGACACAAAAAACTATGCTATCTAGGGCTATAATAAAAAAGGAATTAAAAAAAAAAAAATCAATAAAAGATCCATCACAAAACACGAGATCCGAAAAATGCGATTACAATCTCGTTCCAAATGTGTAATAAAACATCGAGGACTAGAATGGGAAAAGTATATGACAGGTCCGTATTGAAAGTGTAACTTGGGCTCGTGATCGTGTGTGGGGGCAGCAAGTACGTGTGGTGTGTTTGTCGCCCGAAGACGGTATGGGGAGCTGGTTAGCTTCATGTTAATCGGTGCGGTACGGTGCCAGTTAGCCTTTAGGCCGTGAATCTCACCGCATTTATTACGACCCGCTCCGGGAAAAGATGACCTAAGTCGCGCTATGCATTTCTGAGTAATGGCCTCTTAAAGTAAATAGGGTAAATATTTTTGTCAAAATTAGATTTTCATTTTTTGTCTTAAATGACATCTCTAATAACCAAAGTTTCAGATTTAATTAACGAAAAGATGGAATTCGATAAATAAAGTGAAACAAAACCTTTTAAGGGTGCATGGTTCCAATGTATTGTCTTAGTTTTGTTGTGTTTCGAAGCCTGTTTTCTCAGTTGTGTATTTTGAATTACATGAAACTCATTATTATGCAAAAACGTCATATCACCGGAACGGGAGGGGCTATGGAGCTGTACTATGTACCAAATTAAAGCTTATATCCTGGACTTTTCAATTATGTACGTAACACTATTTTTAGTTTTTGCGACTTATGTCACCTTTTCCTGGAGCGGGTCACATTAACAAATTATACACGCTGACAGATGTCACACGAGAACCCGCCGATTACCGATCTCGGTATATACACGGTGATCACACCTTCTTCTTATTACGTGTAGATGATCGTGTGGGAATATAGACCGTCAATGATTGCCAACGAAAGGTGAAATTGTTGTCCAACACGTCACCCAAGTCCCGCTAAATTGTGGGGTTTTTTTCAAGGAAAAAAGGAGACAAAAAGAAAGATAATACCACTTTTAGTTAAATAATTACACTGCCGCCGACTAAAATTGTTATCAAACATCGGCCCAAATTGATTATCTTTTTGATGCGTAGAAAAGCGGGGAAAAAAGTTATCAATTTGTGTTTTTTGTCACTAGGCCTACTCGTTTAATTTGTGGCAGAATTTTGTGAGAAAACCTTTGTTAGTGCGAGAACAAAATACAACTTGTTTGATCTTTTCAGGTGGATTATAAAATAATGATCATTCAACTTTACATTGGCACTTTTTTTTCATTTTGCAATGTTCCCTTTTGTGTGATCACCGAAAATTGGATCCCACTGTTGAATATTGAATCCACGAGATTCTAGCTGTAAAATTGTTTATTTTTCTTCTCTTTTTTACGATCATTTTTTGTTTGTTCATTGGCGCATACATTTATTTCCTCTTAAAGGTAGAATACACCATTGGTAATTGTTTGAATTATCATGAATTGGTGGATTTGGGGGGCCTGTATTTTATAGTAAATATCGTTTAACTGACCTGTGCGAAGTTTTACAATCATGGATGCTGAGAAAAGCAAGAACAACGGCGTTCGTTTTTAACTGGCGTCGGGCAGTGGTTATTCTTGGTTTTTTTCAAGATCGCCGTCCGGTTGACGTATAGCAACGAATTCCTCTTTAAACCCTTATGCTGCGTGTGCTCCCGTGTCTGTTGTTCTTTTCATGAGATTATTTGATTGCCCATCGGCATTGTTTGTCATGTTTAACTATAGCTGGCGGGATTTGGTTGTGTATGTATATAGGCTATTATAAAACAACAAATTGTTTGCCTTATTTGCTATTTTGACAACTGATACTTGTTCCAAGACATTTTTGGGATGGGAAGTAGAGGCCTGGGGCCAATTTCATAGAGCTGCTAAGCACACAAATTTGCTTAGCACCAACAAGTCTTGCTCATTAAAAACAGGTTACCAGCTAAAATTCTACGTGTTTATCATGCTAAGCAAAAAAACCAGCTGATTATCAATCAAAAACAATAAAGACCACGTGAAAATTTGGTCTGTAACCTTGTTTTTGCCAAGGACAAATGTTCATGCTAAGCAAATTTGTGTGCATTTAGAGTATAGGTAGACTCAAAGTTGTTGCGAAAGAGAGGTATGGTCATGCTGTGGCATTTCTCAAAGTTATCAGCATGCCTGCCACTGGTTGGCTTATGCAGGAATGTAAACTGTTACGATCTTGTTCAATGTTGGAGTATTTATATTATTACACTGTCTTCAGCAGTTGAGATTGTTCTATAGCATGCAGGGGCGGATCCGGTGGGAGGGGGGGGGGGGGGGGGGGGGGGGGGGGCCTATATGCTCCCTTTTTCATTAAGAAATACTACAAGAAGTAGTTTCATTTCAGAAATATGGTGGCTCTGAAGGGACATCGCACATTTCTGCGCAGATTTCTGCGATGTCGCCGATTTTATCGCACATTTTCTGCGCCGATTTCTGCGATATTGCAGATTTTATCGCACATTTCTGCGCCGATTTCTGCGATATTGCACATTTTATCGCACATTTCGATAAAATCGGCGACATCGCAGAAATCTGCGCAGAACTTGTGCGATGTGCGATGTCCCTTTAGGGCCACCATAAAGAAAGACTCAACAAGAGAAAAAGAAGGGAGAGAGAAAATTAATAGACTGCGAATTTGTACTTAAAATAAAAACCGACAGGACGAAAAACGGCGACAAGACATAGAGGGCGCGCGACGAGACACAGGCTGGGTTCGGGCGATCTGTTCAATAATTGACACGCGAAACTGGTTCTCAATCGACGGGTTAAAACCTTTCACTTTATCTGCTTTCAATTCGGGCGATTCACAATGCAGTGCGCCACCAAGCGTTTGACTCAAAAGAACCACTTTTAAACTTTACGGTCGACTTCTTTCGTATATCATACTGTAGTGAAATATCTATTCTTCATTGTTCACGCGCGGTACTACACAAACTTAAATGTATCCGGAATCGTCGTTGATTAAAACATTGTTATTTGCAGAAAAAAATTGGAACTTTAATCGTGCGCGCCCAAAAAGACGTAAAAAAATGATGAGTTCATGTAAAATGAATACCGTTTTTCAAACTGATGCCGACTTTTCCCCATGATGCACCGCGGGTATAGCAGGATTTGCGCCTCCAACGGCAGCTTCTAGGTATTGTGAATCGCTCGAATTCAAGTGATACAAAATTGTCCAAACCCACGTCATACCGGAAGGGATTCGATCGCGCTACGCGCTCGCAGTTTGAATCATTCCTTTTTTACGTCTCCCCCCCCCCCTATAATATAAACTTCGCCTCTTCGTGAAAACGGCACTTGAGTAAAAATATGCCCTTGTGCCTGAAATTCGCCTCTTTCTGAAAACGGTAAAGTCCATGTGTTCAAAATTCGCCCTTTCGTGAAAACGCAAAACAACACTTGAATAGAAATTCGCCCAATCATTAATAACGTTAATTTGGATTTTAATGAATTATTGTTAGATAGTAACTTCACCAGGTTGAAGATATTGCAACCCGCCAGCCCCCAAAAGAATAAAAAAATCAAGAAAAAGATGATTTTTCATGAAATTCGCCCATGTGTATAAACGGTGACGACTATGTTTGAAGTTTAAAAATCAGTTTCTTGTAAGAGAGCATGCATTGAGAATTTTGTCTCATTTTCAATCTGTGCTGTAGAAGTGTCGTGGCCTAGTCTGGAGCATTGAATTTGTGGTCTGCGGGTCATTCTGCAGGTTGTGGGTTCGAACCCGCAGCCATTTATTATGACACTTCTCACCAAACAAATTGATATGTAAACGTTCATCCAGATATACTGCAATAAAAGGGTAATTGGCAATAGAGGGGACAGTATACTGCCAATCAATGGCCACATGTCCACCAAGCGTGGGATTATTTATCGAACCTCGATGCCAGGTAGTCCGAGTATCATACGTTGGTTAACGGAGCCACCTCTGATACCAACGAGCGGCTAGATGCGCGCCAGGCGGGTTCAGGTTGTCTTCTGCGGATAACACCAATGTCCGGCCTCGATCTCTCGCTGCGAGTAGAGACCCGAGAGGGCTTCATGTGCATGGAGAAATAAATTAAACGGGTGCGGGTCGCAAACTGGGGTTCCATGGATTGATAACCCTTTTTTGTCAGTATAGTTTTATGCCAACAATTCGACACAGCAGATCCTCCGATCCGATCCTTTTCTCTCACCTCCCCCTCTTTTTCCCCACCCCCGTTTTTGTTTTTGTTTTTACTCATTTTACCCGGGGGGCACGTGCCCCCGAGGCCCCCCTGGATCCGCGCCTGATTATATGCCACATTATGGCACTTCTATGCATAATGGGTATTGGGGTATTATGCCTTGCAGTGGACTAGTTACCCATTCCAAATCTATTCATGCTGTGAACTTGAGATCAGATTATCTTGTCTTTCAGTGTGAGAGGCTGGCTCCGTCGTTTTCCACACTTTCTTCAGCAACCGCCACACCTCTAGTGATGGGTGACCTTGTGATGGGTGATACACGATTTGCGTTAATAAAGTTTGACCGCAGAAAACCACAAATTAATATCTGGCAGGTTAAAACCAACCCAAGGTTAAGATGGTGGCAGATAAGTACTTTTGCTTTTTTGTTGAGGGAGTCATATGATATAGTTGATACAGTTTATTAATCTTCGATGGGCAATAAAAGAACCCAGTCGGGAGAGGTTTTTGACGGCGAATATAATTTGAATTCATAACACCTCCTCAGATGTCACTTTGCGATCTTTTCTGATGATGAAGACGCCGCTATATAGATGATGTGCCCTCTGACGTCACGTGTTTACATCTGTATTCAAATGTGCCCGGCAGTGATGCGCACCCATCGTGTTTTACATAAAATTTGCTTAAAGGTAGGATACACCATTTGCAGATATCGAAAAAATTTACTACCGAATTACTAAGAAATATCTTACTCATCTGAAAGTAAATAATGATTCTAGGCATTTAGCAAAAGGATTGCGCTAGATATCCTGTAATTATTCCAAAAAATTGAATTTTATAAAGAAAAATTCGCGATCGCCGGACGGCGATCGCGAAAAAACAAAGATAACATAAGAATAACTGCTCGACCCCGGTTGAAAACAAACGCTGTTTTTCGTGCTTTTCTCGGCATCCATGATTGTAAAACTTCGGAAAAGTCAGTTAAACGATATTTACTATGAAATACAACCCCCCAAATTTTACCCATTCATGATAACTCAAGCAATTACCAATGGTGTATAAGCTACGTCGCAGGTCAGATCGCCTTTGAATTATAGTAACCTCTGATGTCATCTCTTAACCAAATTTATGTAAAACATGATGCGTGCGCATATTGACGGGCACATTTGAATACAGATGTAAACAGACTGAGGCACATCGTCTATTGGAACAACTTCAGCATCTGTGTTTGTGGTAAGCAGTTCGACGACTAAATCTGCACTACAGACTTGAGAATGAGAATATTATGTGTTTATTTCTGAAACCGTAATTGCAGTTGACAGTTATTATTTCGATTTTCTAGTGAGGCGGTTCTTTTGATCGAGTTTGGCACAAGATGGCGTTGTTTTCTATGCTGTTCGGAGCTCAAGGGTTAGGGGTAATTATCTAGATCCTCGCATATGTATTTCTTTTTTGATAATAACATTGACGTCAGTAAATTTTCTTGAGTTATATACGGCAAAATATAACCTAAAGGTCATTTCAGAAGAATGAACAAATGACCCCAAAATACTAAAACTTACACTGAAAACAATTCTGAAAATTAAGGACTACCTTTCTGCCATCTCGAATCAATCACGTGATTTCAAGCGTGAATCCGGGTTGAGATTTTTTTTTCCCAAACGTGATTGCCAAATTTCATGAATTATTCAGTAGTTTGGATGAGAAGTTATGTTTATTCATCGGAATAAAACATGACGTACAGCATTGTTGTTATTAGTTAACTAGTTACAATAAATCACTTTAAAGAACAGCTGTTGTCGAGCTGCTATACGTAGTGTAGTGGATAGTGGGATGGGCTATGGAACAAAGATCCCTGGTTCGAATCCTGCTGTAGTAGGTCACCTTGTTTTCCTAGTCAAATTGATATCTTTAGAGTATTTTTAATTTAAGGGGAAAAGGAGACCTAGAACCTAAGTGTTGTACAGCGATCAACGCAACTACTGAATAATTCATAAAATTTGGCAATCACGTTTGAAAAAAAAAAATTCGCATCCGGGTTCGTATTCCTGCCGTTCATGGGCAATAAACACGAGTAACACGCTCGAACACGACCCAAAGGTTTGTTTCGAAACCTCAGTGCTTTGTAATTGGTTGTGGTTTTGCCTCTGACTTCCAAATTACTGATAAGTAAACATAAATAGAAGCAAATAAAAGTATTCGAGCTTTTGGTTCATATTAACGAATTGAATGATTTTGAAGCACTATAGCACCAATATGATTGTGGCTGAAGTTCCCGCAGTTAAAAGCTAAAATCGTCTTTAAGCCCCGTACGAAACGAACCCAGGGATTGGAAAAGACCAACAGATGGCAATCCGCAACGTGTGACCTAACCTTTTCCCAGGTCAAGTGTGACTGACTGCACGCGGTTTATGTGAATCACACATTTCTGTAAATATGCAGGAACGGGCGACATTTCTGCTCTATTCGGTCTTAATATTGTGGGTATTTTGGAGCTCAGAAGCAACTCTGAAAGTGAATACCGATGTTCCACCGGGTAAGTTAGTTAGGTGGTCCATGGAGGAATAAGAAGGAAGGTGGTCCGTGGGGGCGATTGGTAAAAGTAAAACCATCATACATGAAGAAAGTCGGTCACTTCGGCACCTGGTCAAGTCGGCACCCACCAACTCGGCACCTGGCCAAGTCGGCACCCACCAACTCGGCACCTTGCCAATCCGGCACCCACCAACTCGGCACCTGCACAAAAACCAACTCGGCACCTAACCGATTCGGCACCTGACCTACTCGGCACCTCCGATATTAGTACGGGCGCATGAACCTACTCGCACTAACTCTTCTCATTATTTTGGAGGCATTTTTATAGAGACAAAAATAGGCCTTTAATTGGAAAAAAATGTAAAATAAAAAAAGGAAGGACTACGGACCCGGACCCAATCCTTCATTTGGGATATTGTCTCCCGATCGGGGGACCCCCGTGAACTATCGCCGGCCGGCCGGGTGGTGGCGCGTGCATGCAGCGTGCACTAGCCGGGCGGCGCGGCGGCAGCGCTGGTACTAGTGCCGTGCACGGCATGCACGTCCGGCCGGCCGTACTGGTACGCCTCAACGTGACGTGTTTGTGTCGTTATCGGAGCTGAGGAATTAATTTAAAATGTGCTTTTTTCAGAGTTTGTTAACCCCATAAATCATATATTAGTTTGTTGCCACTCTCTTTAATTTCGATAAGAATGTTTGCATCATCACCCATTATACTAGACCAAAGCGACACGCTGGACTGATGAGATCCCTTTCCAATGGGCCAGCGGCTCAGCATCCTCCACAGACGCGAGCGCCAAACTAGAAGGTTCAGAAGTCGGCATCCTTATGTGCCCGTTGTGTAGCGACGAAGACCAATCAGTGTTAAGCGGGTACTTTGTTGCCTGGCGTTGCCTGTCAACTAGTCAACTCCGTGCTTCCACTTTCAAGGATATTTTCTTATTTTAAGGATTTTTTTACTTCTCAAAGAATTTCTAATGAAATGGGGAAAAAAAGGAAGTTGTGAGGAAATCCCCAAAATCTAAAGATTTGTAACGAAATTATTAAAGATGGACTACAACGAAAACTCACACATTAAATTTATTATCGGACCTTGTTTATGTTGTGTTCAGGTAACACTTTATTGTTACGGTCATGTTTTTCTTATAATTTTGTTGCATTTTACCGAATTATGTATTATGTGTATGTATGCGTTTTCATGCACGCACACGATCGACCCGAGTAAATCGTCATGGGTAAATCGCAGGGTTCAGTGTAGTCGAGTCCCTGCAAGTCCATTCACAAGTCCCTTCATGAAGCCAGTCACAAGTCCTTTCATAAAGGCAGTCACAAGTAACTGGATGAACAATGACAAAGGAATGCTTTTGTCAAAGCTGATTTGAATAGCTTGTGATTGGAATTGGAACTGAAGGACTTGTGATGGACTTGCAGGGACTTACAGGGACTTGCAGGGACTTGTGATGGACTCGACTACATCCCTGGTAAATCGTCACAAAGTATGAATTATTCATGAGTTAAGGGCTTTTGCTGAAACTGAGTTTTTCTGGGTCGTAGAACGCCGATCAATTATTTTTTTTTGCATGAAGGAACAAGTTTTATTGAATACTAATGATATATTAGTAATCATTATACATTTCTCGAACAAAAACAGCAACACAGCCTTTATCATTATTCCGTTGTAGTCCATCTTTAAATTCTGAGCAAATTCTACAATTACAAATTGTCATAATACTAGGCCTACACCGCGTACCGGCCCCAAATGCTGGATGGGTAACTCTGTCGCGCGGGCCGGCTAGCTGAGCTGTAAATGTTCGTTTTATATTTTTTTTGTAATATAGTTTTTCTTGAAATGTATAAAACTAATGTAGATGGTAGTTCGGGCACGGCCCGTAGTAGTTGAGGCATGGTGCCGAGGTCAGGTGCCGAGTTGGTTAGGTGCCGAGTCGGTCAGGTGCCGAGTTGGAAGTCAAGAGCAGGAGGTAAAATTCCGGGTGCCGAGTTGGCTAGGTGCCGAGTTGCTGGGTGCCGACTAGGTGCCGAGTTGGTCAGGTGCCGAGTTGACAAGGTGCCGAGTTGGTGGGTGCCGACTTGGCTAGGTGCCGAAGTGACCGGATACCATACCCGGATCTCCTGGATTCCCCGGATCTAAATTACGCTAGTCAAAAAGTCGGACCTTCCCGGATCCTAAATAACAAAATTTCACCTGTAACTGTAATGAAATTTAAAAAAAATGCATTTAAAAGTAGCCTTATTTTGGGGGGATTAGAGTTAGGCCCAGTATTCTTTGAATGGGTTATGGTTAGCATTAGGTTAGCCTTTCGGGTTAGGGTTATTATTATTTATATTATACTATTACTAGGGAAAGTCCGAAGAGGTCCGGAGGATCCGAATTTCACCCACACCCGTCCATGGGTGGTCCAACCGCCGCGCCCCATACCGTTACGCAATGAGAGACTGACTGATGATGGTCAACCACATGGTCCGGAGGTACAATTCTACCTCCATGACCATGCTGAGACACACGTACCCCCTTGCTAACTCCATATGGTTGGTCATGTTACTGTTATTTTGTTAGTTGGTTAAATACAGACTTGACTTGCCTTGCCTAATCTCTCTTTATTTTTCCTAACGTCTCATAAGTAACGTGTGTCAATACCAGTACCTCAATTCAAGCATTGGACTTAGAGGAATAAGAACGTGATTCAAGTAGATCATAAATGTGGCTCAAATACTTGACTTTCTCCGGCGTATTATGCATTTAACTTATTTAATATTTATGTTGCGCTCGGGATTTATTAATATTATGTTGGCTGTGACTTAAAGGTAGTATATGCCATTGGTCATTGCTTGAATTATCATGAATGAGTAGATTTGGAGGGTTGTATTTTATAGTAAATATCGTTTAACTGAGCTGTCCGAAGTTTTACAATCATGGATGCCGAGAAAAGCACGAAAAACAACGGGTTTTTTCAACCGGCGTCGAGCAGTTATTCTTATGTTATCTTAGTTTTTTCGTGATCGCCGTCAGACGATCGCGAATTTTTCATTATAAAATTATATTTTTCGGAATAATTACAGAATATCTATTAAGGCTACATACAAAAAATGAATTGTTTCTCATCAGAACCTTTTTGAAAAAATGGTCCGTCAGGGCATTTTATATTTTATATTTTATAGAATAAAAATGTCGCCGAATCTTTGAAACCGGTATCTGACTAAACAACTACAGGTGCGCTGGTTTCGTTCGTGCCTACCGCATATACATACATGTACATGTACATGTTGATGAACCGGGCGTTGGTGGTAAGCGCTGATGTGCATTTAGCTCTGATTGGATAATTTTTGTTGCGACCTGCGAACGTTGGTTACTACTTCCGTGGCTCAGCTGCGCGGCAGAGCATGTACGCTACCCAAAATGCCGTGCGTTTTTCTACACAGAAATCTATGAAGCTCGTCAGGTGTTTTCCAGCGCCCAGTTATAGTATGGGCGCCACCGCGTGCGGGGGTGAAAGCGCTAGTTAAGTTGACAAAAACTTCGTTGGGACATTGCATTCTTTATCTAAATTACAAATTGTTTTCGTTGATTTACTTTCCAAAACTGACCAATGCACACATTTCATATAGAATAAAAGCTTAAATAATGTTGGTAGAAACACAAAAATATAGTTAAGTCGATTTATTTTCCCATATAATTTTGAGCACCCCAGGTTTTTTTAATGAAAGAGGCCCACAGACACCGTTCTCACTACTATTATACTCGGCTTCTCCGATCTCCTGTCCGCCGTCGACTTAGATTTTTCCGGCTTGCTTCTGCTGGAACATGTATGGCCACTAAAAACATTCACTTGGCCCGCGTGAGTTTTAACTGTTATTGCTTTCAACAGCGTGTTTTTACAGCATATACAAAATAAAAAAAAATAAAAATCTCAGAATTTTCGGGCGTCCGGTACATTTATATTTTGTTTATAAAATATAAAAAAATATCCACCCGGCACGAAAAATTGGCCCGGCCGCTGATGAGAAACAATCAATTTTTTGTATGTAGCCTAACGCAATCCTTGATTGCTGGATGCCTAGAATCAACATTTACTTTCAAATGAGTAAGATATTTCTTAATAATTCGGTAGTAAATAACAAAGATAACATAAGAATAACTGCCCGACACCGGTTGAAAACTAACGCTGTTTTTCAAGTTTTTCTCGGCATCCACAGGCCTTCAGTTTAAAGGAGCGCGCTCGCGCTCGCGCGCCTCCCCGCTCCTTAAAATTTTTAAGGAGAGCAAAAAAAAGCGCTCCTTACATTTTTAACAAGAGCAAAAAAAAATTAAAAAAAATAAATAAATATTAAAAAAAAAAAAAATTGCGATTACAATTCTCTCCTCGCACCCCCAAATAAAATCACATCAGATTTATCTTATACCAACAACGGTCATCTAGTCTTTCGTGTTCGCCCATTCCATTTATTTCGGACATAACGGGCCTAGACTAATTCGCGCTTAATTAAGCCATACAAGTCACAGAGAGAGAAATGTCACTGGATGGGAAAGCGCCATCATTCTCTTAACCAAAAGTTGAACTACTGGTGAATGTTGTGTTCCTTTTCTTGAGTATGTGTTTATTAAAGGCATAGACACCTTTGGTTGTCATTTTGAGTAACTACAGATAGTGTCCAGGGCCTTTAAACTTGCGTTTTGTTAGCGAGAGCAAATCACTCTCCTTAATTCATTGTTTTGATTTAAGGAGAGCGATTTTAAAATCACTCTCCTTAATTCACCTTATGATTTAAGGAGAGCGATGCACAGCTCTCCTCAGATTTATTAAAATGAAGGCCTGCATCCATGATTGTAAAACTTCAGACAGGTCAGTCAAACGATATTTACTATGAAATACAACCCCCCAAATCTACCTATTCATGATAATTCAAGCAATTACCAATGGTGTATTCTACCTTTAAGGACACAGATCTGAAATCTCGGAAATTCAATGTAATACGCTGTTATGTCTCAAATTTCAGATGCAGATGTTGATAACTATGAGGACATGGTCCTCATTGAGGGGCACCAGTTCACCATGGGAACGGACGCAGAGGATGGCAAGGAAGGGGAGGGGCCTGCCCGCCTTCAAACAGTCAAATCCTTCAAGATCAACATTTATCCTGTCACCATCGCATCCTTCAGGTATGACCAGCACCCGATTTCACGAAAAGTGCGTAACCTGCGCCATTTTTTAAAGTGGCGTAAGGCTTACGCAACAAAAATGTTGCGTAGCTGCGCCATTTTCCTACGGAGAATTTCACGAAACTTGGTGTAGCTGCGCAACGTTTTAAACAGCGTTTACGACGACTGTTTGCATATATTTGGGTTCTTTCACGAAATCGTCGTTGTATCGCACCTTCGCCCACCATTTAAAAAATAGTTTTGTCCGAATTTCTGCGAAATCGTGCGGCAACATTAACAATTCTGTCACGGGTAAAATAGTAATTCCTTTACTTCAATCATGAACCTGTGCCTGTCTTTCATTAAGCTTAACCAGTTCGCGCCGGATGACGTATATAAACGCAAAAATTTCCCCAAATTCAAAACGGATGACACATAAACACGCCAAGTTCAAGTTCGGAAATGTATGTCAGCAGCGCGCAAGGCCGGAAATGCGTGGGTGTGCTTCCCGGCCTGAACCCGCTCCGGATCGAGTTTCGTTAAAAATAATCCCGCCCGTCGGCTCGGCGATGTTAAAATAATCCTGGCGCGAACTAGTTAATAAGTTGAGCAATGACGATCTCTACGTCAATTACGATTTTCTGTTAAAATAGGTCATTTTCAGTCGCTACGCCACATCTTACGCCACCTAAATTGACTGCGCAAGCTACGCCATAATTTGTTGAGTAAGCCACGGACTTGCGCACTGTCAAACTTTTGTGAAACTGTCGTAAGCGAAATGTTGCGCAGCAAACAAAAGTGGCGCAGCTTACGCAATAAATTGTGGCCCGAGGGGGCTTACGCAATTGCGTAAGGTTTTGTGAAATCGGCTGCTGGACTCCCATGATACATGTACCTGGCATGGTCTCTTTACCCTATGGACTGTATTACCCCAACATTAGTATTGGTTGCAAGACGTTCTATTCGCGGTATGCAGCGCACGTAGGCCATAGACCATGCCATGGCTTTCGAATTAGATGTCTTGGCTAACTGACATTTATAAGCGCTCGAAAAATTCCGAGCAGAATTGTGTTTCATTTCATGCGCGTGTGACGTTGCGTGCATAATTACGTGACGCAACAGAAACTTGACCAATGAGTCAGCGATTATGCATGTTACGTCACATGATTATACATGCAACGTCACACGCGCATACATGTACATGCAACGTCACACGTGCATGCACATGCGACACAATTCTGCTTGGAATATTTTCCGTGCGATTATGCGAGTTAGCCAAGACGATCTATTCGAAGGTCATGGCGTGGTCTACGGCGTACGTTAAAGGGCGCCCACATCGGCGGCCTATGCCTGCTGCATACCGCGATTAGGAATGCAAAAATTTATTGGTCTGATTTGAAAACTTGAAGTTCAATTGCAATCATGCTTGGCTCATTCAATATAGAAACTTACAAGTGATGGTGATATTAAAGGTCACATATTAAGGTCAAAGGTCATTTGAGGTCAAGTTGTACAATGTGCCGCCCTTGCACATACGGTACATCATATGACCATGTAGGTTGTTGACAGTTAATACCGTACGTCATTTTGTTTGCACTTTGTTTGTGCTTTTTGTTGATACGCAGAAAATTTGTGAAGGCCAAGAAATACAAGACGGAGGCCGAAAAGTTTGGATGGAGCTTTGTTTTGGAGATGTTTGTGCCAGAAAAAGTCAGCAAAAAAGCAAAAGACAGAATAAAGGTACAATTTTGTACGTGTACATAATTTCTTTCTGTACATTGCGTTATGGGGACAATCCACAGGGTTTGTGTGCTAAGGGAAATCTCTCTAATCTCAAACAGAACACTCTAAAATTCTAAAATGTTCAACATCACCCTAATTTGTCTTCTTCTACATACATTGTCTTTTATTATACCCTAACCCAATTTTACCTTGTTCTACATGTACCTTTATTGAAGACCCTACGCGCTATGGGGACTCGAAAATGTCCCCACTACTCAGTCTGTTTTTCCAAACAAAAGAACCTGTCCCCACAACTACATGTTGGTGGAGGCTAGAACATTGTGTTTTGTTATTTTGGGCATTCCATGAAGTTGAGGTACTGGTACACAAACTGTGACATTTTGGTATATTTCTAGTTACATGATATCTATCAACTAAATTATTTGAATATTTATTCCTGATATTTGTCTTGGATTTTTGACAGATTTGGGCAGGTTTTGTACCATTTCAAGAATTTTGTAAGAATTTCAAAGGAGACCACTTGAGGAACATTAGTGGGGAAATTTGAATGTCAAAAATTTACTGGACGCAGCTGATAATCCTTGGCTGTATGAATTCAATAGAGACAATGGAACTAGGGTGTTGAATAGGCCTAATCACTGAAGCGTGATACCACGATATAATGCTATACACGCCCAGCCCACCCCGTCAACGAAGCATACTTGGCAATGTTAGCGTGTGTACACGTCCACCGCTGGTATGTTAGTAATATCACTCGCGTGTATAGACACCCAACACGACGTGTGCTAGTATATTTAATGTCAACATGTCAATCAAGGAAACTTCCGCAGCGTGCACACACATCATCCTCCACTAGATTAAACTGCCATGCCTTACAGGTTAACCAGGGATGTAAGTCCCTGTAAGTCCATTACAAGTCCTCCAGTTTCAATTCAAATCACAAGCTATTCAAATGAGCTTTGACAAAAGCATTCCTTTGTCATTGTTTAACCAGTTATTTGTGACTGGACTTGTGACTGGACTTGTGACTGGACTTGTGACTGGACTTGTGACTGGACTTGTGACTGGACTTGTGACTGGACTTGTGACTGGACTTGTGAAAGGACTTGTGACTGGACTTGTGAAAGGACTTGTGACTGGACTTGTGACTGGACTGGTGACTGGACTTGTGACTGGACTGGTGAAAGGACTGGTGAAAGGACTGGTGAAAGGACTGGTGAAAGGACTTGTGAAAGGACTTGTGAAAGGACTTGTGAAAGAACTTGTGCAAGGACTTGCAGGGACTTGAATACAACTCTGTGGTTAACAAATCATCCGTGGATAGTAAACACTTGTTTTTGGCTTTGCTTGCGACGTGTTTCCGTCATCCTTTCCGAATTGCGGAAAATTTTTGCGTGCCCACGTCTACCAGCGCGAACTGGTTAAAAGATATTTTGTATTTTTGTATTTGTTTTCTGTTTTGTTGTAGGGAGCACCATGGTGGGTACCGGTGGACAGAGCCTATTGGAGAATGGTAAGCAATGACCCATTCAGATGACTGGTTGTTAGTTGGAAAGGGTCGGGGTCACGGGTGAGTCTCTGTTGAGTGCCGTGGCCTCGTGGTCTGGAGCATTGAATTTGTAATCTGTAGGTAAAGCTACAGGTTGTGGGTTCGAATCCGGCCTGGGACTACGGTACGTGTGCACTTGGGCAAGGCACTTTGTCACTCATTGCTTCTCTCCACCCAGAAGTAAATGGTTACCTGTGAGGGCAGAGATGGTTATTGTGGTTGATTTAGCTGCTTTGCGCCGAAATGGCAGCATCGAGCTGTATACTCTCCAGAGAGCAGAGATGGTATTTGGAATGTTTTGTGGGCCCAATAAACAGGGGTAATAATGTGAGAGCACTTTGAGTACCAGCCTTGGTAGATATTTGCGCTATATAAGAACTGCCTATTATTATAGGTGAGGGGTATGGATGGAGGCATTGGAGGAGGCATTTTTTTTTTGGGGGGGGGGGGCAGGGATTGGGTAAGGAGTTTGGGTAAGGGCGAAGGGAAGGAGGAAAATGGTAGGGGAGGGGGGGGGTGGGGGGGGGGGGGGGGGGGTGGGGAGGCCGAGCATAAAAAGGCACAGGCTCACTTTGTCTTGGAGCTCGTAAAATTGGGAATTAAAAATTTGATAGAAAACAAAAATGAAGAAATTAAGATTGGCTGAAAACATCCTCAACCTTGCAGTTTATAGTCAGAAAGCATGTTCAGTATAAAATAAAATCCTGTTGGATTTTTTTTTGTATGAAAGCTAGCCACCAATTTCTAGGTGCCACACCCATTAAATCTCCTAATTTTTTATATTTGAAATTGTTTGACTCAGCCCGAAGGCAAGGGATCCGCTATAGAACACAGGCTCAATCACCCAGTCGTACATGTCAGCCTGCGGGACGCTAAGGCGTACTGTGACTGGCATGGATGGAGGCTGCCTACAGAGATGGAGTGGGAGGCTGCAGCGAGAGGGGGTCTAGCAAGTAAGAAGAGGGGAGCAGGGGGATGGGGAGGGGGTGAGTGGTGGGGAAGGAAGTAGAGGTTCAAGGCATACTGTGACTGGCATGGATGGAGGTTGCTTACAGAGATGGAGTGGGAGGCTGCAGTGAGAGGGGATCTAGCAAGTAAGAAGGGAGGAGCAGAGGGGAGGGGTTGAGTGTGGTGGGGAGGGAAGTAGGGGTTCAAGGCATACTGTGACTGGCAAGGATGGAGGCTGCCTACAGAGATGGAGTGGGAGGCTGCAGTGAGAGGTGGTCTAGCAAGTAAGAAGGGAAGAGCAGAGGGGAGGGGGTGAGTGTGGTGGGGAGGGAAGTAGGGGTTCAAGGCATACTGTGACTGGCAAGGATGGAAGCTACCTACAGAGATGGAGTGGGAGGCTGCAGCGAGAGGGGGTCTAGCAAGTAAGAAGGGAGGAGCACAGGGAGGGGGTGGGAGAGGGCAGGGATGGAGGGGAGGGGTGGAGGTGAGGGGTGGAGGGAAGTAGGGGCGCAAGGAATACTGTGACTGGCAAGGATGGAGGCTGCTTACAGAGATGGAGTGGGAGGCTGCAGTGAGAGGGGGTCTAGCAAGTAAGAAGGGAGGAGCTGAGGGGAGGGGGTGAGTGTGGTGGCGAAGGAAGTAGGGGTTCAAGGCATACTGTGACAGGCATGGATGGAGGCTGCTTACAGAGATGGAGTGGGAGGCTGCAGTGAGAGGGGGTCTAGCAAGTAAGAAGGGAGGAGCAGAGCGGAGGGGGTGAGTGTGGTATGGAGGGAAGTAGGGGTGCAAGGCATACTGTGACTGGCATGGATGGAGGCTACCTACAGAGATGGAGTGGGAGGCTGTAGTGAGAGGGGGTCTAGCAAGTAAGAAGGGAGGAGCTGAGGGGAGGGGGTGAGTGTGGTGGCGAAGGAAGTAGGGGTTCAAGGCATACTGTGATGCAAGGATGGAGGCTACTTACAGAGATGGAGTGAGAGGCTGCAGTGAGAGGGGTCTAGCAAGTAAGAAGGGAGGAGCAGGGCGAGGTGGGTGGGGGAGGGGAGGGATGGAGGGAAGTAGGGAAGTAGGGATGCAAGGCATACTGTGACTGGCAAGGATGGAGGCTGCTTACAGAGATGGAGTGAAAGGCTGCAGTGAGAGGGGTCTAGCAAGTAAGAAGGGAGGAGCAGGGCGAGGTGGGAGGGAGACGGGAGGGATGGAGGGAAGTAGGGATGCAAGGCATACTGTGACTGGCAAGGATGGAGGCTGCTTACAGAGATGGAGTGAGAGGCTGCAGTGAGATGGGGTCTAGCAAGTAAGAAGGGAGGAGCAGGGCGAGGTGGGAGGGAGACGGGAGGGAAGTAGGGATGCAAGGCATACTGTGACTGGCAAGGATGGAGGCTGCTTACAGAGATGGAGTGGGAGGCTGCAGTGAGAGGGGTCTAGCAAGTAAGAAGGGAGGAGCAGGGCGAGGTGGGAGGGAGACGGGAGGGATGGAGGGAAGTAGGGATGCAAGGCATACTGTGACTGGCAAGGATGGAGGCTGCTTACAGAGATGGAGTGAGAGGCTGCAGTGAGAGGGGTCTAGCAAGTAAGAAGGGAGGAGCAGGGCGAGGTGGGTGGGTGGGGGAGGGGAGGGATGGAGGGAAGTAGGGAAGTAGGGATGCAAGGCATACTGTGACTGGCAAGGATGGAGGCTGCTTACAGAGATGGAGTGGGAGGCTGCAGTGAGAGGGGGTCTAGCAAGTAAGAAGGGAGGAGCTGAGGGGAGGGGGTGAGTGTGGTGGCGAAGGAAGTAGGGGTTCAAGGCATACTGTGACAGGCATGGATGGAGGCTGCTTACAGAGATGGAGTGGGAGGCTGCAGTGAGAGGGGGTCTAGCAAGTAAGAAGGGAGGAGCAGAGCGGAGGGGGTGAGTGTGGTATGGAGGGAAGTAGGGGTGCAAGGCATACTGTGACTGGCATGGATGGAGGCTACCTACAGAGATGGAGTGGGAGGCTGTAGTGAGAGGGGGTCTAGCAAGTAAGAAGGGAGGAGCTGAGGGGAGGGGGTGAGTGTGGTGGCGAAGGAAGTAGGGGTTCAAGGCATACTGTGATGCAAGGATGGAGGCTACTTACAGAGATGGAGTGAGAGGCTGCAGTGAGAGGGGTCTAGCAAGTAAGAAGGGAGGAGCAGGGCGAGGTGGGTGGGGGAGGGGAGGGATGGAGGGAAGTAGGGAAGTAGGGATGCAAGGCATACTGTGACTGGCAAGGATGGAGGCTGCTTACAGAGATGGAGTGGGAGGCTGCAGTGAGATGGGGTCTAGCAAGTAAGAAGGGAGGAGCAGGGCGAGAAGGGAGGGAGACGGGAGGGATGGAGGGAAGTAGGGATGCAAGGCATACTGTGACTGGCACGGATGGAGGCTGCCTACAGATATGGAGTGAGAAGCTGCAGTGATAAGAAAGGAGGTGCAGGGGTACGGGGAAGGGAGGAAAGGAGGAATGATGACAATTGTACACAAAGCGATGTCTCGACAGGGTCATTTGTGTTAATTCAACACATTTCTTGTTGAAGTAAATATTTTTTAAATTTCAGAGCGGAAGTATCCGTGGGGCAACAAATTTGATCTTTCCCGCATGAACATTTGGCAGGGGAAGTTTCCTGAGAAGAATTCAGTAAAAGACGGTTACAAGGGAACGTCACCGGTCGACGCCTTCCCTGAGCAGAACGATAACGGTATGACCGAGGATTCAAATATTTTTCATATCTGCAGACAAAATATGTGATGCGATCAAGCAATATCAGTCGGAACTCAGCAATTCTTGTTTTGAGATAGGACCAAAATATGTTCGTAGGGGTGGACAAATCCAAATTGACTTTTTTTACAAAAACGGATGGGGAAAATACTTTTACATTAAAATACTCTTTTAACCAAATTCAGAAGGGAAGTGATACAAAAACTTTATTTTCTCAGTTTCTTTATTTTTAACGTGCTGGTGTTCAAATGGTAGTAATTTTTTAACCAAAGGTCGTATTCACATGAGGTTTTCACTGAAATGGAGCCTGAAGTACGCTATAAAAGAATATGTAAAAATCCCAAAAATGACATGGGCCTACTTCAGACTGATTTTGCTTGATCGCATCACATATAATGAAATGCTACACATAGAATGTGCAACCAACACATGCATGTCCATAATATACGTATGGTTTGAAAGATACCCCTTTGCATTTTAAAATGAGATATCAAGCGTCTAAGTAATGAGTGTAATATCCCAAGAAAGGTCAAATTGATTGTATGCGTCATATTGGTTAAAGGGATCGTATACGTTTGGTAATTACTCCAAAAATTAATGGCAATATAAACTTACTTGGTAAGAAGTACAGCAGCTTTGGATAGTATAATGCATTTTTAGAAACTTTTCACTTCGAAGTACTGCGGTTTTAAAAAAAGATATCACTTTTTATCCCTAAAAATTTGAATCTGAGAAGCGTTACTGCAGTGACGTTTCTCAGATTGTGTATTCCAATGCAGATTATTCTTCCTGCGTGGACAAAACCGCTCCAGATTTTCGGCAATATCTCAAAATTGCTGACACCTTTTGAAATGAAATTTGTACAGGTTAGTTTTATGGTACATGTATATATCTATAACTATATAGGATTGAAACAAACAGTGGGTTCTAATTACCAAACGTATACGATCCCTTTAAAGTTTCCAGAAAAATTGATCTTATATGCAAAGTTGAAGTCTAATTCCAATCAAACTTGCGGTCATAAATGCAATATTGTAATCTTCATATCATGGTCGTGTCAAAGGTCAAACACCAAGGTTGTAGGTCAATTGAGGTCAGGTTATAAAATAGGGTAATCGCAAAGGTAGGCAATATTCGTGGTTGTCAAACCATCCACGTTTTCTCTGTTGTTGGCAGGCCTGTATGATATGGTTGGCAACGTTTGGGAGTGGACGTCCTCCCGATTTGATGGTCGGGATGACACCGAGGAAACAGAGACCACCAAGTATGTTCTGCGAGGAGGTTCCTACATCGACTCCAAGGATGGGTCCTTCAACCATCAAGTCAGGGTCACAACCAGGTGGGTTCCCTGACTTAACGATGTGCATCGTATTGGGTTGACTAAAGGCCAAATCGACCCGAAACATTAAAAATTGTAAACCGAATCCAATCCAAAATCTGACTCGACCCAACCTGACAAAAACTCGGCGAAAAACTGACCAAAACCGACAAAAACAGAACCGTACCGGAAAGAAAACAACAAAAACTGAAAACTCTGAATGTTTGGGTCGAGCAAATCATCCTAATGTTACGAAAAATGTGTTCGTATTTGTGCCTGAACTTATATCCAGGCCCGTACGCTGGGGGGTGCGACGGGTGCGTACGCACCCCCCAAATTACAAAAAGGTCCACATTTTCCGGGGTAAATAATGGTATTTTGATGTAGAAATAACGCTACTGGCGCACAAAATTTTGTGATTTAGATTCCATTTTTGGTCCCATCGGGACAAATTTGCACCCCCTCATAAAAAATCCTGCGTACGGGCCGGTACCAGTATCGCATGAATATATATAGCGATCGATCAAGCAACGTCCGCCTGTTTAACTTTTAGCCTGTGGTACATGTATAGACGATGTGCCCTCTGTTTACATCTGTATTCAAATGTGCCCAGCAGTATGCGCACGCATCATGTTTTACATAAATTTGGTTAAGAGATGACATCAGAGGTCACATAATTCAAAGGCGATCTGACCTGCGACGTCACTCTTTAAGCAAATTTTATGTAAAACTTGATGTGTGCACACACAGTCGTGAACCACATAACGACCGAGGATCGATATTGTGTTTTCCTTTGTTCCTTTACTATACTCTAACCCCATTACTTAGCGCTTGCCCCAACGATCGAGGACCGAATTCGGACAAGCAAACCGTCCTTCGAGGATCCTTTGTTCCCTTTGTTCTCTTTTGTGTTTCGATCCTCGATCGTAATACGATACAAGAACATACTGCCGGGCACATTTGAATACAGATGTTAACACGTGACGTCAGAGGGCACATCGTCTATATGTGACCTAGCACAACGAATTAAAATGAGCGGAAAGTCGCACATTGCCAAAGCAAGTTATTGGCCAAAACGTCAATTTTTCAAGTGGGAGGTCGGTTTCGAGTTTGTAATGTTTTTACATACATAAACCATTCTTTATCATATCCTAAAAGTGTATAGCTCAATTAAAACAGTGTTTTTTTGGTGGCTGAATTGCAATGAGTGATAGTATAGTTGGCACGGTTCACGGACTTTGAACGCCGTTTTCTCAAAACAAGGGAGCATGACTTCAGCTATTTCAAAAGAGTACAGCGGCGGCTAGGAATAAGCTACAGCAACGCACAATACATCATTTGAAAGCTTAGGGAGCTTACCAATTCGTCCTTACCGTGCGACCCGGAGGAAGTTCGCTGGAATCCGCGAACTTTTTTAACAAAAGAGCCCTTGACAACGCCGACAGTTCGCGACTAGAACGTTGTATGCAAATCTGAAAACATGAATATTCTGTTCTCTCCACGTTCGGAACGCAATACCCAAATTCTGTTTAGGTCATTTACATATCAATGTAAACTGGAATAGGACTTCCTCTTTTTGAAAAATGTAATGTCAACTTTTTTATTTTGCGACTTTCCACCCATTTCGTGGTGCCAGGTCACATGAACAAAATTACAATGTATCTTTTTGTACTCGCGTTTCCAGTCTACTGCAGTAGGATTACTTAAAAGCCAGCTTTGCTTTTCTTTTTTTTAGAACGAGCAACACGCCCGACGCTGGCTCTGATAACATGGGCTTCCGCTGTGCAGTATCCGTCCCGACGTCCAAGGGCAGAAAACCTAACAAAGAGGGGAACAACCAGCAGGCTGATGAGGGGCCTGAGGTCAGAGTTCAAGATGGTCAGAAAGCCAAACCCGCCCTCAAACCTAATCCAGCTGATCTCAACGGTCAAAAGTCTCCGGGCAGGAAGAAAGCTACAGCTGATGAACTATAAATGTGACCCGCTCTACAAAAAGGTGTCTTATGTTGCGAAAAAATAAAATTGAGTTATATTCATGGTTAGAAAGCCCACAACGTAAGCTTTCATTTAGTATATGTGACCCGCTCTACATAAATGAGTCGGATGTCGCAATTACCGTTGACACGTACAGGGCGATTGAATTTTTTTTTTTTTTTTTTTTTTTTGCTGTGTATTCTGCTTTGTTTGTATCCATATTTTCAGAAAAAAACGAAATAAAACTTAATTTTGAATCTTAAAGTGTTTTAATACAGGATTTTGTTGACTGTTTTGTTTCAAGTTCAGTTATTTTTATCGTTGGGATACGTTAATTTTCTCTTAAAAGTGGCTGTTTCACATTTGAAAAATATATTATTTCAAAAAATCATAAAAAAATAATGCAGTACTCTATAGCGCTCCGACATACATCAAATTGAAGCTTATCAGATGCTCTTTCAAGCCCTATAAATAACTCCGAGATTTTGTTTTGCTACATCAGACTCATTTATGTAGAGCGGGTCACATATAATAGAGATCCATAGCCCCTCCCATTTTGAAGACACGACGTGTTTACATATTGATTACTTTCTCGGAGTTCAAATTACACAACTGAGAAAACAGGCTTTGAAATAGCTGGATTTGTTGTACTACAACAGGACGAAGCACACAAAATGGTCGTTTTTTCCACAGCCTTCATCAAAATCAACATTTCTTTTAATGAAACCTTAAAATGTTATTTTTTTTTTTTTCGCGATCGTATAAAATTATATTTTTCAGAATAATTAAAGGATGTCTAGCGCAATCATTTTGCTGGATGCCTAGAATCATTATTTACTTTCAGATGAGTAAGATAATTCTTGATAATTTGGTAGTAAAGTTTTTTGATATCTGCAAATGGTGTATCATACCTTCAAATTTAGTCAGCTAAAAACCGCAAATCCCTAACTTTACTTAGTAGTACATGTAAATTATTTAAAGGGCAGTTTGAAAAGTGTGGATTTGTAGTTCCGAATCCACACTTTACTAATGATTCGTTGATACGAATCCACACTTATTGGAGTGACGTCATAGCAGTGGTTTAATTTGAACTCCAAGGAAGTAATTAATATGCTAACATATCATATATCCAGAATAGGAGGGGCTATGGAGCTATATTATATACCAAATGAAAGCTGATGTTGTGGGCTTTATACTCATGTATATTGCACGGACACGGGCCAGTAGCAGGATGTGATTTCAACAAAAGATTTCTAAAATCACATCCAAATGCTCCAAATTCACATCCTCTTCCAAATTCGCATCCTGGATAAGGTCGTTATAATGGAAATTCACACCGAATTTGGAAGAGGATGTGAATTTGGAGCATTTGGATGAGATTTTAGAAATATTTTGTTAAAATCACATCCTGCTACTGGCCGTGTCCGCTATGAATGCAAAATCACATCATGCCCTTACACATAGTCTAATACCTTTTTTGTGGCGCGGGTCAAATTTGCTTGATCACAGTTTAGATCTACGTGTGAGTTATACTTTGAAAGGGCATGTGAGGGGTTCTGGCAAATAAAATGGAACTGACACAGGCCACAGTGAACAGTGGGGAAAAATGCAAAATAGTGATTTGTTTCCTCCATTTTTCAAAGAAATGGTAAGAAAGCTTTTAGGGAAAAAACATTTGGCCTTTTCCCTTATATCACATGTGCAAAACTTAAAACTTTAAAGGTAGTATACACCATTGGTAATTGCTTGAATTATCATGAATGGGTAGATGTGGGGGGTTGTATTTTATAGTAAATTTCGTTTAACTGACCTGTCCAAAGTTTTACAATCATGGATGGCGAGAAAAGCACGAAAAAACAGGATATCTAGCGCAATCATTTTGCTGGATGCCTAGAATCATTATTTACTTTCAGATGAGTAATATATTTCTTAAAAATTCGGTAGTAAATATTTTCGATATCTGCAAATGGTGTATCCTACCTTTTAAGGCTTTTTCTTCAACATTTTACTGTGGCCCCATGTTAATAAATGCAAATTTACACAACAAACAGTATTTTTAAGGAGAAAACCCCCATTTTCACCTTGCCAGAATCCCGCACATATTTTTAAAACACTGATTTTTGTAAAACAATTACTGAATGAAAGGAATTGTTTTTCTACTAGTACCGTGTGTGCCATTTTTGTTCTCGCGCCTGAACAAAGTTCAGAAAGAGACAATGCAATTACTTTTTCTGTAAGTAGTCCGTATGTTTGTTATATTTTGGTTAAGTTTTGACAAATTGGTCTGGTATGCAATATGGAAACTAACGTGTGATGGTGATATTAAAGGTCACATATTGAGGTCAAATGTCATTTGAGGTCAAGTTGTAAAATTGCACAAAGTAGGCAAGACTTAAACCATCCTTGTAGTTTCAGTAAACGGTTAAGAAATAATTCAAAGTAGTGGCAGGCAGAATTAATCAATGAAGGGCTTTCTTTTAAAAAAAATTGTACATTGTCTACAGTTGCAAGTGGATTTTTCATATTTGGAACTGAATCTAATGAAATATTCACATATTTAAGTGTTGTACATCAAGGTGTTTAACAAAAGGTAATCCCACTTTAAAGGGTTAATATGTGACCGGCTCTACAAAAAGGTGTATTAAGTCGCGCTATGCACTATCATGTAATGGCCAGCTCAACGTTGAGAGGGTAAACAATTCATCAAAATGTGTTTTTTATTTTAAGTCATGAATGAAATCTTTAATACCTACAGTTTCAGGTTTCATTCAAAGAAATGTTAATTTTGATGAATAAAGTGGGTGCAATGTTCTGTTGTAGTACAACAGAGCCAGCTATTTTAAAGCCCGTTTTCTCAGTTGTGTAATTTGAACTCGAAAGAAATCAATATGTAAACACGTAATATCTCCAAAATGAGAGGGGCTATGGGGCTATATTATATACCAAATGAAAGCTGACGCCGTGGGCTTTTCAACCATGTATATAACTCAATTTATTGTTTTTGCGACATACACCTTTTTGTACATGTATTCGCATTTGTGTATCACTGTGGAGACATGGCTTTGTTCTCGTGTACAAAATGGTTAGAAAGTCGAGCACGTTTTTCAAAATGCTCCCATTTTAACCATAATGTTTTTCCTGGGTTGAAATTTCTATCCAATATACCCTATATTATACCCTAACCCAAACACTAACCCACATCCTAATCCTAGTTTTTGAGTAATTTAAGTAAAATCCAAAAATCTAATTCGTGAAATTCCCAATGGAGACCTATTCATCTATAGAAATTTACCCTCCGGAGACGTTTTGTCTCCATTGTACACATTGTGGAACAGCCGGTCACATATGGCCAGACTAAAGGTTAACCAGCATGATACATGGTAGTAGAAGCGTTGTGCTCTTCAAGGATACCTTAGATTGCCGTCCAGGGTCACGCATCATTGAGCGACACTCTCTTGAAAATAATGGTGGTGCAAAATTGCAGTTGGTTCACTTTCCTGCCCGGTCCCCTCTCCAAGCAAAGTTAACATCGACGGCGCATGTCATCTCCATCTCGTCTCACGGTACGTGGATCTTATCGCAAACTGAGATCAGCTATGGACGACATGCGCCGTCAATGTCATCTGTGCTTGGAGAGGGGAGGTGGCCACGTGGAGGGTCTGGGCCAATGAGCGAAAAATCAGAAACTTCTGCTGTTAAATGGTTTTTGTTCTAAATGCTAAAAATTCACACCCAGTTGATGTGAATTTGTAAATTTGTTGTTGAAATCACATCCTGCTACAAGCCGTGTCCGCTATGAATGCAAAATCACAGCATGCCCATTTCTCATGTTACAGTAAAGAAATTTTTTAACACGCTTTCATTTTGGCGTAAATATCTAAGTAGGCCTACAAGGCTCGTGTGTTTGTCAATTATTTTGCATTGTCAAAGGTGGACATGTAAAATGTGACCCACTCCGCAAAAATGAGTCTGATGTGTTAAAAATGTGTTTTCTTCTTCAGATCTACAGTTGGTCAGGAAATAAGCTTTCATTTGATATATGGCACAACTCTGTAGTGTAATGCATTGGCCTTTTACAATTTTTATCAGTTATATTCAAAATGTCTTTGAAAAGAAATGAAGATTTACAATTGTAGTGCTTCATTAGATGATATGTGACCTGTTCCAACGAAACCCGGACAAAGTCGCACAATGTGTTTTGTCACAATGTACTCCTGAAGTCATTTCTGGATGGATTTTACCATTTTGAAGTTTTAGGTTTTCCTAAGTCACTCACAATTAATCTACAATCTCCTCAAATTTGAACAAAATCCGTCTACCAGAAGTGTTTTTTTTGGTCAAATTTGTGAAACATTTGTGTATAGAAATAATACGCTTTTCTGAACTTCAAAGCTGTTTATCTCATAATTAGGTTGTCAGGGTTTTATCACTAAATCAAGACCCCAGGGAAGATAGGGTGGGGGTACATATGTAAATGATACATCATTTTAAAGCTGAGAACCTAGAGAATTTGAAAAAAGCATATTCTGAAAAACTAAAAAGTCGACTTTGTCCGGGTTTCGTGGGAACAGGTCACATATGGTAAGAGAATGATTAAACCTGTATTAAATTTAATTTAGGTATCAAAACAATCTTTTCAATTGATCAGATAGGTGTCGGAGAAACCAAAATGCCTTAAAACAAAAATAATCGCCTTTTGTGGCAGAGCGGGTCACAAATTTAGCTCGGTCTTTTTCTTAAAATTCAACACAAAGAATAAAGAGTTGCATCAACACTTATATTTTCTTTAAATATTGCTTTATTTAATAATTATAACTAATCTACAATTATAGCCATCTCAATAAAGATTGTTATTATTGTAAAAAATAGACTCGAGTAGAAATTTAATAATTTGTTATAAAGAAAGTACGCTTACAAAAAGTGGAAATCCCAGCTAAATAATCACGATTGGAAAGCTCAATATTTGTGTAAATATACTTCATTAACACTAAAATATATTTAGAAGTATTATATATTACTATCCGGTATCAAATTAATAATCATTTTTGCTGAAATACTTTTACTTTCTAAAGTTTAAAGGGATCGTATACGTTTGGTAAATATGGCAATACAAACTTACTTGTAAGAAGTACAGCAGCTTTGGATAGTATAATGCATTTTTAGAAACTTTTCACTTCGAAGTACTGCGGTTATGGAAAAAGATATCACTTTTTATCCCCCAAAATTTGAATCTGAGAAGCGTTACTGCAGTGACGTTTCTCAGAGTGTGTATTCCAATGCAGATTATTCTTTCTGCGTGGACATAACCGCTCCAGATTTAATGCAATATCTTAAAATCGCTACCATCTTTTGAAATGAAATTTTTACAGGTTAGTTTCCTGGTATATAACTATATAGGATCCAATTACCAAACATATACGATCCCTTTAACTCTTAAAGAAAATGACCAGTCATTTTAATATTTTGCATTAGTAAAACAAAATGTAACAGCCTCTTCTCAGAACCTTCCCACTAAAAAAAATAGTTTGGATGGACAGACATTTTCAAGAAATGTTAAATCGCGATTATTAAAAAAAAGTGAGTTTGTGAATTTGAATCCTTTTTTTCTTTAGATAGCCAAGAAAACCTATACATAAAACTATTACAAAATATACGTATTTAGCCTTTTTTTGTGTCGTGTCTCATTGGAAAGCACATAATGGTTATACGAACAATGCTATCATTTATTTAAGGAATTTCTTGTAGGCACTATTATAAAATCCTTTAAATGCACATACATTGTATACACAAAGATGTTGAAACACTGGACAACATTTGCTAACATGCAAGACAAAATGTGACCTGCTCTGTGAAAATGAGTCAGATGTCGAAAATTTGACAAACAGTTATTTATACCATTAGAAAGAGTGCACTGTCCTCTTTAATTTGATATATGTTGGAGGTCTGTAGCATGTTGTGTTCTTGTGATATTCCCGATTTTAGTTTTGACGATTTTGTAAAATCTAAAAACCCCATTCATGAGAAATCATGCATTAACTTTTTTTTCCCTTTTGGAGATGTATGCAATAGAAACCCTAAGCAACCAAGCCCTTCCCACTGTGTTAATTCGGCATGTTTTAATGTAGAAATTAAAAATATAGATCCTAACCATGGTGAACATCATGAAATAGGAATATCAAATGTTCGTACGAAAACACCCCTCTCCGCGTTCAACCACCCAAATCTCGTAAGCGCGCTGTGCGACATCTGACTCATTTTTACAGAGCGGGTCACAAATTGCCAAAAAATGAACTATCCAAATTGATTGTCTATTAGGATAAAAGACCTAATGCAAAAAAAGAATGCGAGACTGCCCCAACGTTGTTTGCGATCGAATGTACATTAATTTTCCTCGAAAAGTATGATGCATTAATGGAGCTCAAAATCAGACTAGTTCATTTGTTTATAACAAGTTTTTGTTCTTTTAATTTTTTGTGCCCATTGTATATTGGTGTACAAATACAAATTCTTTATTAGCCATAAAATACTGATTTTGAGACCAAAAGAAATACATTGAAATTTAACACAAATAAACCACAAGGGAAACTGACTAATTAATACTGTTTTTGAAAACTTAACAACAAAATGAAAATGAGGTTTAAATGGAACACAGAAGTGTATTGTTGAGGATTGCATTAAAAATACATTGCATAGACCCCAAACATAATTACAACTAATGCCCCATGTATTCCATTTCCCCCCTCATATTCTGGAATGTGTACAAAGCACACCTTATCAGTATTTATACTGGCAAGAATTCATTTATTCATTAGTGTTGCAGTTTTAGTTGTTTTTTTTCAAGAGATTATCTAAAAAAAAACTACAAAACTTGTCAACTTCAAAAACAAATAATGTTTTATTGCAAAAACAAAATGGCAACAACTGAGCAGAAAAACAACTTAACTATTGATGACATCACACAGTGACCCGTAGTAATTAGAAATGACAAGCTGTTAACCTTGCGACGTGCCACCGTACTTTTTTTCGAAGTCGCTTCGTCGTAAAAAAACAATTGATTTTTGTATCATTTGTTAAAAACAATCTCATATTACATGTATTCCTAGTTCAAAGCATGCCGAATAGCATGGCAAGTGCCGCTTGAACCCTGGTTGAACCGGTGACACAGCTTTTAGCAAAGCAAAGTGCTGCCCCACGAGTATCCATTACTTTGTGTACATAAAGGGGCCTTTCAAGTCTGGGTTTTCCCAGACCTACCCAAGCAATTAATCATGCTATTGTTGCCTTGCCCCATTCAACAACACCAGCTGGGATCGAATATATTCAGACACTATGGGAAAGTACTGTGTTGACATATAAAGCCATAAAACCGAACAGCATTGGGGTTATACACGAAATACAGCCGCACGTCGCAAGGTTAAATATAAGGAATGTCTTAATTAGTACTAGTGTTGATAAGATTTCACAATTGATTTCTAAGACCTGCTGGAAGACTGGCCCATCGACATGGAATAACCGTTAAATAAAAGATTTGCTTATTATTGCCATTTTTTTGCTTGTTGATTTTGACACAAGAATTTATATTTTGACTGCACATTAAAAAAAAAAAGGCACTGCCAATCCAATCCAATCCAATCTGCATTTGTAAAGCGCCATCAATCTAGTTGCCTATTCCGAGGCGCTGCCAGGAACACCGGGGCAAACCCCTTATCTTAGTGATAAGTGTTACTGGGTTCTTTTGCGTGTATTACACAACACACGGGACCTACAGCTTTACGTCCCATCCGAAGGACAAAGCAATAGTGGTTAAGTGCCTTGCTTAAGGACACACGTGTCAAAACCGGGACTCGAACTCGCGCTCTGCGGAACAGAAAACCGGTTTCTTAACCGCCCGGCCACGACATGACCACTAGACTAGATCTGTATAGCGACGGTACATGTCTCAATGCATATGGCAAGGTTTGCTGGGTCCCACCGCCCCCAAATTGGGCACACTGGGAAACGCTAATGGAGCTTCTCAGATCTTTTGACCTTCCAATTGCACGCAGCACAGCTGAGATGCGGAACCGGTGACCACTAGTTCACAGGTCACACAAAATCTATCCAATCTGAGCTCAAAGCGCATCAGCGTTTCCCAGTGCCTAGTTTGGGTGGTGGGCAAAGCTTTATCTACCTTTCAGTAAAAAGAACAGTGTCAAAACAAATTATTTTAAAGAAAACTACTTAATTTACGCGTTAAATCTTCTATTCGAGGTGCCCGGAAGTTCGGTTTCAAACATTTTGGGTAACTTTACCATGACACCGGGTAACATTCCGATGGGTTAATCTTCCCACCGTCTGCACTTGGATTTAATTGACGCGAGTAGAATTGCCGAGACCATGGGTAAACTAACCGTGAAAGGTCACTGGCTGATGTGACCTGTGGTCATTCGACCGGGTGATGGAAGATTTAACCGAGACGTCGCGTCCACACTGGATTTTCTGGCTCAGTTAAACTGACCTGGTCAATCTTCCTGGGCACCTTTGGGTCGGTTAAACAACTACCCACGCGGCGTGGGTAAGTTACCTGTGAGGAAAGTTACCCAGGCTGTTCGCACAGGACTTGAAATCGGTAAGTTACCCATTGGCTCAGTTAGTTTGCCCAAATTAAGTCCAGTGCGAACAGGGCTTTAGACACATTTGCCGTGGCGGCCGTGGGGTCTAAATTATCTACGGCCAATAGCAATTACAGGGCCGCCGCAGCATTTCTACGGTCACATACTGTAGCAGTCACATATGTTAGGGTAGCCGCACGGCGTATTTGTGGAGACAGAAAACCTGCGGCGGCTGTACAAGTGATGGCGCACGGTCGCCTTATGGCATCCCTGCCGCAGCCGTAGGTTTTTGACAAAAACTAAGGCAGACGCAAGGTAGCCGCAAGGCACCCGGAAGGCCACCGTACGGGCACCGTAGGGCCGCCTCAAGGCTGCCCTAGGGCGCTCGTGGAATTCCTGCGGCAGCCGCAATTTTGTTGGGGTCCGCAAAAGTCAATTGTAATTCATAAGACCCCAGGGCAGCTGCACGGCAAACGCAAGGCATTCGTACGCCCGACGTATGGTCGCCGTGGAACCGCTCTACAGCATGACTACGGCGTGTCTTGCTACGGCGAACGTACAAATGAAAACAGTTATAACTCCGCGCTATAATCTTACGGCGACCCCTACGGCCTGATAGGGATACGGCCTGATAGGGATACGCCCTGGGGCGACCCTGAGGCCATCGCAGATCCTCTGCGGCCGCCGCAGGTATCTCTCGATTTCGGGGGGTTACGGCCGCCGTATCCTAGCCGTAGAGCAAATGTGACTTAGGTGTTAGTAAAGTCTTGTTCGTTCTCGAGGTCAACTTATTGGTGACCTGGGATTGAATTGATTGACCTGCGATTACCTTGATTTAAACTTAATCAGGACACCATCTCAGAAAAGAGAGTAACAACTTGTATTCGTTTGTTTTGCGTAAAAGGCATGCCTTCTACAAGTTGTGCTTTTTTTTTCTTTATGTCCCAATTAAAACTTGTATTCGTTTGTCCGTTTGGACATTAAAGGTAGGATACACCATTTGCAGATATCGAAAAAATTTACTACCAAATTATTAAGAAATATCTTACTCATCTGAAAGTAAATAATGATTTTAGGCATCCAGCAAAATGATTGCGTTAGATATCCTGTAATTATTCTGAAAATTATAATTTTATAAAGACAAATTTGCGATCGCCGGACGGCGATTAAGAAAAAACACAAATAACATAAGAACTTCTCGACGCCGGTTGAAAACAAACGCTGTTTTTTGTGTTTTTCTTGGCATTCATGATTGTAAAACTTCGGAAAGGTTAGTTAACCACTTGGCGCCGGGCTACCCGAAATCGGGCATTTTTCCCGATACCACGCAGCCGGGTGCCCAGTTTCGGGCATCGAAAATTATATAAATTTTATAGTGCTGGAGGATTGTCTAGACTCGGTAACAAAGAGCGGATTACGCAAGACCAAACAATGGGGCCGTTTATTTCCGGGCGCAATTCAATGGAGTCACTGGAGCGTGCAGGTCAGGCTAAACTAGCCCGGCTCCGTGTCACGCGCTCGGTATTTCCGCCCGGCGCGAAATGGTTAAGCGATATTTACTATAAAATACAACGCCCCAAATCTACCCATTCATGATAATTCAAGCAATTACCAATGGTGTATTCTACCTTTAAGAGAAAATAAATGTATGCGCCAATGAAAACAAAAATGATCGTAAAAAAATAATAAAAAAAATAACAATTTTACAGCTAGAATCTAGTGGATTCAATATTCAACAGTGGGATCCGATTTTCGGTGATCACACAAAAGGGAACGTTGCAAAAAATGAAAAAAAAGTGGCAATGTAAGTTTGAAAGACCATTATTTTATAATCCACTGTTAGTTGAGGATATATCTAATAATTCATTCCACTATTAGCTGGTGGACTCTGCATGGCTGCCACTGCATGTAGTGGATACACCCGCCACTTTCTAGTTGATCCACTCGTAGAAGCCAATCTTCTTCAGATCTTCGTCCATGCTTTGCAACTGCTTGTCGTCAAGTGATGGGTTAGGGAGGCGTGCGGGGCCGATGTCTTGAAGCCTGCCTAGCTTCATTAGACCCTTGTTGGAGCCAACGTTGCCACCTGCGAGTGGAATCAATTATGTCAAGAGAATTTTTGAACACTCTGCCTTCCTTGTCCAGCACGCTTTGTTCAGAACAATTATACCAGGTTAGCCAGCGGGTCTAATATGTGACCTGTCATCACAAAATGAGAGTAAAGTCGGCAAAATCAAAAATTGAGATATGGGTATTTCTAAATTCTGTGGAAACAGAGCTTTCCAATGGTATATAACACTTAGAGGTTTGATACTCAATATTATTTTTATTTTTATTTTTTAGTCTGAGTCTTAATACAGAGATTATGAGAAAACGGGCATTTCTTGCGAGAAATTGTGTTAAAGGCATAGTCAAAATTGTCTCAAAAACTAATTCTTTTTTTTACCTGATCGTCCTGAAAAATTGGGAATTGATTGTTGGGAATTTAGTCTTTAAAAAAACCATAATCTCAAAATCGACCACCCCTTCAATTGTTGACTTTGACTGGCCGTACTGGGAAATCACTTCGTCCGACTTTACGCTCATTTTGTGATGACAGGTCATATATGTGAACTGTCACCACAATATGAGAGTAAAGTCGCACGATGTGATTTGGAGATATGGCCATCCAAATTCAAAATATGAAGGGGTGGTCAATTTTAAAATATTGCGTTATTTGGAAAGCCAAAGTCCTTTACATATTCCCATTTTGGGGTGCGATCAGATGATCAAAAACCTCTAAAATTACGCGATTTTGCATAGTTTTTGCGTAGTTAGTGTTTGGATTAAAGTCCATTAGTGGTCTAATTAACACGGTAATTAAATATGCAAATTAGATCCTTGTTACTATCCCACGTTTTAGAAATTTTGATATTTTGTTGTTTAAACAACAGTTCATATGTGTGGAAAGTTTCAAGAAGAAATAATGATTAGAACATAGCCGTTGCCACGCTCAGCCGAACCTTACTTGTCCTGTTTGGCAATCCTTTGCGTGTTTTGTTTAAGATGTTTATTTGGTAAGTTTTCTCACAAACTTGTTTTGTGAAACCCATGACTTTCTAGAGCGCTGTAAAATGTATTTACAGCAAAACCCCCGAAGTGTTATGTACCATTGAAAAGCTCTCTTTCTCAAGAATTTGAAAATACCAATATCTCAATTTTCAATATTTCCGACTTTACTCTCATTTTGTGGTGACAGGTCACATATGTGACCCAGCACGAGTAAATGAGACACTTTGCGGCAAAAATAAAAATTGAGATTTTGATTTCATCATTTAAAGCTTGTTTAGCTTTAATTGATAAAATCAAAATCTCAATTTTCATTTTTGCCGCAAAGTGTCTCATTTACTCGTGCTGGGTCACATATAGCAAAGCTTTATTTCACGTTTTGTACGTTAATTTCAACAATTTTTTCGATCAATTTTAATTTGTACGTGGGAGGATGAACATTTGTGTGAACACCTCAGATGTCCAAGCGAATGGACCAATAGAAACGCGCGTTGGTTCGCATGCCTTTGGCTGTTTTTCGAACCCCAGCTTTGTCTTCGTCTCGGGCTTCATTTATACAGTTTAGCAATGGACTGTAGCCAGAGACGGATCCAAAGCCAGGGTTTGGTAAATGGCCTTGGTCTGTTTGTAACAGAGGCTCTGATTGGGCGCATGATGTTTTTGCGCTAATAACCACAGATCTGGCCGAATGTCTGCAGGGGTTTGAGCGCTATTAATAGAAAGCGCGTAAAAGCGCGCTGCGTGGCTCAGGATGTTGTTTAATTGAATACAATGCATCACGGAGTCCATAAACGGAAATTGCAGCTAACTGAAGTTTGGATACTTACCATACTTTTTAAGTACTGGAATGAAAGATAGATACATCGCCTGAAATAAAAAAAAGATCATAAAACATGTTAAAGGTAGAATACACCATTGGTAAATGCTTGAATTATCAGGAATGGGTAGATTTGGGGGGTTGTATGTTATAGTACATTTCATTTAACGGACCTGTCCGAAGTTTTACAATCATGGCGTCGGTTTTCAACCGGCGTCTGGAAGTTATTCTTATGTTATTATTGTTTTTCTCACGATCGCCATCCGGCATAATTACAGGATATCTAGCACAATAATTTTGCTGGATGCCTAGAATCATTATTTACTTTCAAGTAAGTAATATATTTCTTAATAATTTGGTAGTAAATATTCTCGATATCTGCAAATGGTGTATCCTACCTTTAAGTCAACAAAAATATCATTTTAGATTCTCGCAATGAACCCTGCACAAATCAAACAAACTTTAAGGAAATTGTTTTTTTCCTGCTTGATTCTGCTGATCTAGTAGGGTCAATATACAGTTTGACCCCAAACAAATTGTAACAAAAGGTTTTCTAACGGTTTCAGGTACTATTGGACATCAAAAATAACATATTGAAAATCTAAGAAAATCAGAGTACCGGAAAGCTGTTTTTTACAAAATGGCGTCTAAGATGGCCGCCAATATCCTTAAATGACTATAAGTCAATCATTATTCACCCTACATTCGTAATGTTGGTGCCTATCCCCAGGTTTTAGGGGTCAGAGAATTAATTAAGACCAACAAAAGGGTCATTTAGTAATCAGGTAACCTAAAAATCCAAGATGGCGTCCAAAATGGCCACTAATACACTAAAATTGCTATAAGTCATTTCATATTCACCCTTGGAGTTAAATTTTGGTGTCTACATCTATCTTGTATGGATAAGTAAACCCACTAAGACCAAAACAAATTTAGTGAGTAATCAGGTAACCTAAAAATCAAAGATGGCGCCCCAGCGTCCAAAATGGCTGTCAGAGTTTGTCTTCTAACCCAATTTTCTTTCTTTCTTTCACTACAGATTTAACATTGAGTACAAGAAGCATTGGCCCATTTTTAAAGATATCAAGTAATCAGGTTATCAATACCAAGATGGCAGTCAGACATTGGTTTGTGGCTATATATAAGGGGGCAGGTAGTCAGACGAAGGTTGTACACGACCTATGGAGCTGACCACCACTCTGACGGTCCCCCGTCGCCCGCCCGTCGCCCCCCCCCCCCCCCCCCCCCCCCCCCCTCCTGGGTGGTCAAAGCGCACCGGGCCCGTGGCTGCGGTGCCCGGGCCTCGGAGAGTGAGACGGAGTGGGGGATGATTCCCCGACTCGACTCCACGTCCCCGCCGACCTGTCGTGCCCTCCGACAGGCCCGGACAGGCCCGGCACAGTGCAATGGGAGCCGCTGGGGCCGGCCTGCCCGCACCGCCTTACGGTGCGGCACACAGGGTGGGTCCGCCCCGACATCCCGCCGGGCTCCCGGAACCCACGGCAATCAGAGCGGCCGCGCGGGCCGTTGAGACGCGGAAAACCGAGGCCCTTCCGCTCTCAACGGCCGAGCGGCATCTGTTCCAAACAAGTTCCCCAGGCGGGGCGCCGAGCCGCGGCCCAGGCGGCGGAACGAGCGGCGAGCCGCAGCCCGCCCCAGAGCGGACCGAGGCGGCCACACTCTAACGAGGGCCGGCCCACTCGGACCACCGGATTGAGACGAGGGGAGGCGGCGGAGAAGGCTACCGGTTCTATTAGCCCAGTCATGATGTCTCCGAGAGAGAGATAGAGAGAGTGAGTTTCGAGGAAAGACACCGCCGCCGGCAGCCGTGGCGCGTCCGGCCAGAGAGCGGCGGGCCCCCGCCCCAGCGCGCAGGGCCCGCCCGCCCAGGCCCCGAGGGGGCTACCTGGTTGATCTTGCCAGTAGTCATATGCTTGTCTAAGTAAAAGCTTTCACAAGCGAAACTGCGGATGGCTCATTAAATCAGTTATGTTTTTTTGGAACGCACACCCCTACATGGAAAACTGTAGTAGTTATAGAGCTAATACATGCCAGCAAGCGCCGACCTTACGGGAGGCGTGCTTTTATTAGGAACTAGACTAACCCGGGCTCGTCCCGGCTCCGTTGGTGAACTCTGGATAACCTGGCCTATCGCACGGTCCTCGCACCGGTGATGAATCTTTCGAATGTCTGCCCTATCAACTTTCGATGGTACGTTATGCGCCTACCATGGTCGTAACGGGTAACGGAGAATCAGGGTTCGATTCTGGAGAGGGAGCTTGAGAAACGGCTACCACATCCAAGGAAGGCAGCAGGCGCGCAAATTACCCACTCCCGACACGGGGAGGTAGTGACGAAAAATAGCAATACAGGACGTACTCTTTCGAGGTCCTGTAATTGGAATAAGTACACTATACATCCTTTAACGAGGATCTATTGGAGGGCAAGTCTGGTGCCAGCAGCCGCGGTAATTCCAGCTCCAATAGCGTATATCACAATTGCTGCAGTTAAAAAGCTCGTAGTTGGATCTTGGGCACATGCTGGCGGTCCGCCGCAAGGCGCGCCACTGCCCGCATGGCCTTTATCTCGGTCTCTGCCCGGTTCTCTTGACTGATTGCCGAGCGCGGCCGAAACGTTTACTTTGAAAACATTGGAGTGTTCAAAGCAGGCCGACCGTCTGGACAGAAGACCATGGAATAACGGAATAGGACCTCAGTTTTATTGCGTTGATTTTCAGAACTCGAGGTAATGATTAAGAGGGACTGACGGGGGCATTCGTACTGCAGTGTGAGAGGTGAAATTCTTGAATCGCCGCAAGACGACCGACTACGAAAGAATTTGCCAAGAATTTGACTCAACACAGGGAAACTTACCCGGCCTGGACACAATGAGGATTGACAGATTGAGAGCTATTTCTTAATTTTGTGGGTAGTAGTGCATGGCCGTTCTTAGTTCGGTGGAGTCTGGTTAATTCTGATAACGAACGAGACTCTGGCTTAATAGTCGCGCCGGCCGCCGCGCCGGGCTCTGACTTCTTAGAGGGACAAGTGGTGGTCAGCCACGCGAGATTGAGCAATAACAGGTCTGTGGTGCCCTTATATGTCCGGGGCCGCAAGCGCCCTACACTGAAGGGGTCAGCGGGTCCCGTCTCTTGGCCGGAAGGTCTGGGCAATCCGTTGAACCCCCTTTGTGATTGGGATAGAGAGTTGCAATTGTCTCCCTTTAACAAGGAATTCCCAGTAAGCGTGAATCATCAGCTCGCGTTGGATTTTTAGGTTACCTGAATACTCAATGATATTTTTACTGGTCTTAATGGGATTATTGACCCCCAAAACATGGGTGTAGACACCAAAATGATGACTCTAGGGTAAATAATAAATGACTTATTGCCATTTTATTGTAATGGCGGCCATCTTGGACGCCATCTTGAAAATAACAACTTTTCTACGCTCTGAATTTCTTAGATTTTCAATATGTTATTCTTGATAATCGGTACTACCATAATCCGTTAAAAAACCTTTTGTTACAATTTGTTTGGGGTTGAGGTGTATTTTTTCATAAATTGACTCTACTAATCGCAGAATCGATGAAGATATCTAGAGCCAACTTCCAGCTGTTGGAGTCAGTGGGATTCACACTTTTTACTGAATCTGTTGGATCCAGAAGTTTACCGAAAGATTTTACTTATCAGGCTCTGTTTAATTTGTGTTTAAAGTTGTTGATGGAATCTGTATGACCTGGAACTACTTGTGTCTTAAAGATCCTGTTGGGCTTAATAGGCATTCATTCAGTTGCAATGACGGCCCTTAAAATCATAAGACAAACACAGCATGTGTCAATAGTTGGGCTTGTACCCTGCGACGTGCCACCGCACTTTTTTTTTAAGTCGCTTCGCCGTAAAAAAACAATTGAATTTTCATCATTTGTAAAAAAAATCTTATATTACATGTATTCCTAGTTCAAAGCATGCCGAATAGCGTGGTAAGTGCCGCTTGAACCCTGGTTAAACCGGTGACACAGCTTTTTGCAAAGGAAAGTGCTGCCCCACGAGTATCTCATTACTTTGTGTACATAAAGGGGCTATTCAAGTCTGGGTTTTCCAGACCTACCCAAGCTATTAATCATGCTATTGTTGCCTTGCCCCATTCAACAACACCAGCTGGGATCGAATATATTCAGACACTATGGGAAAGTACTGTGTTGACATATAAAGCCATAAGACCGAACAGCATGGCGGTTACACACGAAATACAACCGACTTTGAAAAAAAGTACGACGAGAGTTCGTGTAAAAAAAAAGTGGCCGCACGTCGCAAGGTTAACCCATGATGCCGGTATTAATTCCTCACTGCACTAGATTACACACATGACTGCACAGCAGCCTTTGTCTAGTAGCTGCACTGCACAATGGACCCGAGCATGCAGCTGTCACAGCTGACAACAGATTTAGTGTGCAGCTGCCATAGCCTATGATCCCTTGCGTCAAGACTTCATATCTAAATAAAATTCAGGATTCAAAAAGTGACTAGTGCTTACGTATTCCTTATGGACTTCCTTTATGTCTCCCTTCCTGTAAGCCTGCAGCAGTCGGTTGGCTCCTTTGCCGGCATAGTTGTAAGTGCTGGGTGAATAGCAGTGCACAGAAATAACCGTGACAATTAAAGAGACAATATGTTACAAATGTACCTGGCACCACGAAATGGGTAGAAAGTCGCAAAATTAAAAAGTTGCCATAATTCCATTTCTAGAAAAAAAAAGTCCTTAGCTTTCAAATGGTTTATTGTGTGTTGCTGTAGCATATTTCTAGCTGCCGCTATACTCTTTTAAAATAGCTGAAGTCAATGCTCCCATTTTTTGAGAAAACAGAGTTCAAAGTCCGTGAACCGTGCCAACTACATACATACAGTACTACAAATCAGTGCAATTCAGCCACAAAAAACACACTTTAAATAGAGTTTTAATTGAGCTATAACATTTTGGGATATGATCAAGAATGTTTTGTTGTATGTAAAAATGTTAACAACTCCAAAACGACCTCCCACTTGAAAAATTGACGTTTTGGCCAATAACTCGTTTTGGCAATGTGCGACTTTCCGTTCATTTCGTGGTGCCAGGTCACATCATTTGAAAGGTGCTTGACAAACAACCCGATGAGTTTATCAGCTCTGTGAATGCTGCATCTTCTGAGAAAACTATATTCTACGATTTTTGATTTCAATTCAAAATTTGCTGAGTCGCAAATTGAATTGCGACCACAATTTGCATTCAGGCCGCATTTGCATCCAGCTGATGCGCCAATTCGATGTTTCGCTTGCGCATATGTGCTAATTAACCAGACCGTAAAATCTAGAGGTTGAAAATATAAGGGTGTGCTACCCACAGATGCCGGCCTGAACCAGTCTCGGATCAAGATTCGTGAAAAAATAATCCTGTGCCTGGACCCAGTCAAAGTCCAAATGTGACCTGGCACCACGAAATGAGCGGAAAGTCGCACATTGCCAAAACAAGTTATTGGCCGAAACGTCAATTTTTCTAGTGGGAGGTCGTTTTGGACTTTACATACGTTTTTACATACAAAGCAACCTTCTTTATCATATCCCAACATTTTATAGCTCAATTAAAACTCTAAAGTGTGTTTTTTTGTGGCTGAAATGCATTGAGTGTATAGTTGGCACGGTTCACTGACTTTGAATCCCGTTTTCTCAAAACAAGGGAGCATGACTTCAGCTATTTCAAAAGAGTATAGCGGCGGCTAGGAATAAGCTACAGCAACACCAAATATATCATTTAAAAGCTAAGGACTTCTTCTTACTAGAAATTCAATAATGTCATCTTTCAAATTTTGCGACTTTCCACCCATTTTGTTGTGCCAGGTCACAAATATTTCTGCCGTTAACTGGTTAAGGGGACAGTGACTGTCCCTTCAATAAAAACAATAACAAACAACATTTTGATAAGTTGCTAATGTTTGGTACTGAACCTGCCAAAACCTGCAGTAGGAGTTTGATAGGCTTGGTGTAGGTGAGGTTGAAACAAGCTTCCACGCATCTCGGCCTACGTTTTGTTTTGTGCCACATTTCTTGGTAAAAACTTGAGGCAATTTATGCAAATATTCAGCCATTTGTGACCGGCTCCATCGAAATCAGGAATAAGTCTCGAAATGACATTTTGAGATATGCACATGGTGAGAAAGGGAATTTCATAAGCTTTCTAATGATACCCATTAAAAGTGTGTATCTGTTTAGGTTAACGAGCTATGGTCTGATAAAGATGACAGGTGTCAAGTTATTTGCCGAATCCACATTCCGAGAAAAACAGCTTTGAAATAAACAAAATTGACCAAAATCATACGGACAGCGCACACAAATCCTCTTCATTTTCATCTTTATTGATCGTTTTTACATACAAGACATTAATGACAATAATCTGTGATAACTACACATCCTAAAAATACAATGTTCAGAAAAACGACTTGGTCACAATTTTTACCCATGCGTTCACTCAACGACCGATTGCATAAAACGGCCCCAGCGACTTATTCCTGATTACGATGGAGCGGGTCACATTTTTCAGAGGTCGTTTGTGACCTGTCATCACAAAATGAGCGTAAAGTCGCACGAAGTGATTTCCCAGTACGGCCAGTCAAAGTCAAAATTTGAAGGGGTGGTCGATTTTGAGATTATATGGTTTTTTAAAGACTATATCCCCAACAATCAATTCCCAATTTGTCAGGACGATCAGATAAAAACAAAATTAGTTTTCGAGACAATTTTGACTATGCCTTTCTATGTCTTTCATACAATTTCTCGCAAGAAATGCCCGTTTTCTCATAATCTCTGTATTAAGACTCCAGACTAAAAAATAAAAATAAAACAAATATTGAGTATCAAAGCTCCAAGTGTTATATACCAATGGAAAGCTCTGTTTCCACAGAATTTAGAAATACCCATATCTTAATTTTTGATATTGCCGACTTTACGCTCATTTTGTGATGACAGGTCACATTATTCCTCCCCCTATTGAGCGGTGAGTAGAGATAGTGATTACGTGTACATCTGCATTTACCAAAGATGACTTACCTTCCAACGAATCCTTCTATACCCATCGAAAAGGCCATAGGTAGTTGCTACAGACAGGGAATGAGGGGAAACAAAAATACAAGACTAAAGTTTGAAATCCCTGTTTTTTGCGGTCTTTCTATCTGAAGTCAAGTGACTTCTGAAGAAAAAAATATATTTCAGTTGAATTCATGAGACTTATGCAATCGGATAATTCTGTACATGCTGTAAAAATAATCCGCTCCCCAAATAACATGTTGACAAAAATGCATGCCTTAAGTTTGCACTATCAACATGAAGACACAAAGCAGTAACAATAGTCCTTAAAATGTGAGTACCTCATAAAGAGTGCGTATCCATACACCATCTGCATAATAATATAAACAGTCAGTGCCAGCTACATTGTATTGTCAGAGTGTCTCTTCCATTTTTGCTGTTATTTTTCGTTTTTTTAGTAACTCCACCTTCTCAAGCTGTCATTTAAAATATAAGTCCACCCCGAGTCCACCCCGAGCTCACCCCGAGCCCACCCCGAGCCCACCCCGAGTCCACCCCGAGTCCACCCCGAGTCCACCCCGAGTCCACCCCGAGTCCACCCCGAGTCCACCCCGAGTCCACCCCGAGTCCACCCCGAGTCCACCCCGAGTCCACCCCGAGTCCACCCCGAGTCCACCCCGAGTCCACCCCGAGTCCACCCCGAGTCCTCCCCGAGTCCGCCCCGAGTCCGCCCCGAGTCCGCCCCGAGTCCGCCCCGAGTCCGCCCCGAGTCCTCCCCGAGTCCTCCCCGAGTCCTCCCCGAGTCCTCCCCGAGTCCGCCCCGAGTCCGCCCCGAGTCCGCCCCGAGTCCAGCCCGAGTCCAGCCCGAGTCCAGCCCGAGTCCAGCCCGAGTCCAGCCCGAGTCCGCCCCGAGTCCGCCCCGAGTCCAGCCCGAGTCCAGCCCGAGTCCACCCCGAGTCCAGCCCGAGTCCAGCCCGAGTCCAGCCCGAGTCCAGCCCGAGTCCAGCCCGAGTCCAGCCCGAGTCCAGCCCGAGTCCACTCCGAGTCCACCACAAGTCAGAAATGAACAGTGACAAAAGCATTCCTCTGTTACTGTTTATCCTGTTACTTGTGACTGGACTTGTGATATACTTTTGGCCAGACTTGCCAGGAATTTGACAGCATCAACTATAGTAAAGGTCATCAAAGTCAGAGTCTAGTCAAGAATTACATCACAAAGGGACCATAACCCACAAATTCTAATCTCCTCCAAGGCCAGATTTACGGGGATTCTACTGGATTTGCTGCTACCATAGAGCTATATTAAATTATTAGAGCGCAAACTCTTCATTCTTACGCTCGGAGAAACTTTGAATTCATTCTGCGGGCAGACATTTTGAATTCATGTCGTAATATCCAACCTCGTTACCATAGCTACGATCCTGCTGTGCCATGTTTTCCCACCATGCCTTGCGCGATGTAAAGGAACGCGCACGCGCCCATGGAGTCGAGGCTGCGTATATAATATCCGACTCTAAAAATGTGGACTCATTGGTAGTATTGCGCATGCGTACGAAATGGGTTTCCACCGGTCTTGTGACTTGCGTGTACCATATGGGTGTACATGTACATTTATTGTAATTAAGTGTGCAGGCGCGCTGCAGCTAGCTAGCCGTGTACCGAGTGCTTGAGGCCGGCGGGCTTGGGACGCGTACGCTAACTGCATGCTGTTTGCATTGAACGGCAGCGCCTGCGCGCAGAAAGCATTATTATAGCTGCTGCAAAAATGCCAATACAAAAAAACTAAAAGGCGCATTAATATTGCAAGTCCGGGAGGATATCTATGTGCCCGTAAGGTCGGGAGTTTTAGTTGATTTTCCGGGAGCCTCCCGGCGAAATCGGGAGGGTTGGCATCTCTGCATTGCATTCGTCTTACCTCGTCTGTAGAGTACAGAATGTCCAGTTTGTCGAGGGCCAGTTTCTGGACTCTGGCCAGGTCGTAGAAATTGGAATCGGTGAACTTCACACCTCTAAGCGTCGGGACAGGTGTTGTCTTCAGTCCTTCCCAGATAGATTCCAATGAAACTAAGCAAAGCCAAGACAAACAAAATACCTAAGCCGATGTTTCTAAGTTTTGATTTAAGCTGACAACAAGTTTTTACCTCAGTGATATGTGTGACCTGCCCTATAAAAAGTTGTATTAAGTCGCGCTGTTCATTATCATATAATGGCCTACTCAACGTTTGGAGGGGAAACATTTCATCAAAATGGGATTTACTTTTTTGCCATGAATTACATCTTTAACACCAACTTTTTTATAGCCTTGCTTGGGGAAAATTTGCATATATACCGCAACCATTAACCCTAACTTCCTAGCATGTGTGCAAAAACATACTGATTTGGGAGGATTAGGGTCAATAGTTTACAATGCATGCTATATCTCAAGTTTCAAGTCTTCTCTAGATGCAACAGGTTACTTGTTAATTAGGAACCCTACTTACAACTGAGTCCAGTAAATCCTGGGTTGTGGTAGTAATACAGAGGTAACAATGGGGCAGCGGAACTGACTTCTCTCAGATACTGAAGAAGAAGATCTGGGAAAAGGCAAAATATCGATAATCAGTAATATAATAACTTGCAGCTGGTGTGCTGAATTGCGAAGGACGCCGCTACGGCAACCGGCCACATCGACTCATATATGACTACGGAGCACAGCCTGAGATCGAAAGTGTTTGATTTTTCAGGAGGGGGGAAAACCGGATGACCTGGAAAAAACCCTCGTGGCACAGGAGAGAACCAACGCACAACTCTACTCACATATGGTCCGGGCCGGGAATCGAACCCGGGCCACATTGGTGAGAGGCAAGCGCTTTACACACAAGCCACCCTTGCCACCCTATACACTATAGAGTATACTACCGGTATAACAACTAAATTGTTCCCAGCGTTTGGCCATTTCTCAACTGAAACGACAAGTTTAATAGAAGCAGATCGTTGGAAAGAGGTTTCATTTTCGCTGGTACTGGTACTATGCGAACCACTAATATGCACGCATTAACTCTAACCCTGCCAGACCCAGCACAGTGCAGCTGTGGTGACTGCTTGACCTTGCTGCACTCTGCACACAAGTCAATGTGACCACAGATGCACTGTGCTGGATCCCGCAGGTTTTTTTTAGCCAAAATACCCTGGAGGGTTAGGGTTAAAGGGAACAGTTAAAAAGCAAACAAGTTTGGAAGACCTTCCGTTGCCGCCATTACCTGATTTTTGTTTGTTTTATCTGCCCTTCAGTTTTTATGTTCCAACTCAGTTAGTTAATTATGTCAAATGACAAAAGGTCGCCTACAAAAAAGAGTTTTTTTGGTCGATCCAAGAAAAAGGTCTAAATTTTGAGCGTGGCAGCGTGAACACGAAAAAAATTATCGACCAATGTTTGAATGCTTCGAGAGTACATACATGTATGTTAATGTTAACCAGGTCGCGCCGGATGACGTATATAAACGCAAAGTTTCCCCCAAATTCAAAACGGATGACGCATAAACACAACCAAGTTCAAGTTCGGAAATGTCTGTCAGCAGCGAGGAAGGCCGGAAATGCGTGGGTGTGCTTCCCAGCAATATCGGCCGGAACACGCTTCGGATCCAGTTTCGTTAAAAATAATCCTGCCCCTGGGCTCGGTGATGTTATAATAATCCCAGCGCGAACTGGTTAACATGGTTACGTTAGTACCAAAACAAACTTTCTTTTTTTAATACCATTTATGTTGTGCCTCTTAACCAGTTTGCGTCAGGATTATTTTAACATTACCGAGCTGAGGCGCGGGATTATTTTTAACGAAACTCGATCCGAAGCGTGTTCAGGTCGATAGTGCTGGGAAGCACACCCACGCATTTCCGGCCTTGCTCGCTGCTGACCAACATTTCCGGCCTTGCTCGTGGCGTGTTTATGCATCATCCGTTTTGAATCTGGGGAAAACTTTGCATTTATATACGTCATCCGACGCGAACTGGTTAAAGGTAGGATACACCATTGGTAATTGCTTAAACTGTCATGAATGGGTGGATTTAGGGTGTTGCATTTATATGGTAAATATCGTTTTATAACTGACCTGTCCGATGTTTTACAATAATGAATGCTGACAAAAGCAAGAAAAACGGCAGTTGTTCTTATGTTGTTCTTGTTTTTTCGCGCTCACCGTCCAGCAGTCGTAACATTTTTTGTAACAATTACAGGATATCTAGCTTCGCCGGATGCCTACAATCATTATTTACTTTCAAATAAGTAAGCTATTTCTAAATAATTCTGTAGTAACATTTTTCGATATCTGCCAATGGTGTACACTGCCTTTAATCCATATTCTCGTTTCTGAGAGTAAGTTTTCTATGTTCTACATTCCCTTATTGGAGGTGAAAGTGTATTTATTTCATTTCTTGCAACATCACTCTTTAGTTTCTCCAGTTTAATTTCCCTGCGGTCTAATACTATTCTACTACCATGAACATCAATCTCCAAATAAAGAACAAGGAGGTTTCGGTGTTTTCCCACGGGGGGGAAGGTAAGTGGCATACCCATGTCTGCTTTTATGCCTTTCTCTATGATTCAATACAGAGTACAAATCAAATTGTTCACTTTGGCAACTGGAATTTACAAAAGGAGCGAACTGGTTAATAATCAACTATCAAGAGGTCGGCAATTTGGCTGCAAGAATTCCAGGTCAGTCAGGTTATCATAAACACACCACTTTTTGTTTGGCATTATTATCCTGAAATACTTCAAATATAATAAACAAGTGAAGCAAACACTCGGCAATGTTTGCAATGTTTGCAAAGTTTGCATTTCAACATAATTTGTGACCCGCTCTATCGTAAACAGGAATGAGTCACTGAGGCCGTTTTACGTAATCAGCCGTTGAAGTAAACCCATGGGTGAAAATCGTGACCAAGTCGAATTTCTGAACATTTTATTTTTAGGAAGTGCAGTTATCACAGATTATTGTCATAAATGTCTTGTATGTAAAAAAAATCAATAAAGATGAAAATAAAGAGGATTTGTGTGCGCTGTCCGTATGACTTTGGTCAATTTTGTTTATTTCAAAGCTGTTTTTCTCAGAATGTGGATTTGGCAAATAAATAAATAAATATATCTTCATCAGACCATATCTCGATAACCAAAACAGATACACACTTATGATGGGTATCATTAAAAAGCTTTTGAAATTCCCTTTCTCACCATGTGCATATCTCAAAAGTCATTTCGAGACTTATTCCTGATTTCGATGGAGCGGGTCACATTTGAGGACAGGATTAGGATGTTAGACACAATGCAACATTTCTGTTGTAGGACAAAGTCAGATTATTTTACAACTCACCAACAGACTGTGGCTTGAAATAAGTTGGTGTCACGACGCATATTGCATCAGCTTCCACAGTGGCAGCATGAGATGCCTAAAGAAAGGATAGTCCAAATAAAACAATTTATTCAATCTGTATCTCATCCTGAGCCACGCAGAGTTTAACAGGCTCTTGAATTGTCGCCCTCAAACCCTGCGGACATTCGCAGCAATCATTAAACAAGTTGGCCAATACATGACATGAACGTCCACCCCTGGTAAAATGACAATTTCTACCACCTATACTTAATTTTATTGGCGTTTACAAAGCTTTTCAGTCTTTGATGTTTCTTATTCTGTATAATATATAATAGCAAAGCCTTATTTCACGTTATGTACGTTAATTCGTACAATTTTTCCAATTAATTTTAATTTGTACGTGGGAGGATGAACATTTGTGAGAACACCTCAGATGTCCAACCGAATGGACCAATAGAAATGTGCGTTGCGGAAGAAGTTGGTTCGCATGCCTTGGGCTGTTTTACGAACCCCAGCCTTGTCTTCGTCTCAGGCTTCATTCATACAGTTTAGCAATAGGCTGTAGCCGGAGACGGAGCCACGCCAAAGCCAGGGGTTTGGAAAACGGCCTTGGTCTGTTTGTAACGGAGGCTCTGATTGGGCGCATAAAATCTTTGCGCTAATAACCACGGATCTTGCCGAATGTCCGCAGGGGTTTGAGCGCTATTACCTGTAGTAAAAAGCTCGTAAAAGCGCTGTGTGACTCATGTTGGATGTCTGTATCTGGGCATAATGGCAACTTGCTATAAAACGAATAATAAAAACTTGACTGCTTACCAGATTCTGTGTATCTCTGAGAGAATCACCTCCAATGTGTACCATGATAACATCAAATCTAAAACAAAAAAAACAAAACAAAAACCTGATGAATACCTAAAAACAGGCTAAAATTCACTCAGCATTGTTCTCCACAACAGGTTTTAGCGGGGCGCCCTGCCAAAAATTGTATTTCGCCCTGTTAAAAACCCTCATTATCCTTCGGCTTGGTCCATTACCAGTGGTCATTTCCCAACCCGGTCATTATCACGTAGTAATGACCGGGTCCTCGCACTGCTATTCCCTAAATATCAGACACTTATGGCGTGCCGAGCAAATAAAGTTGCTAAGCATAAAAACTGCTGGATTTCTTTTGAACATTTTAATTTAATTAGAATGTTTTGCTTCAAATCAAGTTAGCAGTATCTCTACCACTAGTGTTTGCTGCAGTTCCAGAAAAAAGGTCTGCTGTTGTTTTTTTTCTCCTAAAGTTTTGTTAACCATGGTTTGACAGCACAAATATGTGACCCGCTCTATCGTAATCAGGAATAAGTCGCTGAGGCCGTTTTACGCAATTGGCCGTTGAAGTGAACGCATGGGTAAAAATCGTGACCAAGTCGATTTTTTGAACATTGTATTTTTAGGAAGTATAGTTATCACAGATTATTGTCATTAATGTATTGTATGTAAAAACGATTAATAAAGATGAAAATCAAGAGGATTTGCGTGCGCTGTCTGTATGATTTTGGTCAATTTTGTTTATTTCAAAGCTGTTTTTCTCGGAATGTGGATTCGGCAAATAAATATACAACTGTCATCTTCATCAGACCATAACTCGTTATCCTAAACAGATACACACGTGTGATGGGTATCATTAGAAAGCTTATAAAATTTCCTTTCTCACCGTGTGCATAGCTTAAAAAGTCTTTTTGCGACTTATTCCTGATTTTGATGGAGCGGGTCACATATGCACAGTAACCTTATCCATGTGTTCCTATGGGAAACACAATTCTGCCCACAGCTTCATTGTACAAACTCGTACACAAAAAGACAACTGCTAAACAACTGACCCTGCATATATTTCTTGGAGGGTTAAGCTTGAAGTCTGCAGTCAATATTTACCTCTTGTTACACACTTGCAGCCATTTCTCCGCAATCTGCTTTCGTTCGTCGACTGTCAGTGATGCCCCTTCACCCGTTGTTCCACATGCTGTATAATATCAGTCATACATGGTGTTAATTGGAGGATTTTGCAGGATTGAGGGTGGTTCCTAGCCAAAAGGGCCTAGTAGGTTAGTTAGGGTCATAAAGGGATTGTATACCAGTTGTTAGTTGTGCATTTTTATCGTTTGATGCTACAAAATTTCTCAAAAATCGGTAAAAGAAAACCACAAGAGAAACTGATTTGTGAGTGAACCCCACAATGTCGCTTTCCAGGTAAAATCGGACGTGTTCCCTGGCCACATGAAATTATAGTGTTTATGACTTCTGACTAGCGCCCTCAAACAAAGATACTGACAATTTGTGACCTGCTCTGTGAAAATGAGTCAGATGTCGAAAATTTGACAAACAGAGTTATGTATACCATTAGAAAGAGTGCACTGTCCTCTTTAATTTGATATACCGGTACATGTATGTGGGAGGTCTGTAGCATGTTGCATTCTTGTACACCAATTTTAATTTTGACGATTTAAAAATCATGAGAATTCATGCATTAAACAAAATTATTTCGCTTTAGGGGATGTATGCCATAGAATACAAAACCGGTTAATTCAGCATGTTTTAATGTAGAAATTAAAAAATATTGATCCTAATCAAGGTGAAAATCATGAAATAGGAATATCGAATTTTCGTACGAAAACCCCCCTCTCCGCGTTTAACCACCCAAATCTCGTAAGCGCACTGTGCAACATCTGACTCATCTTCACATTTAGGAGACCACCAACATAGGGCAAGATAGCTCAGTTGGTAGAGCGCTAGTCTGGTATTCCGAAGGATCGCAGGTTTAAGTCCCGCATTGCTAATTTCTTTGTTCACTTTGAAATTTGTGCAAATTTACTAAGTCAGTTTCCCTTGTGGTTTATTAGTGTCATCAAAACAAATATATGGCAGTTGAGTAAAGTTTGTAATCATCTCGCAAATTTAAAGTTTTCCACTTACGGAATATATTACGTATCCCATCAGCCACCAATTGATCTGCGTACTGATCAATCACTTCTAAATTGATATCGCTGAAGAGAAGAAAATAACAAAATGAGACAATGTTTTATAATACGACAGACAGACAGACAAACAGGCTGCGACCTCCAGTGCGGAAAAACCTGAAAAATACAAAATTCAGATAGAACAACTTTACGGCAAAAGCCGTGGTTCCAATAGACTAGTTTTGGGCGAACCACAACTTTTCTGCAGAAGGACAAAATCAAATCCAATGGGAACGCGCGGTAGACTAACGTTCTTGTCAACGTACCACGGCGGTGATGTACCGTAAATCTACCAGGCCGAAAGTGCCAAGTGGTCGAGGAAATTTCCGCTGAGCTGCGGTAAGTTATCAGGGATGCTGAAAGTTCAATAGGAACAGCCTCGCCCTGTAGAAGTACCGCGACCACGTGTAAACTGCTTTGTCTCCAAGTCCAATGTGACTGTGCACAGCCCAAACAATTCTGCCAGTCTTGCCCGTTACGTCGCGGTATAAAAGTCCAAGTGGGAACGCACGGTAGAATTACACGAAGAAATGTCGCGTTAAGTTACCACGAGAATGCAGAAGAAAAAAAATTCAATGGAAACATGACTAAAGTTACTAAAAGAAACAAAATATTGATGATTTCGGTGGCTTCTTAAGCATGTTGAGAAAAATATAACGCAACAAAATATAACGGAATACCACATGTAGAATATAACTAACATCGATAATATAGATATGGTTACAAAGATACTGGTTTCCACTTTAAAATGAGACAACAAACGTCAACATCTAACAATGTAAGACAGAGTTAAACAAAAAAATTCCAAGAGTGGTCAAATTGACCAAGGGACCAAGTTTTTAGATTTTGTTTGGATACTGTGCAAGTGTAGACTTGAAATCAAGTCGTTAGACATAGTCAACTTTGTCTGTGCATGCCCCACCGAAATTAATTAACCAGCGCTGAGCCACCATGCCCACTACCCTCAGCTCTGGCTCATTCCGGTGGTGACTGCACGAACAAAGACAAAAGTGTCCAACGACTTGATTTCAAGTCTACACTTGCTCAGTATCCGAACAAAATAAAAAACTTGGTCCCATGGTCAATTTAACCACTCTTGGAAAATTATTCATAACTCTGTCAAACATTGTCAGATTTGGACGTTTGATGTCTCATTTTAAAGTGGAATACAGTATCTTTGAAACCATACACATGTATCTACAGTTTATAATCGATCAAATTGTATCGATGTTAGTTATACATTCTACGTGTGGTATTCAGTTATATTTTGTTGCTTTTTTTTAGACACCCTATATATGTAGACCGAGTTACAATGTACTGGCCTCTAGTTATCGCTTTTTTAACATTTGGGCATTATCTTGCGCTACTAGAGGCCGAGCCAGAAGAATATTGAAATCGGATCAGCTCTTAAATGTGGTTCAAAATGTCGCCAAAATCCACACAAATACTTAACAAAATACCTCTAAATCGTCTAAATAACCTTCCATATGTGTCCAAGCAGGACTGGACGGGCTTTGGGGGTACTCGCGATCAATTCTTGACCTGCAAATCAAGGAAATTCGACGCAAGTTTTCAAGCGCGTACTGAACTTTTGCATGGCCACCATTTTGGTGAATATGCCTGTGTCGTCACTGTCAAAGTGCATGCCGACCGTATCACTATACGCGGGTGTGCTCTCCGATGTCACAGGTCCGAGTATCGCGTCGCGCCCGCGATACACTGACCTGTGACATCGCAGAGCACCCCCGCGTATAGAGTGGTACGGTTGGCATGCACTCTGGCAGTGACGTCACATGCTACCCACAATGCTCGGTTTGCTCATCACCAAAATGGCGGCCATGCAAAAGTTCAGTACGCGCTAGAAAACTTGCGTCGAATTTCCTTGATTTGCAGGTCAAGAATTGATTGCGAATACCCCCGAAGCCCGTCCAGTCCTGCTTGGACACATATGGAAGGTTTTTTAGACGATTTAGAGGTATTTTTGCGAAATTTTGAACCACATTTAAGAGCTGATCCGATTTCAATATTCTTCTGGCTCGGCCTCTAGTAGCGCAAGATAATGCCCAAATGTTAAAAAAGCGATAACTAGAGGCCAGTAACTCGGTCTACTATATATGTACCCAAAATATGGCCTAAACCGCAGATGATTTACAATGTAGTCAGGTCGTGTATGCCGGCTACGAAAATCTTCCTGAAATTGGAAAACTATTACACAAACATAAGGGATACTCACCCATTTTCTTTCATTGGCGTGAAAACAGCTGCAGTCAACCCAATTACCTTGAAGTTTTGCATCTCTGAATTTGGACCGCTCTAGAAAAAACTGTTCACACACAAGGGAAAATGTCAGTACGTAGGTGTACCAATGTACATGTAGTTACCGGTAATTCTATTTTGAAATATAAACCAAGAAATGTTATTAAGGGAATAAATGTGTGTTCTAGAGGTTTTAATCACTCTGTTTAATACCGCTTGGAGTGTGGGTGCTGATAATTACCTGAGCCGAAGGCGAGGGTAATTATCAGCACCCAGACTCCAAGCGGTATTAAACAGAGTGATTAATACCGACCGAACACACATTTATTCCCATTCATAAATACCTTTTTTGTAAAATTCAGCCAAAAAAGCCCCGAAAAAGTGAATTTCGGTGTTTCGCCATTCTGTGCGTGTCGAATGACATTTTTCCGCCTCTGTTGCTCTACACAATACATGCAATAAAGCGTATTTACTAGGAACCAGACTATTACTGCCATTGGCAACCTCGTTCCCAGGGTGTCGAGCTGTACGCGCCCAACACCACCCGTTCTTACTATTGGAGATGTACGGTTGGAAATAAAGTGAGCCCTGGGGACGGGTATAATGCGACATCGCGTGACGTATTTTGTTGCCAGCTGGTTTTAAACAATTCCAGCCATGTCTTTATCGTCCGTTTAATACCGGCCACGTGACGGGCTCTCGACCAATAGGAATGCCTAAACTGTCCCAGGTATTTATGAATAAAAGATAAACAATTGTATCCTCATTAATTAACTGATCCCCAGAATGTTGCTTCCCAGGTTGTATCATAAAATTGGGCGTGATCCCTGGCCACACAGCATTCTGCTGTTTATAACTTCTGACTAGCACCCTCGAACATAGTCCGAGTAACTTGGACCCAAATATCACCTTTTTCAACATTTGGACATGCTCTGGTGATATTAGGATCCAAGCAAGAGCCCTTTGAATGGATGTACGAAATGTCTGCACATCAATCCCCCATGACCTCCCACACTTATCCCCAAAAATGTCACGAAAAACGGCCACTTACAAAAATGCTGCTTGTTCCCAGTACTGTAGGCACTAAGGATCAAAGAAGACACTCAGTAACACTATCGGTGTGTTTTTACCTTTCAAAAAAGTGAGAAAATCAGGCCTCAAAATGTGGAGCAATGTTCGCCGATTCAAATGCACGTAGCCATTGTTGAGCAAATTCATGACGTCATTCTATGCGCGCCGTCAAGCGAGCAACTCCGGTCGCATAGTCAGCGGCTGTTACCTGTTTCGTGCACGGTACCAACAGATCATTGAACGTCGTTATCCGCCAATTTTTTTAAATGTCGCGTTTGCGGAACGGGGATAGTTTTCACCTTTTTTTACAGAAAATGGCCGAGATTCGACCGTTTTTTTGGTGGGCAGCGGCTGGGCGAGTTGATAAAGTACGGGTAGACCGTGCTGCAGTATGGGAGTTATTGCCTGCTTTTTGTGCATGGTTTCTATTGTTTAACGGCGGTTAACCTGTAAAAACCCTCTGGGCTCCGCCCTACGGGCGTCGGGAGCCCCATAGTTCTTGGGCTATTCTAGGGGTAGACTAGCCATAACTCCTCTTTTCTGAAAATGTCTTACATGCAGCTCAAAAAAGTCGCCAAAACCTAGACCCAATAATTGTGGCGTTTTCACTCCTTTTTTCAAATTTTTGATTTTGTCTGTCGTTCTACGCCCCAATGTCATGACTTCTCAGCCTAGTGCACCTGAAGAACTGAATTGGGAACACAAAAGTTGCCCAAAACAGGCCAAATACTTGACAAAATATCTTGGAAAGCGCATACTGGCTTCTATACATGTAGATGAATTATTTGGGCTTCAATGGTACTCACGGTTATTTGAGGTTGCAAATCCGAGCAATTTCGACCAGCTTTTCAAAAAACTGTTTTCAAATGATGCCAATGATATTTGTATGGACGTCCCGACGGCACCCGACTCACATAAAGAGCACACTATGCGAAGACGGGGGACATGACAATGGCTTTTCAAACGACTACAACGACTGTTTTGTGGTGCAGGAATTCCGGCCTGCATCGCTGCACTGTACAGTGCAGCGATGCAGGCCCGCACTCTTGCACCACAAAACAGTTGAATCGCTCGAAAAGCCATTGTCGTGTCCCCCGTCTTCGCAGTGTGCTCTTTCTGTGAGTCGGGACGTCCATAGGGGCCTTTTCGAAACCTTTGCTTCGTCTTCGGCTTTGGCTTCGCCTCCGAGTTCCGAATCACTGAGAAGCAAATAGAAATTAAAGCAAATATAAATAGTCTAACGTTTAGGTTCATATCAGTAGATTGAATGTTTCTGAAGCACAACAGGCATCAAATTGTGGCAGGGGATCTCGCAGTTGGGAATCTAAAATCGCCTTAAGCCAAAGACGAAGACGAAGCCAGGGATTCGAAAAGGCCCATAGAGTGAAAACGCCCCAATTTATTGGGTCTAGGTCAGGGGGGGGGGGGGGGGGGGGGGAGGGGGGAGGGGGGGCCCTTCGAGACTGTGATTGCGCAACGCTGACGTACCGTCCATTCTCAAAATAGGGGGGAACAATTTTCTCACTCGAAAAATAAAGAGTTTTTGGCATCCAATCTTAACATCTTGTCTTTTGTAGTTGTAAAAGGTTGTTATTTACCTTAATTTTTATCATCCAATGACAAAAAATGTATTGAAAATTAAAAAAAGCAGTCGAAAAAATTAAGCGTTGACGTACCGTTGATGCACGTAGAGATTGTGCACAAATACTAAAACGACGTTGACAAATACCTCCCCTAAAAAGGGCAATAATAATCGATAAATTGTGAAAAATCGTGCTTTGACCCCACTCATTTTTTTCCATGGATACGTTAAAAAAGGATGTAGCAGTGATATACTGAATTTTTAAAAAAATCTGCCTGTGACCCCCTTGCGTTTTATCGTGTTGTTTTCGAACGAAAATGGCAGAAAATGACATCGCCCCAAACAAAATCCGTGTAGATCGTGCCTGCGTACCTGGCTTTGCGGACGTTGTATGAATCACTAAATGCGGAGAGCGATACACGGAGCAAATCTGTACGTGTTTCAATGGTGCGCTTCGCGGTAGCGATCTATACGTATTTACTGTGTAGACCATGGGACGAGTGCGATTATTGTGTTCGTTCGTGATCCCCATTTTGGTACAAAATGAAAACATCGAAGTTCATTCAAGTTGTTGTTGCTAAATACAAAAATGACTGTTCATTTTTGCAAAAGTGGCACTTTTGGTGTATTTTTGGCGAAAATATGGACCGATTTCTTTTTTTTTTACAAAACTTGTCGTTACTTGAACCTAGGCTTTGGCCCGTATTTGGCTCCAGCGTAATTGCCAAACTGCATAACTAAAGCCAAAACTGAAACACAGTTTCATTTAACAAAACGGCACTCACGTGACTAAACCTAAATTGTGACCAATCGGAAATACTGTGTTATGAGTTTCTGTCGGCATCCAATCAGCGCTATCGTTACGCACAGTTTCTGACCCGGTGTACAGCAATCCAACATGGCGGCTTCTAAAGACGACACCGAGCCTTTATTTACGTGTATTTTGCACCGTAATCTAGAGCCAAAGGCAGGGTTTCTTTCACCTTTTTCTATTCAAAGCTGGTCTCGCTTCCTCGAGTTTGCTGACAAATGGAAGAGTTTGAAGGGAAAACAGTCAGATATAGGCTAGCGAGATAATTTCTGGCCAAACATGACTTCGCGTTGCAGAGAGCGGATGGGTTAGCATCGGCAGGCGGACCACCGAAACCTTGCTACGCCCGGTTTACGGACATCAATAAGATAGAGCAATTGCTGTCCAAGAGAAACGACAAAGGGAAATCTTTGGAACCGGTAGGTGTTGCAGTAACGTTCAGGCCTAGCCCATGATATTTGTTGTCTGTTGTCGAATGAATGCGCATGATCCTGCCTCCACTTTAGCACTTTAGACTTCAATCAGGGCGATATAACACCTCAGTGTTTGTTTGTGGTTCCGAAAAAGATTTTGATGCTCTTAAATGACATTTACGATAACAGGCCATATTCTCTTAACTATGATATTGACCTTATATACGGGGCCACACATTCGAACACGCTTTATGTTATTATAGTTCTGTACATTGTACCTCTTTCTTTTGTCATTTGTCAATGTAGAATATGTTATGGAATGAATGTGTTGTCGGTGCTGTGCATGTTGTCGGGGGTCATACTAATAACCGACAACACGCACAGCACCGACAACACATCAAAAACATTTGATAGTGACCAAAGAGGAAGAGAACTATAATAATACAATACAAAAAGTCAAAAGATTGTCATTCAACTTGAGGTTGCAATTAAAATGGATATCTTTTTTCAGGGGATTTTTTTTTTCTACATCCAGCATGAACGTTGGCCGCTATTTTGCCTTCTGGCTGAAGTTTGACATTATGCACGAGTCTATCAGATGTGGTTGTAGCTGCTACCATAGACTCGTGCATAATTTCAAGCCGCAGCCAAGTAATCCGGACACAGCCTACAGCAACTCCGCGTGCTAATTTAATAAATTAAATTGTTGGATTCACGACAACTTAGCTACACATATATGTAGCTCGTCAAATCTCGTTTATGTCAAATTACGTGTACTTAAATTTAGCCAGCTCTGGCTAAGTACATGTATACACCTATCTTTTATCCCCTTTTTTATCAAGGGGGGGGGGGGGGGGGGTGTGTTTGAGAAAACATTAGGTGTGAAGCGTGTGCAACTTTGGCTCCATATTTTTGTGTAGAACATTTTTAAAAGAAAGAAAAATAGGGACAAGGGACAAACTAAATTTCTTTTCTTGTAACAAGTCATTTCCAAATTCCATCATTAATTGTATTTTTCCCTTCTGTTTTCTCTCTAGACTTAACCTTATATGCAGTTGCTAATCAGGAGACGAGCAGTGATGATGACAGACCTCTAAAGAAGACTTGTTTACTCAGATCCAATGCCAGCCTACCATCTAAGCCCCAACGTTAGAAGAATGACCTACCGGCTATGTGCATTATCTGCCAAAAATCGCATGGGTTGTGAATATTGCAACATTAATGTGCTGACTTTAGTGATTTTGTGATTGTTATAATTCTTAATTTTAGAGGGAAAAGATAAGAGAATTATGCTCGAACTGGTTTTTGTTTACTAAATGACTTAAAATTTAAGAAAAGTCAGAAGCATTTTTCTGACACTTTTCATTCTTTTCACGCAGTTAACTTCCACTATCCCTGTTCCAATGAGGGCAACTATTTTCAAGGCTCTTTCTAATTGAAAAGTGTAACCTAGTTGAAACTTATTAGTGAAACATCCATTATGGAGTATGAATATCCCTCTTACTGAGAAAAGATGGTACATGTACTCAAAAAGGCATTTACACAAATTTAAATGTAATTATTATTTGCAAATGGTGCATACAATTCACCATTTCTGTAATTTCAAATGTTATTACAACATTGACTTTAATCACAATTTTGCAAAAAAAACGAGTGAGTACAGAAGTTTATGTACTAGTGCTGACAAGAATAAAATGACAAACAATAGATATTGTGTGGATCTTATCTTTTGATGTATTTCATTATTATGTATTTCATTACAAGCTCGCCTTGCATGAAATCCTATTAAAATTCCCCTTTAAACAAAACACTAAGCTGATTGACCCCCCCCCCCCCCCTAAATAGATACAAAATATTGCAGATTGAAATTGAATATAAGCCATTTTATTTATCAATCAATTATCTAATAACACACTTAAATGGATCAATCTTGGCACCCATCAACCCAAAGAGAGTGATTTACAAATAGTTCATATTTGTCACCAGCAACTTTTTCCTGTCGTGTACATGTACATGTACATGCTTCATGAGGCGAGTTGGCTTGAGTCAATACAATATTAGGTGAACAAAAGTATGGAGCGAACTGGCTTTGGGGCGAATTGGCTTTGGGGCGAATGTGTTATGAAAACAAGGCGAGAAAAACCAACTCGCCCCATGTTATTTTCGCCCCATCAAATTGTTAACGTGAAATAACTCTCCAAAGTGCCACTTTTGCAAAAATGAACACCCCAAATGTTGTTAGGTATGCCCTCAAGATCAATTTGTGGATGTTTTATTATGTACCAAGTTGGGGATCACGAAAATGTCTTTCTGAAAGGATTTTGTGACTTCGTCCCATTAGCCTCTGTCATGACCTTTCTAAAAGGTCAACGCGAGGAAAATTGTCAAAATGGCGGCGCTTACCAACAGCAACACGTGTGTCGTCGATGTCAGAACTTTATGGCTTACGACGGAGCTCTAAAGGCTGTGGTTATTTCGAAAGGATAAATCGTAGGCATAATAGTGCGGCAGCTATGTGTATAATATCAGAAGGATTGTGCATTTTGTGGTAAAAGCACCAAATTTGGTACAGACATTGCTTAATATATAATTAACAAATTTAGATATTGTGCCAAGCTCAATTTTTTTCCTGGGGACCACAAATAGCAAATCCAAGATGGCCGCCATCCGATTCCGAATATCTTAAAAATGCCCCAAAATCTTGGGGACAAAATATTTTGCAAACATGAATAAAGTGTCGTTTTTCATATTTCCATGTGTGCTGAATGCATTCCAACCAAAAACGAGTTGATAAAATGCACCAATTTGCGTAAATCCAAGATGGCCGCCATGCAAAATCGGAATATCTGGGGATATACATGTATAACAGATATAACAGATACGCGCCTGTCCCCACACATATCCACCCTGATGTATGGCCCGTTTTGTGTGTTGCAGCAGGGCTGTACGAGTTGGTGGTATGGCATCGATGGACCTGCCTTTGACAGCAAAGATATGTTTTCTTGCAAGGTCAACACTGGTTTCTGTTGAGGTTCTGCCATACACTCACCAGAGTCTTGGGGGTGAAAAAAACCCATCCCGAGGATGGGAACCACTATGGACACTTGTAATGTTGGATTTAATCATACAATTGACCATTTCATTAGTTTTGGTGCATTTGATCAATTCAATTGGATTCAGCGCGTATGAAAACATAGAAAACAACACTTTATTCATGTTTCAACGACATTTTGTCACAAAGATATGACATTTTTTTGGTGGCCATCTTGGATTACTGTTGCTTTAGCAATATCCTACATAATTTTGGATACCTCCATTGTGTTCCTCGCATGTGAAAACCTATGTGTAGACACCAAAATCATCTCCCCATCTTGATTCTGTCAAAAGTTATTGCCGATTTCCCATTTGGCCGATTTTGCACGGCGGCCATCTTGGATTTACGCAAATTGGTGCATTTTATCAACTCGTTTTTGGTTGGAATGCATTCAGCACACATGGAAATATGAAAAACGACACTTTATTCATGTTTGCAAAATATTTTGTCCCCAAGATTTTGGGGCATTTTTAAGATATTCGGAATCGGATGGCGGCCATCTTGGATTTGCTATTTGTGGTCCCCAGGAAAAAAATTGAGCTTGGCACAATATCTAAATTTGTTAATTATATATTAAGCAATGTCTGTACCAAATTTGGTGCTTTTACCACAAAATGCACAATTATTTCACGTATCTGCCGCACTATAAGGCTAAATGTCATCCAAAACCGTAAAATTACGAAAGAGAAAGAAACAGCGACTGAAAAAATGGTCAGTTTGTGAAAGCGTGCTGCGCTATATACGTACGTGCGTAGCTAGCAGATGTCAGACAAGTCGACCGTTGAGACAACTCGCCCGTTGAGACAACTCGCCCGTTGAGACAACTCGACCTTTGGGACAACTCGACCTTTGGGAGAGCTATAGCTGTACTTCGACGTTTACATTGTTTATAAACAGTTAATGTTGGGCCGACTTTCCTCATGCAATGTTGCCATACTTCTTTGTCGACAAACTGCAAATTCATTGTACCTTTACCATGTTAATGTTATTAATGCTTGCTATTTACCCTCTGTTAACAATTTAGGTGTAAGCTTAGTCCGAAAAAAACACCAAAACGGTGGCGTCCAGAAATTGTGCACACAATCGACCGAGTGCTCCCTAATTGGTCGTGGCGCAATTGAATAATTCTTGAAAAATTCAAGTTTAATATTTACAAACTTCTTTTAATGTCAGGTTTCAGTCAATAAAAGGGTAAAATATTACTAGATTTCACAGGCGTCTGTACATTTAATGTGACAGTATTTAAAACTGATTTTTAAATTAACATTGCAGGATTAGGAATGTTGAGGTTTAACGTCCATATAGTAATTATGTGAACCAAGTGCTTGTGTGTAAAGCCCCAAATTTATATTTGATGTCAAAAAATAATTAAAAATACAAAAATAATATTGCTTGTACATGTATCAAGTTGTATGAATTGGCCCCAGAATTTGTTTACTGTATGGCATTCAAATATGGCTTTCAAATAAAGCTTCAGTTCAGTGCCACTGAATTTTTTGTTTTGTTTAAATGTTAATTGGGCCTAACCGGTTTTCTAAGGAGCATAAATACACGGCGGGTCTTTTCAAGTGCAGGAAAGAAAATCTAGTTTTATGATTGGCCATTTTTTATTAAGTATTTCCCCGCAATTCACTAAATATCTGTTGTCTTTCCTCCATGGTATAGCTACTTACGTTAGTCTTACGCGAGAGCTCGGAAGCCATATTGACAAATTTCCGCAAAACGCCCTCTTCGGTTGATTTTCGTCATTTCATGACAGAGGCTAATGGTCTACATGAGCGTGGAAGAACGAATGAGATACATTTCAACGTTGGTGGCGCACTTTCTTAGGCCCCCCCTCCGCCCCCCCCTGGTCTATTTTTTGAGTGAGAAAATTGTTCCCCCCTATTTTGAGAATGGACGGTACCACAGCGTTTCGCAATCACAGCCTCGAAGGGCCCCCCTCCGCCCCCCCCCCTGGTCTAGGTCTTGCCAAAACCTAGCCTTTAAACAAGGCCACATGTCTGATAGACGCCGAGCGACTAAAAAGAGACTAATCGCGAAAACATGAGTGACGTCAGTGCGAATTGCCCAGACAAGTGGCCTTTATCAATCTGGTTTGGATTTCTTATGTTAACCTTTGTTTCCAGTTTGAATCGCTACCTATATGGTAGCGTCCAATCAGCGAACGTATCTCTGCGTGACGTCAGCTTATATTTGAGTTGGATTAGTTCATTTTACAAACAGGGAATGTCCAATCATGTCACTTACAATATTTAGCTCAAATCATTAGTTGCTTCCTAATTTATTGAAATTTTGCATGTAAAATAGATTTAAATGTGATATCTTGTATTTATCATTCATATATTCAACTCAGAAGCAACATTTATTTACGTTTTTTTTACCTTTTCTTACATGCTTTGATATTGAACGAATCACGAACGAAGCCAACTGGGAGATCGCCGTTCTGATTGGGCGTATTGACATGCTAATATGTACTATGAATAATTCATGCCGAGCAGTGAAACCTACATTGCAAAAGGCCTCGTGACATTCGTCACTCGGTCGCGCGTTCACCCCGGGTATCTAGACTCATCTCAGCCGCTTAGCCAGAGTCACGAGGCCTTGTCAAAAGGCTAGCCAAAACCATGACCAAATACCTCAAAATAACGGAACCTAAACTATACACCAGCAAATATCATTGGCATCATTTGAAAACAGTTTTTTGAAAAGCTGGTCGAAATTGCTCGGATTTGCAACCTCAAATAACCGTGATTACCATTGAAGCCCTGGATAATTCATCTTTAACCAGTTCGCGCCGGATGACGTATATAAAGGAATTTTTTTTCAAAAATTCAAAACGGATGACACATACATAAACATATGGTGGCTCTGAAGGGACATCGCACATCGCACATTTCTGCGCCGATTTCTGCGATGGCGCCGATTTCTGCGATATTGCACATTTTATCGCACATTTCGGCGCCGATTTCTGCGATATTGCACATTTTATCGCACATTTCGGCGCCGATTTCCGCGATATTGCACATTTTATCGCACATTTCGCTGCCGATTTCTGCGATATTGCACATTTTATCGCACATTTCTGCGCCGATTTCTGAGATATTGCACATTTTATCGTACATTTCTGCGCCGATTTCTGCGATATTGCACATTTTATCGCACATTTCTGCGCCGATTTCTGCGATATTGCACATTTTATCGCACATTTCTGCGCAGAAATCTACGATATTGCAGATTTTATCGCACATTTTTGCGCAGAAATCTGCAATATCACACATTTTATCGCACATTTCTGCGCAGAATTTTGCGATATTGCAGATTTTATCGCACATTTCTGCGCAGAATTCTGCAATATCGCACATTTTATCGCACATTTCTGCGCAGAATTCTGCGATATTGCACATTTTATCGCACATTTCTGCGCAGAAATCTACAATATTGCAGATTTTATCGCACATTTTTGCGCAGAAATCTGCAATATCGCACATTTTATCGCACATTTCTGCGCAGAATTTTGCGATATTGCAGATTTTATCGCACATTTCTGCGCAGAATTCTGCGATATCGCACATTTTATCGCACATTTCTGCGCAGAATTCTGCGATATTGCAGATTTTATCGCACATTTCTGCGCAGAAATCTGCAATATCGCACATTTTATCGCACATTTCTGCGCAGAATTCTGCGATATTGCAGATTTTATCGCACATTTCTGCGCAGAAATCTGCGACATCGCACATTTTATCGCACATTTCTGCGCTGATTTCTGCGACATTGCAGATTTTATCGCACATTTCTGCGCAGAAATCTGCGACATCGCACATTTTATCGCACAATTTATCGCACATTTTTTTCAACATTCGAACGTGTGTTTGGCATTGAATGTCGAATAAGGAGCTGGTAGTAACCTAATTGCACTGCTGCTTTGTTCGGGCTCCAGAATCGATACTAGGTTTAGATATGGGATAGATTCGAGCATAGAAACCAGAGTCTGAACAGACAAACATCTGGAGGGTGGATGGTAAAGGATAAAAAAAAAAAAAAAAAAAAAAAAATAAAAAAAATTGTAACAGCTGCTGTCCATTAGAACCTGGGCACAGATAAAGAAGTACACATTCTCGCGGTCGGCATGACGTCACAAAGGGGCGAGCCGTCCATAACAACATGCGTTAGACCTCAAACTTTCCCCTTTGCGCTAAGTGCATAAACAATGGGAAAATAAACGAGGTTCCCGGATGTCCGACCGCGAGAATAATGTATAACTTGTACCGACCTGCTTTACCTTGTCGTTCATCCACTCCTCGACCAGACTTAACACTGACAGTCTCTTATCTTGCGCCCTCACGCGCCGCAGTGCAAATAGTAACCTAATTGCACTGCTGCTTTGTTCGGGCTCCAGAATCGATACTAGGTTTAGATATGGGATAGATTCTTCGCTACGAACCAAGCCTATACGAAGCCTCTCCCATTCTCGCAATATCTCGCCCCAATATCACCCATACCTCACCCATACCTCACCCGAACCTCACCCGAACCTCACCCGAACCTCACCCGAACCTCACCCGAACCTCACCCGAACCTCACCCGAACCCCGTTACCCTTGGCACGTCACACGTACCGAAGTCACGCGTACCGAAGTCACGCGTACCGAACGTCACGCGTACCGAACGTCACGCGTACCGAACGTCACGCGTACCGAACGTCACGCGTACCGAACGTCACGCGTACCGAACGTCACGCGTACCGAACGTCACGCGCACCGAACGTCACGCGTACCGAACGTCACGCGTACCGAACGTCAACTTCCATTCAGCAAAGCGGAGAACTCCGGGCCCATCTGATGGCGCTTTGCCGTAAATACTAACGTATGTTTCGACCGACGCGGTGGAAAAACGTGCACAGAAAACCAACCTATTGTATGTCGCCCCTCGACGACGGTAGCCATTCGGACTGTCGAATGCAAACTGGATAGGCCGAAGCGGGAGCTATGGAGTGCAAATTTCGATTCTGCAGGACCAGCTCCCGGGATATAAAATCCGATATTTGGGAGTTGCACGATGCAGTTTGATACCGCGAGTGGCGAGAGGGCGGATAGACCTACATGTCGAGGTCACAAAAGCTGGTAGTTACTAGGGCGAGGGATACTACCTAATGAGCGACAGTTCGAACCATCCGGCGCAATTACGACCTTTGAGATATCTAAAATATAGGCCTACAAGCACATATTCCCTGCATCACGTTGCCAACGAGCGTCGATGACGGGCATATTACTGGGGTCTCGTGTCGTCACACCTCGCTTAGACTCCAACCTCGCTTTCGGGAACATCTCGATAGACTTGCAGACGCCAAACGAACACGGGAAGCAAAATAGCGTGGAACTGGGGAATGCGTTCTGAATAAACCTACAAGACCTCCCCGTACCTTAAAAGCTGTTTATTTAGTTGATAAATTGATTTTGCAGATGAGCTTTACACAGCCGCAAATATGCGCAGAACAAAAAACTGCTGCGTGTGGGACTTTTCTCGTCGCCGGATTGCATGCACAATGCGCCTTATTTCCTCATATTTCCCCTCCGTGGGTCAATGCCTACCCTAATAACTTTGTTATTATTTATTTTGTTGATATTATTGTTATTATCACACTCAGGCATCCTCACACACACTAACAGATACAAATATAAAGAAAAAAAAGTTGTTTCATTCTCAGGAAGGCCATGTGATGCTAATCCTATAGAAATACAGGGTTACTGGCCCCCCACGATGTCCGTGCGTTTGTTTTTGATTGAAATAGGGGACGTATGACAAAGGGAACAATGGGGTCCCCTATTCCGCAAAGGTCCCCGATTCAGACTCGTGTGCAAATCCTATGGCGATCATCCGAAAACGTTAGAGTACAAACAAAAGAGGGAAGACGGTCGGACAATGCCCCGTCCCCTATTGACGGCATTTACCCACTTGTGTGCGTGCGCGCTCCATCGTCTGTTTGATTAGATTCCTCTATACGTTGGGAACAAGCAGTTTTGCAGCACGGCTGAACCAATGGATTTGTGGACAGTTGCTAACCCGTTGACACGCAATTTTCGCCAGGATTGGCGACCATGGAAACAACAAATTCCTCTACATATTTTCTGAGCAATGACATAACATAAGCACGTTTCTGCCGCAGCCTGTCTCAGTGCAAGCCTCGAGGAGCTCCAGGCGCCTATACTTGTGGACGTCCAGTGCCGATTTAACCTGCAATTGCATGGGATAAAATAAGCTGAGTGGTTATTTGCACGTGTCTTTAAAGGGAGGGGGGGGGGGGGGGGGGGGGGCGAATCGGCGCAAAAATAACCTAATGCGGCCGAGGCAAAGTTTCTGGTTTTTTTTTATTTTTTTTTTTATTTTATATCTGCCCACCGCCCACAAAACTGGAATTCAACCTCAATATTCATGTTTTGTTCAGTCTAAGGATTTGACAAAATAAGCAATTTCATGTCCATAAACAAGCCGCCAAGCTTGCGCGATGCAAGCAAGATTTCCGGCTCGATTATGAAGGATCTTTGTCGGTCTTGGGGCCCACCAATGCGAATTTGATCCTGAAATTCATGATCTTTCATTGCACTTTCAGGCATGCGAAATATAATTAAATCTCAATATCTACAACCCTTATGTCTTGAGGCGTGAAAACAGAAAATAAATCTAAATATTCGTGGCCTTCATCAATTTTTGCGTACTATGCAGAAACGAATTCAATCGTAATAATCACGGGCGTTGCTTTCATTTCCGGCAAGCAAACAGGAAATTATTCTCAATATTCACGGCTCTGCCCCTGTTTTCGGGCATGCAAACACAAATTCAACCTATTTAATTAATATCCGTGACCCTATACCTTGGATTTCAAGCATGCAGACAGGAATGTAATCTCAATATACACGGCACTTGGTATGTTGTGGCTTTGAAGAAAAGTGATTTTTTGTATTAATTTCCAACGATTTCCGGCAGGCAATCGCCAAAAATAAAATTCCAATACGGTTGGCCATTGGTAAATGGGTGCAAGCTAACTAGACCGGAAAACAGATAATTCCCTGACGTCTATACATTGAACCGTTTCGTCTGAAGGAAGTCAAAAAACCAAGAACAGCATTTTGGTTTTTTGTCCAGCATTTATAAACACAAAGCTCAATATCAATTTGACAGCAGGCTCAACGCGCGTTGGCGTTGGAAGACAACACCACGTCCGTTATAGGTTACACGGTCTAAACAGACGAAAATTTAACTTTGCAACTGGCGCTACGTTTTATAAGCTGAAATGGCGCGCACCTGCATGTTAAGCAATTACATTATCAATCTATCAAAAGGTTAATGTCCTTTGCCCTGTATTCTTTCGTGCGATGTCTCATTCAAGACCTCAAAACAAACGCAATGTTAGAAAATTATCAATTCGATTTGAAAATCAATATTTCAGGGTGCAACCCCCAAAGGCACGGACACACTTAAATTAACAAAGTTCAACAGTTCCACATTTGCACAACTTTATTCTAAATTGCCTAAACTCTCACTGAAACGAGCAGGACTTCATTTTCAATTTACATGGCCCCTCCTCTGTTTAGCGGCATGCAAACAGGAAATAACTCTCAATAATCATGGCCCTGCCTCTGTTTTTAGGCGTACAGACAGAAACTCAATATCAATGTCTGCCTGTTGTTTCAGGCATGCAAACAGGAATTAATCTCAATATTCATGGCCTCGCCTCTGTTATCAGGCAAGCAAATAGGAATCCAGTCCCAATAATCATGGCCCAACCTCTGTTCACTGGCATGCAAACAGGAAAATAATCTCAAAATGTATGGCCCTGCCTCTGTTTTCAGGCATGCAAACAGGAATACAATCTCAATATTTATGGCCCTGTCTCTATATCCAGGCATGCAAACAGGAATACACACTAATATTCGAGGCCCCACGTTTGTTAACGGGCATGCAAACAGGAAAACAAACTCAATATTCAAAGCCCCACCTCTGCTTTCTGGCATGCAAACAGGAATACAATCTCCATAAACAAGGCCCAACCTCTGTGTTCTGGCATGCAAACAGGAATACAATCTCAATATTCGAGGGCCCACCTCTGTTATCTGGCATGCAAACAGGAATACAAACTCAATATTCAAGGGCCCGCCTCTGTTTTCTGAAATGCAAACAGGAATACATACTCAATATTCGAGGGCCCACCTCTGTTGTCTGATATGCAAACAGGAATACAATCTCAATATTCAAGGCCCAACCTCTGTTTTCTGATATGCAAACAGGAATACGATCTCAATATCCAAGGGCCCACCTCTGTTTTCTGAAATGCAAACAGGAATACAATCTCAAAATTCAAGGGCCCGCCTCTGTTGTCTGATATGCAAACAGGAATACAAACTCAATATTCGAGGGCCCACCTCTGTTTTCTGAAATGCAAACAGGAATACAAACTCAATATTCGAGGGCCCACCTCTGTTGTCTGATATGCAAACAGGAATACAATCTCAATATTCGAGGGCCCACCTCTGTTGTCTGATATGCAAACAGGAATACAATCTCAATATTCAAGGGCCCACCTCTGTTTTCTGAAATGCAAACGTACAGGAATACAAACTCAATATTTGAGGGCCCACCTCTGTTTTCTGAAATGCAAACAGGAATACAAACTCAATATTCGAGGGCCCAGCTCTGTTGTCTGATATGCAAACAGGAATACAATCTCAATATTCAAGGGCCCACCTCTGTTTTCTGAAATGCAAACAGGAATACAAACTCAATATTCGAGGGCCCACCTCTGTTGTCTGATATGCAAACAGGAATACAATCTCAATATTCAAGGGCCCACCTCTTTTTTCTGAAATGCAAACAGGAATACAAACTCAATATTCGAGGGCCCAGCTCTGTTGTCTGATATGCAAACAGGAATACAATCTCAATATTCAAGGCCCAACCTCTGTTGTCTGATATGCAAACAGGAATACAAACTCAATATTCGAGGGCCCACCTCTGTTTTCTGAAATGCAAACAGGAATACAATCTCAATATTCAAGGCCCAACCTCTGTTGTCTGATATGCAAACAGGAATACAAACTCAATATCCAAGGACCCACCTCTGTTTTCTGAAATGCAAACAGGAATACAAACTCAATATTCGAGGGCCCAGCTCTGTTGTCTGATATGCAAACAGGAATACAAACTCAAAATTCGAGGGCCCACCTCTGTTGTCTGATATGCAAATAGGAATACAATCTCAATATTCAAGGGCCCACCTCTGTTTTCTGAAATGCAAACAGGAATACAAACTCAATATCCAAGGGCCCACCTCTGTTTTCTGAAATGCAAACAGGAATACAAACTCATTATTCGAGGGCCCAGCTCTGTTGTCTGATATGCAAACAGGAATACGATCTCAATATCCAAGGGCCCACCTCTGTTTTCTGAAATGCAAACAGGAATACAAACTCATTATTCGAGGGCCCACCTCTGTTTTCTGAAATGCAAACAGGGATACAATATTAATATTCAAGGGGCCACCTCTGATTTCTGATATGCAAACAGGAATACAATCACAATAATCAAGGCCCCACCTCTGTTTTCTGATATGCAAACAGGAATACAATCTCAATAATCAAGGCCCCACTTCTGTTATCTGAAATGCAAAACAGGAATACAAACACAATAATCAAAGCCCCACCTCTGTTTGCTGGATATACAAACAGGAAAACAAAGTCAATATTCGAGGGCCCGCCTCTGTAATCTGATATGCAAACAGGAATACAATCGCAATAATCAAGGCCCACCTCTGATTTCAAGCAAGCAAACAGGAATACAATCACAAAATTCAAGGCCCGTATACCTCTGTTTTCTGAAATGCGAACAGGAATACAATGTCAATATTCAAGGCCCCATCTCTGTTTTCGGGCAAACAAACAGGAAAACAAACTCAATACTCCGGGCCCTGCCTCTGATTTCAGGCAAGCAAACATACATTTTAATCTCAATATTCATGGTCCTGCCTCTCTGATAATAATTTATCCAAACAGCTCAACAGTGTGATTCCTCTATAATTATCAGCGTCACCAAGCGAATCATTTTTCTTATATATCGGTCTGATCATACCAATACACCAACCTGTTGGGATTAAACCAGTATGTAATATCAAATTAAACAGAGATACAATAAGTGTGATCATTGGCTCAGGACAATGTTTAAGAAATTCATTAATAATTAAATCAACATCGGCAGCTTTATTATTTTTTGGTTTCCTTATTTGAACCACAATTTCGTTTTTAGTAAAAGACTAATCTCAATAATCAAGGACCCACCTCCGTTTTCTGGCATGCGAACAGGAAAACAATCACAATAATCAAGACAAACTCAATACTTCGGGCCCTGCCTCTGTTTTCAGGCAAGCAAACATATATTTTAATCACAATATTCATGGCCCTGCCTCTGTTTTTAGGCATGCAAACAGAAATTAATCTCAATATTTCATGGCCCTGCCTCTGATAATAACTTGCCCAAACAGCTCAACAGCGTGATTCCTTTATAATTATCAGTGTCGCCAAGCGAACCATTTTTTGTTTTATATAGCGGTTTGATCATCATCAATACACCATTATGTTGGGATTAAACCAGTAGTTAATATCAAATTAAACAGAGATACAGTGAGTGTGATCATTGGCTCAGGACAATGTTTAAGAAATTCATTAATAAATAATGAATAAGGAATGGAGTAAGATTAATTTTTTGACTTTTAGATCTTGTAATTAAAGAGTTTAAAACATAAATCTTCCAGTATAAAATTAATATGAATTCTTAAACCCTAACCCCCTACCCTATTTTTGTTGAACATAACCTGATTCCTGAAAAATCCTGCAATTCCAAAGTGTTAAAAGTCCATGTAACCTGAACCCTGCATGCAAAATCCTACATTATTTGTTACTGGTGACCACTGCCTGAATCCTGCAAAATCCTGCTATGAGTTGGTTTATCATTGAAATAAAAGCACCCAAACATGGAACAAACAGGTGCTAAGTGCAGGTATTAGTACAACAAGGGTCTGCAGTCACTCTTCACACATGACTCTTGGTTTGTTAACGTCTCCTATCCTTGACACATAACTTACACCTTGACTGAAGCTCTATGGAGCATGTACATAGAGCACGAGCAGTGTGAAAGTACAAATTAACAAATAACCTGAATCCTTCAAAATTCTTATTTGGATAAATACCCAAGTAACCTTAATCCTGCCAAATCATTCAGCATCAGAGTTTAGGCCTTATGACCTGGATCCTGCTTTATCCTCCAGTGGCAAAAAACCCCAAAGCCCTAAAGTCCTAAATTTATGTGCGATAAATTGTGCGATATTGCAGATTTCTGCGCAGAAATGTGCGATAAAATGTGCGATATTGCAGATTTCTGCGCAGAAATGTGCGATAAAATCTGCAATAACGCAAAATTCTGCGCAGAAATGTGCGATAAAATGTGCGATATTGCAGATTTCTGCGCAGAAATGTGCGATAAAATGTGCGATATTGCAGATTTCTGCGCAGAAATGTGCGATAAAATCTGCAATATCGCAAAATTCTGCGCAGAAATGTGCGATAAAATGTGCGATATTGCAGATTTCTGCGCAGAAATGTGCGATAAAATCTGCAATATCGCAGAATTCTGCGCAGAAACGTGCGATAAAATGTGCAATATCGCAGAAATCGGCGCCGAAATGTGCGATAAAATGTGCAATATCGCAGAAATCGGCGCCGAAATGTGCGATAAAATTGGCGACATCGCAGAAATCTGCGCAGAAATGTGCGATGTGCGATGTCCCTTCAGAGCCACCATACAAACCTTTCGTACGCAACAATACCGATAAAAGTCTGCTAGCTCCTGGACTAATTTATTGAACTGCCTGTGGGGAATGACAAATGATGGATAAGCCTAAACGAGTTTGGTTCGCGTTTTAGCACTAGGCCTATGGGGGAACACTGTAATGTAGGGAAAGGTGGAGAGGGAAAGGGGCCAGCTATCCAATTCATGTTAATTACCTTAGCCAGTTTCTCCTTAACAATGTCTGGCCTAGCCGCCGCTGACGATAAGCAGGTGGCCTGGCGACTGCATCTGGGGCCTGTGTACCTCAATGAAAAACCCTTAGAAAACACTTCCTCCAAAATCTTTGCGTCGGTTGTGGGGTAGCCCATTAGATCTTTGAGGGATAACATTTGTAATATTTAATATTCTTAATATTAATTTTACAGTGGCTTAATCCTCATATTTTTAGGAATCAATATATTTTTTGTTCAAATCTTAAACTGCCTGTTCCTTATGTTTTTGGTCGTCTGCCAGTGAAAAAGTGTAATAAAAATACATACAAATAAATTTAAGCCTACTTATAGGCGTACGTGTAGTTTTTTTTTTTGCTTTGTGAAGAATGCAAATTAAGATTGCTTCTCAAGCAGCCTTTTTTCTTGGGAAGCTTGCCATTTTCCCAGACAGCCGAAACATATGATATTCAATGTCACGCGAAGTTGTCAAGCCAAACATGACCTAACTTGAAGCAAAAATTAGTAAAATGTAGAAGGACAGAATCTTAGGTGATATGACAACAGAATATATTTGAAGGTTATGATCCAAACGATATGACATTTACAAAATTCTTGAATGTAGTCGTAGTACTACTAGGCTGTCCCCTCCCCTTCAGGAAAGCAACAATATGTTCGTCCTTTTCCCTTCCTAGTGTGAGGCTTGTTGTTAAGTCAGAGAGATATTGTCCTCTGCAAAACTCTCAAAAATCGTCAACTTTTACTGCCATGATGTTGCCGCCACGCATATCATCTGCCGAGTGCTGAAAACGACACGACACGTGGATTCCGCTGACGCCAATGTAAAACTCGTGTCTACCGTGTAGTTCGTGTCAGTATTTGCCTTGGTTGTTGACCGCATCGCGCAATTTAAGTTTGTGCGCGCAAACTTGAACAAAAAAAATCTCCGCCCGCAGTTTTAAAAATTTGTGCGCGAAAATTAAAAAAATGCGCGTTTTAAAAAAATGCGCTCAACATCGACATGAAATTCCACATGAAGAGCGCCCCCAAGAGACAACACGCTCAGCGTTTTGATTCTGGCCGTTTTCCAAACCTCAGTTTAGGCTCCATCCGGCTCCACCGCCATATACAAATTACCGCAGCTCGAAATCTCAAAGAATTGGCATGGTGAGTTGTTAAAGTACTCATTACTCATGGGAGTAATTTTGTACAGTTTGTACACATTTGTTTTGGCAATAGTCGATGTTAAATTGGTATTTAGTCCAAAATGCACTTTTGTTGACCATAATATGTAATTATTCGAACGATTCCGTGATTGAATTTAGATTTTTGTGCAAACATAGTGAAACATTCACATTACACTTCATTCGTATTCAAATGTTGACCTTTTTTCATAAACAAAACTAGCTGTGACTTCGTCTTGGACAAAAAAGCGAACTATAAAACTATAACAACGGCAATAGCTAAGTTTGTAGTAAGTGTCAGTAGGTAATTTTAATAATAGGAATAGGTTATTATTGTTTGTATGCGTAATTGCAATGTGTAATAAGTTAATTCCATTGTTTTTTGGTATTATTTAATTACGTAACCTTTTTTTTATTAACTAAAATTGTTGGTTAATCTCATCTAGATAGGGTCTTATAGAAAACAGCTATAAAAGTCGTGTATACGAAAAACTAGGGACTGTATACGAAAAACTAGGGACTGTATACAATTAACTAGGGACTGCGCATGCGCTACCGGAACTAAAAGTACGTAGGATACGGTCACATCAGAATAGCCACGGTGTAAAATCTTGGCCAGTGACTGTGCAAGTTGCGGCTTTTCGGCAACCATAAGAACTACTTTCATCTTGAAGTTCACTCCAAATTGGTCTAATCATAAAAAACAAATCAACTTCAGTTAGTTGTTCGAATTTTAAGCTTGGTCAAAAGGTGAAATTCACGATTAACTTTGCAAAGCCACGTCACGCCGGACGATCACTGCACACTGACACCCCGGAGGTCGCCATCTTGAATTCCAAGGTGCATGATAGGAAATTCGTCGGACAAAAATAAAGAGATCGCTCACGGGCACGCGGCGCGGGCGTGTTATGATTGGTCACAAGTTTCCGAGTTTAAATTAAAGATTTATAACAAGTCCGTCACAAAATAAGACGCACACAAAATATGACGTCTTCGAAAAAATTACGAGGAAATGAAAACAGTTAAGGTATTTTTGTTTTTACATTTCTAATGACATGAACTACACGGGATAAAACTATAAGCGAGTTCTAAGATGGCAGTCTGTAGTTGACAATAAACGTTAAAGTTACATACGGTGAGTTCGTTTAAGTTTATTTTCCTAAGTAACGCTACGTAAAATTTAACATGGTCGTAGCGCTGGTTTCTTATACCCTCAGGCATTTTGGGCACAATATTTAACCGTCAATTGACTCTTTGGACACGTAAACAGGGCTTTTCGTGGAAAATTCACCGCACGCGTGACGGTTCAACGACAGCGCTCTGACTCGTGCTGATTGGTCACCTAAACGCTATGATGAAGAGGATTGGTCGGCTGAACTTGTGCGTTCAAGCAAACGATATTGCTCAAGAGAATTAAGACTGCAGTTCTGTTAAGTTACAGCTGCACCAGTCTCCGGCTGTGTGCAAAAAGCCTTGCAGAATTACCTACCTGGTCGTCAGCCGATCTCCTACTATAGCCTAATTTCACAAAGAAGATAATTTCAAAAGAAAACCGACCAACCAAGTACCAAGTAAGTACTGACAAAAATATATACAGAAATGTGAGTTGAACATATACACCCCGCCCCCTCTCCCCCAGCTAAAACATTATGTTGCCACAACGTACGTTGCGCCAAGTTCGTTTTACTAAGGGAATAAATGTGTGTTCGAGAGGTTTTAATCACTCTGTTTAATATCGCTTGGAGTATGGGTGCTGATAATTACCCGAGCCAAAGGCGAGGGTAATTATCAGCACCCAGACTCCAAGCGGTATTAAACAGAGTGATTAAAACCGACTGGACACAATTGTTTTCCCATTCATAAATACTTTTGTTGTAAAATTCAGCCAAAAAAGCCCCGAAAATTCCGGAAAATTGTCGCAAGTAAATTTAGGTTTTTCGCCATTATGAGTGTGTCAAATGACATCTTTATGCCTCAGTCTGTCGCTCTACACAATACATGCAATAACGCGTATTTACTATGAACCAGACTATTACTGCCATTGGCAACCTCGTTCATAGGGTGTCGAGCTGTACGCGCCCAACACTTCCCGCTCTTACTATTGGAGACAAGGTACGGTTGGAAATAAAGTGAGCCCTGGGGACGGGTATAATGCGCGATCGTGGGACAGTACGTCTACACGCGCGACGTACATACACTTGCTCACAACTGATTGGCAAATTACACTCATTTTTGGACCAAATCATCGATAAATATTGGCTAATTATTGCTAAGTGTCATGTGTCAGTGTTTTATGTTGACGATGGTGATGCTCGTGGGGCCATATTCACAACGACGTTGCCATTGAATGAGCAGTTAGCAAAGACGGCATCGACGTCATTGAACCTTTGTTCAAATTGTTGCCAGCTGGTTTTAAACACTTCCAGCCATGCCTTTATCGTCCGTTTAATACCGGCCACGTGACGGGCTCTCGACCAATAGGAATGCCTAAAATGTCCCAGGTATTTATGAATATCAGATAGTGTCAAAGTGCGTAATCTAGCTATAGAGAAGTGGTGCCGTGTGATCACATGATAATACATACGTACGGAAGGCCGTTATAAGTGTGCGGTCATGTCAATGACTTCTCTTTAAAAGATGGGATTTGAACCATTAAACTGGTAAATTAAACACTGCATCGAGTATTGAATTTAGGCTATCAGTTTTATGTTTGGACTTTTAACTTTTCACGAGTAGTCACTGACTGCACACTTATAATGTCGATTCATCAGTTTAGTATATGCGCGTACATGTAATTAGTTATTTTGTTTATTGACGCGTGAAACTCAAAGTCTAAGAATTGGCTGGTGGCCTTCCCCACCAATTAACTATTTTGTTTACGTGCGGTGGTTTCAGTGTAATTAGCCACACCGAAGTAAATATCTTCATAGGCGATCAAGCGAGACATGGTTTCCTGCCCGCGCAGTGGGGATGTTAAAGGAACATATTAACCACACCACCTGGCCTTGACGTAGCGATCGCAGACCGCAGCCATACAAGGATGTCTTTAATAATGCACAAGTAATATGCAGCTTCACGTTTAGCTAACCTTGTAGACTAGGGAGCGATGTTATTCATTGTTCTGGTTTTAAATACCACTATTTGAAGTTAGGAGCCTTGTTTTAACATTGAAAACACATTTTATATATTCAATTTCTAATTAATTATTAGGTAGCCTGTTAGAAAAATGTTCTTTCTGGCATTATGCGTATGGTAGGAGGAGGGGGGGGGGTATTATATGTAGCAACCCCCCTACGCCCCCCCCCCCCCCCCCCCCCCCCAACCCCACCCCTCCTTTAGGCAAATGTTAGTGAATATACACACTTTGTATCAATTACCCCGTAATTTTGTATCTTTCTGTCAATGCCATTGTCCCGGTAACGTCTCAAACAACAATTAGATTATTGTCTTGGTCTTTATCTTTCCATTTATTTTCAATTTGGGGATTAACCAATTACATTTTTTTTAATATTCACACCAAAAGAAACTCACCTTGAGAAAATGTATACTTCCCGATCCTGCAAGCAGTCATTTTACAAATGGCATTCCTTCACGTTCTAGGGCAATTAGGACCCATTTGTCAACCGTTATTTTAACAACTAACGGTTGCTAAATTGATCCTAGGCTGTATTTACACGATCCCACCATTTATTTTTCTAAACAGCCCCCTTAAAAAAATTAAAAAAATTGTGGGGGCACCCTTCATGCTAATGAGCTCGCATAGAAATTCTTCCTTCAATTAGGGTAGTGCACCCCTAGACACCCGCTCGTAAGCTGGGTCAATAGTGGCTGGGCAACCAATTTCACAAAACATGTAAGCACACAAATTTGCTTAGCATCATAATTTGTCCTTTGGGGAAAACAGGGTTACAAATCGAATTCTAAGGTGATGTTTATTGTTTTTGACTGGTATTCAGCTGGCATTTGCTTAGCATAAACATAACATGGAGTTTTGGCTGGTAACCAGTTTTTATTGAGCAAAACTGTTTTCGTGCTAAGCGATATTTTGTTGCTAACCGGTTTTATGAAAATGGCCCCAGGGCAGGCACGAGAATCACATGGTGGCTAATCGAACGGTCTCGTGTAACATTTGCATATAGTTTCTGCTAGGCGCATCGGTTTTCAATAATAAACTCATCACAATTTAATATAGGGTTTCCTCGACGATATCAACAGATGTGCATATTAATTTGTAAATTAAAGATTCATTGGTTTATTTTTGTTTAGCAATTGATAAGTGCATACAGTGCGTACGATTTCCCGAATGTGCACCGAATTTAGTATCTTGATAATTCATTTCAGCGGGAATTCGAATGAACATCCGCAATACTATTGTTAATTTATCAATAATGTATTTCTTTAAAATTGCGTAGCCGATTTCTCGCGCAGTGTTTTTTTAATGTAAACTTGCACGGTCAAGTATTGGAATTCACTAAGTGTTTTAAGGGGGCACTAAGTTCTGAAATCTCCAAAAAACTTCATGTTTTGTATTATTTACTTATCCTATTTCAAACGAAAAACGCAGGTGTTTACATCGGACACGACGGAGTACGAATACTGTCGTTTTAATTAAATGTACGAAACACTCTGTGAGTGTCCATAAATTACACACATCACCAATGCGCAAAAGTGGTTTCCTACCCGTCCGCAAACTGGCAAATACTTTACGGCAGTAATCACGAGTACGTCCAAACATCTCGAGTTTTGGGGTCGCAAAAGTGGACCCCGGAACTCGTTCCACACAAGAATAACACAAAACGCCCAGTTTTAAAAGGATGTATTCTAGATGCTTTTTCTGATTAACCTTATTTCGTTCAAAACGCGTTTTGTAGCCCAATTGGGCGCTTCAGGACATAGTACCCCTTTAACCTTGGGAACAAAGCCACGGTCTAGTTTGTTTTAAACAAACTGGTACCAAATATTGTCTATAATGAAATGGGAGAGAAAAGACATTAAAATACATTACAAATGTAGAGTCAACACAGTAAATTAGCTGTTAGTGGCTCGTGTTTATTCAGCGTGGGGGTATCGGTGTAAAGAGGGTGGGGGGTCGCTGAAGATTCACGCGCGGTCGCCACAGTTGCCTAAGAAACGATACCACCATGACAACGTGCGACTGATTTGGTACTTTTGTTTTTGCTTTTTTATACCTAAATGCTGTGGGCCCTCCAACGTCAACTTAAAGTATTTTTTTGGTTTATATCTGTTGGCAGCCTCACACTTAAAATAATACTTCCAAGCCGTATCTATGAAGCTCCCGGATGTCAGCGCCAACCTACGCGAAAGCCACACAAAACTAACCAATATAGCGGTTCGCGAATGTATTTTAGAAGCTACGTGGTGCGTAAATGTATATGAAAAAGAGCAATTGCCACTCATATACATTAAAGAAATATAACGAATTATAAAGAACGGTTTCCTCAACCAACTCGTCAATAGCGTAGTTGATAGAGAGGAGAGCTATGGAACGAAAGCTATGTGGTCCAAATCTGACTATCGTTAACGTTTGTCTTTTTCTTCGACAAAGTTCTTATCGGTTATTTCCAACCATAGAACAAGGTTGGTGAGAAAACCGGGTTAGGTTACATAAGTGCCTTGAAAAATACAACAAGAACGCTACACTGGTTCGTTTTTAGTGACTTCCCGTCTATTTTGATTATAGAGAGAGAGATTAATAGTAAACCGTACAGTTATCGTCATGCCAACACGGCGCGTAGGATGAACGCTATAAGTAAAAACAAATATTTCCACTTGCTTGTTAAGATGTTTTCGTGTATGCGTTCGTCACTGTACCATGATAAAGTCATGCGTCATTACTGTTCCCAAATCTATATTGCATAAGTCTACATTCATTGATAACAGCCACATTTGGGAACCAGATTTTTGGAAGGTTGTCGGTCTTTAAATATGCCAGCAACTTATTGGTGGCGATTGCGGCGTGCGTAGCACTAGCAGCAACCGTCGCGTGTACCTCAGTCTGGCGGTAGCAGGGTGCGTCGTACGCGGCCCAAGAGTACCTCGTGTTGGCCGGTCACTCCATTGGGAGCTACTCCGGGTTGACCCGGGTCCGGTGCGCGGTGCTGTGCCTGAGGGAAGGCGACGCCCATTGCCGGTCCTTCAACTACGGATGTTAAAGAAACATATTAACCACACTACGTGGCCTTGACGTAGCGACCGCAGACCGCAGCCGTACATTAAGTCTTTAATAATACACGTGTATTATGAAGAGTACGCTTCATGTTTAGCTAACTTTGTAGTGTAATTAGTGTAATTAGCCTCGCCGAAGTAAACATCTGCATGGGCGATTAAGCGAGACATGGTTGTTTGCCCGTGCAGTGGGGATGTTAAAGGTAGGATACACCATTGGTAATTGCTTGAATTATCATGAATATGTGGATTTGGGGGGTTGCATTTTATAGTAAATATCGTTTACCTGACCTGTCCGAAGTTTTACAATCATGGATGCCGAGAAAAGCACGAAAAACAGTTTGTTTTCAACCGGCGTCGATCAATTATTCCTATGTTTTTTTTGTTTTTTCGCGATTTGATTTTATAAAATTCAATTTTTCTCAATAATTACAGGATATCTAGTGCAAAAATTTTGCTGGATGCGTAGAATCATTATTTAATTTCAAATGAGTAAGATATTTCTTAATAATTTGGTAGTAAATATTTTCGATATCTGCCAATGGTGTATCCTACCTTTAAGGAACATATCAACCACACTACCTGGCCTTGACGTAGCGATCGCAGACTGCAGCCGTACAAAGATATCTGTAATAATACGCATGTATTATGAAGAGTACGCTTCACGTTTCGCTAACCTTGTAGACTAGAGAGCGATGTTATTTATTGTTCGGGTTGAATACTAATATCTGAAATTCTAAGCCTTGTTTTTACAATTAAAACACATTTAATATAATCAATTTTGAATTAATTATTAGTTAGCATGTTGGATTTTTTTCTTTCTGGCATTATGCGTATAAAGGAGGGGTGGGGGGGGGGGGGGGGGGGGGGGGGGGGTGTTGATTGTAGACCCCCAACCCCAACCCCAACCCCACCCCTCCTTTAGTCAAATGTTAAGGAATATACTCTCTTTGTATCAATTACCCCGTAATTTTGTATCTTTCTGTCAATGCAATTGTCCCGGTAACGTCTCAAACAACAATCAAATTATTGTCTTGGTCTTTATCTTTCTATTTATTTTCAATTTGTAGTGGGTTAACCGATTACATTTTTGTAATATTCACACCAAAAGAAACTTACCTTAGGAAAATTGATACTTCCTGATCCTGCAAGCAGTCATTTTATAAATGGCATCCCTTCACGTTCTAGGGCAATTAGGACCCATTTTCAACCGTTATTTTAATAACAACTCTGCCCTCAGATTGAAGCTAAAAAAACAGGGAGTTGATTCTAGGCTATATTTACTCAATACCACCATTTTTGTTTTACCAAACGGCCTCCTTAAAAAAAATTAATAGTGGGGGCACATTACATGCTAATGAGCTCGCGTAGAAATTATCCCTTCAATTAGGGTAGTGCACCCCTAGACACCCGCTCGTGAGCTAGGTCAATAGTGGCTAGGCAACCAATTTCTTAAAACATGTAAGCGCACAAATTTGCTGAGCATCAGAATTTGTCCTTTGGGGAAAACAGGGTTACACATCGAATTTTAAGGTGATGTTTATTGTTTGTGACTGGTATTCAGCTGGCATTTGCTTAGCTTAAAAAAAACACATGGAGTTTTGGCTGGTAACCAGTTTTTATTGAGCAAAGCTGTTTTTGTGCTAAGCTATTTTTGTTGTGCTTACCGGTTTTATGAAAATGGCCCCAAGGGCAGGCACGAGGATCGCATGGTGGCTAATATCGAACGGTCTCGTGTAACATTTGCACTGACATCACTCAGAGAGAAAGTCAGAAGGGCGGGGGGTATGTGGTGGCTGGTGTTCGTTGATTGATGAGTGTATGCTGTGTACACCCTATGGTACACCTCAATGGGGCATATAACACATACTGTTTTCTTAATTATGTGATAGAGTCAAGTGGTAAGAGATATAAATTACAAGACCATGTGTCATGGATCTCGAACTCAAACTGTCGTAACCAACAATAAAATAAAAAAAATGTTTTAATTTGTTTTAATAATAAATAATAATAAAATAATAAAACCAGCTCTTATATAGCGCAAATCCAAAAAAATGATCATTGCGCTTTACACACAAACAAAAGCAAATAATTAAAATACACTAGAATAAATAAGTTTTGAGGTTGCGTTTGAAAGCAGAAACTGTTGGAGAGGACCTTAGGGTACGTGGTAATGTGTTCCAGAGAGTTGGCCCGAAAACACTGAACGATCCATCGCCTATCCGCCTGCTACTCTTTGGAATGGAAAGACGAGTAACGTCCCGGTTCGATCGCAGGCCTTCCCTAGATGGTACGGTGGCAATGCAGTCTTTCAGGTAGACAGGCGACAGATCGTTCAGAGCTTTGTAGATGTAGAGAATTGTTTTGAACTTGATCCTTTTGTCAATTGGCAGCCAGTGTAGAGAGTTTAACAGAGGAGATGTGGAATGACGACGTGGAACCTGGAATACAATGCGGGCTGCCCGATTTTGTAGGCGCTGCAGACGAGCCACATCTTTGTTCTTGGATCCCAAAAGGAGTGCATTGGCGTAGTCCAGCTTTGAAAGTACAAGAGCCCGCATTGCATTTGAACAAGCATCACGGTCCAGAAACCTGCGAATTCTCGCCAAGTTCCACAGAAGAAAGTTAATAGATTTACACAGCGATGTAACGTGATCTGACATGGTCATGGCTGTATCGAAAGTGACGCCAAGGTTCTTGATGGTAGAAGATGGAGTAATTGTAGCTGACCCGATCTGTATGGTGGTGTTGGATAGCCTGTTTTGTGGGGAGGCAGCAATGAAGAACTCGGTCTTGGAGTCGTTAAGTTTGAGCATGTTGTTCGCAAGCCAAAGACGAAGCTCCTCCACACAAGATGACAGTCTGAAGATGGCACAAACTGCGTCACCTAGAACCTTAGGATTGACAATTATGTAAATCTGCACGTCATCTGCATAAATGTGAAAGTTTAACCCATGGCGTCGAATTACACAAGAAACATGTTGAAAATACTTAGTGAAAACACTAGGGCCAATGACTGACCCTTGTGGAACCCCACAGTTAAGACCAAAATTATCTGAAAGTTTACCTCTAACAGTAACTCTAAACTGGCGGCCAGTAATGTAAGATTTGAACCACCTGTGCACTGTACCCTCGATACCAAAGCCATGTTCCAGGCGGTGAAGAAGGATGTCATGGTCAATGGTATCGAAGGCAGCAGAAAGGTCAAGTGCAACTAAGAAGGCAGCTCTGTTATCATCAAGGGCCTGGGTGATATCGTTTTTCACCTTGAGCAATGCCGTTTCAGTGCTATGCTTCTTTTTATAAGCTGACTGAAACGGCTTATCAAGATTATTTGCTTGGATGTGCTCATTGACCTGGATAATGGCTGCCCTCTCAATTACCTTACCAATGAACCCGATGTTAGACACAGGCCTGTTGTTTAACTCATTACAATCCAAGTTGTTCTTTTTCAAGATTGGAGTAACAATGGCTTGTTTGAGGTCCATTGGAAACACACCGCTTGAGAGAGAAGTATTGACAATACCAGTAAGCACTGGCAGTACAACATCAATATTATCTTTAGGTAACCATGTTGGGAGACTGTCAAGAATACAACTTTTGTTAGCACAGCCCTTTACAATGCTACTAACCTCACTTTGATCGAGTTCTCTAAACCTTTCCATAATATTCTGAACTACAACATCATTGTACATATCATGATCAATACTACCATAGTTCCCTGGTATACTGGCTCTTATTCTGTCAACCTTTTCGACAAAAAAGTTGGCATACTTGTTGCTAAGCACATCATAATAGTGGTAAAAAAACGGTATATGCAGGTCGATAATAAAAGTAACGAACAAAATGAAGCTTTTAAATCATTCATTCCCGGCACTGCGCTTCAATGAATGAGACAATTATGGAGCAGCAACATATTTCCATCCATTGCCCAAAGAACAAAAACAAACCAATTAGCAAACTGGAGGCCAAAACAGGTATAGCTCGGTTCCATTGTGTGTATTCCTACACTGTAAAAAATAACAGGTTTTGTCACCTTTAAAAAAACAAACAATCGCCGTAGTTATTTTTTAATGGATTTTGGACGTAAAATTACGGTAGTGTGCCTTGAAAATATCACGCGGACGTTAATTTATGCAAAGATTATATAAATTTACAAGAACACTGTCAAAATACAACATATTTGTGTAAATATACAGCAACACCAACAAAGTGTTGTTTATTTACAACGATTCTACTGTTATCGCTCATGAATCTTATTACGCAGCAACTGACTAATCAGAACTCACAAATATATGTCACGTTAAATTTTGGTGTTTTGTCCCAAAAAACACTTTCTTGAGCGAAATGTATAATTATTATTCTAACGAATCTATGATCAAATTTAGATTTGTTGCAAACATAAGTGAAAAATCGCATGAAATTTCTTTTCGTATTTAAATATTTAAATATTTATGGTGAAACCGTGACTTCACCATGGCCAGAAAAGCTGAATATAAAACTAATCCACAACAGTTTCCAGTATAGTGTTAAGTAGGTTATTGTAGAATGTGTATGGTAATGTGTAATATAGTTATTTAAACGTTTGGTTCCCACTGTTGTAAATTGTAAAATTGCAGTTACTATGGTATAAAAAAAATGTATACCCTGTATTTTTACAGGAATAGCAAGGTACATTAGCGGGGACAGTAATGTACACCGACAGCTTTCAAAAGCCGTCAAAAACAGCCCGTGCCCCGTTAACATTTTCCACCGTTTTTTTACAGTAAAGTACTGGCGTCCAAACTGCCAGGAATTTCCCGTAAAATTACGAGTTTATTTTTTACAGTGTAGAAATAATAATAACTGTTAAGCTACGCGCTGGCTCCTAATTAACTCCATTGGAATGGTGAATGGAAACCGGTTTATACCATTCAAATAATATAATAAAGAGCATGTACTAACATCAATGAAATTTGCGTCAGTCCTTAATAGTAATATCACCTAGAGCAATTACATAAAACAAAGTATACCTGCAAAACAAATTAAAACAAGTTCATTAAGTTAAAGTTTGAAGTTAATTTCAGGGACACTTGGAGGAGAAATCCAATCGGTAAGGTATAACCGCAACACACACACAATGTCACACTTTGGGACCCATCTTATTTAAAAGGCATCAAAGCATGTGCCCTGAATTCAGTGGCGGCACCAGACTCCGGGACAATTTTGGATTCTAGATGTACTGTGGTGCAATCCGAGGCCTTTCCTGACCACTTTCCCCTGGCTTTTTGAGCTGTAAATGCGTGGAAACGTTTTCGACGCTGCAATCACGCCACTATGTTTTTTTTTATATAAAAGAATCAAAAAACCTTATAATAAGCAGTAAAGACCAAGATCACTTATTACCATAGAGCTATATTAAATTACCAGAGCGCCAACTCTTCATTCTTACCCACATAAATACTTTGAATCCATTCTGCGCGCAGACACTTTGAATTCATTTGCGTGCTTGTAGAACAACAACATAATATATGTATTGAATTTAGAAAGTGTACTCTAAATGCAACGCACGTGCATGTAGAACAGACGCCAACAACCTGCGCGCGTCATGCAAGTTAAAAAAAGGTCAAGGCAAAACATAGATCTGTATTAGGCCGCGTCCGAATCTCTTGTCTATGGCTATTGTCTAAGTGTTCGCCCATTATAAATACATGTGATCAGGCCGACAATAGACGTAGCCGTAGCTCTAGAAGCCCGTTTCGGACACGGCCTCAGTTTAATATAGCTCTTTAAGGCACAATCATCTGCAGCGCGCGGATACGCACACGCATTTGCGCTTTTTGCTAATCGTTCGTTTCGGTTTTGGGCGTATCGGCTTTGGTAACGTACCGTATAGAATACAAACGCAGATATGCAAATAGCCGTACAAAAGCTGTACACGGTTTTGAAGTTTTCTTAGGTTTGTGCACAAACATCGATGCGCCCAGCTCGCATCACTTTGTACATCGAGCCAGTGATCTAGTACTTAAATATAGCTCTATGCTTATTACTCGGCACAACTATCCAATCAGAGCACGAAGCTCATCAGCGTTTCCCAGCGCCGCGCCCAGCGTCTACCTCGCCTATATAGTCGGGGGTCCGCTGTCTGTAGCTCTCCAGATGCGAGTAGGCGTAATTTGTAAAGGCCGTATGAATTTTTCATCAACGTATTTTTGATCATTGCATTGAGGAGAATGGACGGAGTAGTAGTTTGGGTAGTGTTGCTGCGGATATCGGCATTTGCAGGTAGGTTCATTTTTTAATAACGCAACAAATTCCGTTTCATAGTGATCGAGTCAGTGAATTGTATTTTGTCCCCAGCGAGTGAACGCTGTGTACGTTTTAATTGTACTGGACCTATAGGCGCATTTTTTCACAAAAAAAAAATGTTTTATCGTATTCAATAAAGTATTCCTATTTTGACAATGCAACTAATACAACACTCTAAAAACAGATTGGTTAAGAAACCAACCAATCTAATTGGTTGACCCAATATTGGTTGTTTTTAACCAATGTGTTGGTTAAAGTGTAACCAACGCGTTGGTTGTCCGTCAACCAGTCATATTGGTTGAGCTTGTAACCAAGGTACTAACCAATCTATTTGCTATTCATAACCATGTTGGTTGACCTTCAACCAGGCATATTGGTTGAGCTTGCAACCAATGTATTAACCAATCTATTGGTTATTCATAACCAATATGTTGGTTGTCCTTAAACCATTCATATTGGTTGGGCTTGTAACCAAAGTATTAACCAATATATTTGTCATTCATAACCAATATGTTGTTTGTCCTTCAACCAGTCATATTGGCTGAGCTTATAGCCAAGGTATCAAACAATATATTGGTCATATATAACCAATATGTTGGTTGTCCTTCAACCAGTCATATTGGTTGAGCTTGTAACCAAGGTATTAACCAATCTATTGGTCATTCATAACCAATATGTTGGTTGGCCTTCAACCAGTCATCCCAGCTAACACATAACGTTTTCATAACGTTTCTGTAATGTCATCTTTAGTCACGTTCTGTGAAAACGTTGACGAAACAATATGCGGACGTTTGAAAGAAACGTTGCAATGTAACATTCAGATAACGTTATTAACAACGTCAAAATGTAACGTTTTGTTGTAACGTTCCTAAAACGTTATTCGGATGTTAGGAAATGTACCTACAGCAACTGACCAATCAGAAGTGAGGGAATTTGTTTTGGCAATAGTCGATCTTAAATTGTGGTATTTAGTCCAACATGCCCTTTTTTTACCATAATGTGTAGATATTCAAACGATTCCATGATTTAATTTAGATTTGTGTGCAAGCATAGTGAACAATTCACATTACATTTCATTCGTATTCACATTTTGAGATTATTCATAAAAAAACTAGCTGTGACTTCGTCGTGGACAAAAAAGCTCAATAATTATTAGTGACGATTATGATATTTAGGAGAGTGACCGGTCACCGGGATCGTACGGTCTTAACCTACCAAACTTGACTTCAGTGCGATTAGCTGTTCTAAGACCTTGTTTGTCCCCAAACAAGACAGCGGGCTCTGCCGCCGCATACCCGGAAGGCCCGCACCGGAAATCGCATAACGCCAACAATTACAGCAATTAAAACAACAAAAGAAGGACAACTAGGTAAAGTTCCCATCTAGGATGTGGGAGGTGGCCGCCGCATGACGCCGTCCGTGTCCAAACGCATTTAGGTCCCGTCCAATAGCTCCACCCGACACCTGGCCGGCAAGACTCGGGGCTGCCCAAGCCATTGGAACGTCGACATCGGAAGAGGCGTCGGGGGCTCCGTCGGGGGCTCCATCGGCGTCCCTCCTTCCGCCCGAGCTGGCGGGGGGGGGGGGGGGGGGGGGGGGGGGGGTCTAGCGGTGCTGCTTCCGTCCGGGTGGCGAGAGCGGTGTCTGTGTCCCCGTTGTCCCGACCAACGGCCCGGGCCAGTCGAGGTAGCCTGTCCTGATCCTGGCTTGGCTGACTGGCCGTCTCGTCCCGTTTTGTACGAGGAGGCCGGGATGGCCGCTCCGAGTGGAGGTGGTCTCCCGGCGGTCGAGGTAGCCTCTCCTGCTCCTGGGGGAGAAAGTTTTGTTAACGCAAGACAATATCGGCTAGGCCGGACTACCTTCTGGCCGGCGCGAGTATACCACCCCCCGCCTCAGGCTCGTCCAGCCCTAAATCTGCGCCCGTCTTCTCCTGCCCGTCAAGAGCGACATCCGCCCCCGCAACGGGTGGAGACGCCTCCGCCTCCGGCACTTCCAGAGGTAGTTTTTCCTCATCCGACTGGTCATCCCTGTCCCCCGGCGGCCCCGCTGAAGGAACCCTGGGCCCTGGGCTGGATGCTGGTGATGCCTGCCCGCCTGGAGGCAGCTGTCCTTCCTCTGTGACTCGGCTGGGCTCCATTGTGTGGTCCCCTGCAGCGCATCTCCACCAGTTCACCTCGGCGTCACCAAAGTACGGCTTCAGTCGGTTGAAATGAACCACCTTGCCCTTGGCGCGATGCGACCTCTGGATCCGGTAGGTGACGTCGTCGGTCCTCTTTAATACCACGAAAGGCCCGTCTCACCAGCACTGCAGCTTGGGCGTGCGACCAACCTTCTTGGAGGGTGTGTAGAGCCACACGACGCGTCCAGGCTCGTAGCCGGCACAATCCGCCCGACGATCGTAATGTTGCTTCTGGCGAACTTTAGCGCGCGCTCCATCTTCGCCCTCAACTCGAGTTGGGAGGAGCGGTACGCCATCATGACGTATGAAAGGTGTTCGTCCCAGTCACCCTGGTTCTCTTGCACGAACAGGCTTAACATAGTCTTGACGGTGCGGTTGAACCACTCCACCATTCCGTCTAACTGAGGGTGGAACGGCGTAGTGCGGCTCTGGTGGACGCTCAGTAGACGGCAGGTGTCCTGGAAAAGTCGGCAACCACCATGATGCTGGAGGGGCCAAGGGGGCGGCTTCTTGGATCCACACTTATGGCACTTCCGGCACCACTCTTCCGCCTGACGTCGCATCTCCAGGAAGTAAGCCGAGCAACCGTCCAGGCGACCCTCAAGTGTCCCGATATCCTGCCATCATGGGTCAACCGCAAAATGTCCTTCACCCGTCTATCTTCCACGTCGAGGGTCCACCTTGGGGCTGCTCCCACCTTATCTGCAACAAGCCGTGGGGCAGTCGCAGGGTCTCCCACTTCGCCCACCAGAACTTCGTGCCCTCGTCCAGGGCCGACACGTCCGGCCAGCCAGGTCTGGAAATCCCATCCTCTAGCCAGAGGGCGATCCTGCCCAACTCCGGGTCGTCGCGTTGTTCCTGCTTCAGCTCTTCGGGGTCCCAAGCTGCCAGGAGTCCCTCCACCGCGGCGGTCTCCTCCAGTTTAGCTTCCCCAATGGCTCCCAACAGGGTCCCTTAGTGTATCACTCGTGGCTGACCTCGCCCGAACGTCCACACTGACCGCAGGGGATCCTGGAAACGGTGCAGTTGCTGGCGTCCGTGTCCAATATGTAACGGTGCTCCGTGTCCGGGTAACACAGCACCGGCGCCGTGGTCAATGCGTCCTTCAGATGTTTGAACACTGACTGGCAAGCGACCGACCAAGATAACGTTCTCTGGCTCTTGGTGGTCAGGGTGTGGAGGGGGCGGGCAATCTCGGCGAAGTTCACGATAAACAGCCTGTAGTAGGAGGCGAGGCCCAGAAAGCTCACGATTTGGGTCAGATTTGCGGGTTGCTGCCAGCTCCTGATGACCGCGACCTTCTTTGGGTCGGTCCTGACTCCGTCGGCTGACACGAGATGGCACAGGAAGGACACCTCCTTCTTGAATAGGCTACACTTCTTTGGCTTGAGTCTCAATCCCGCGGCATGGAACCGTTCCAGGACTACCGCCAACCTCCTCTGGTGCTCCTCGAAGTTCGTTCCCCACACGATCACGTCGTCCAGATAAACTACCGCCACTTGCCACTGTAGTCCCTTCAGCACCTGTTCCATCATGCGCTCGAACGTCGCTAGGGCGTTACACAGACCGAACGGCATAACGGGGAACTGGTACAGCCCGTTCTGCATGCCAAAGGCCCTCTTCTCCCGGTCCTCCTTCTCCATCCCGACCTGCCAGTAGCCGATGGCCAGGTTGAGGGTACTGAACCACTTCGCTCCGCTTAATGCGTCGAGGTTATCCTCAATCCTGGGGGTGGGGTATGCGTCCTTGATTGTCAACACCCATGGCAACAACCAGGACCTACCAGAGGGTTCCACCACGCCATCCTGCAGCATCTGCTGTAAATGTTGGTCGGCCTTTTGCCTCTTATGGAGCGGCAACCTCCTGGAGGGTTGGCGAATAGGCACCGCGTCTCCCGGTCGGGTCCGGTTGAGGTCCGCCACTCCTCGCTCTAGGAGGTCTAGGAGACCCTCGCCGTCCCTCCTCCAGCTCCATCACGTCCAACTTCTCTACCGGCGAGAAGAGAGCCAAACGGCTGCCCTGGTAGATCTTCACCGGGTCGGTCGTCGGGTTGAAGACCCTCACCGGCACGGTTCCATTGTTGGTGTCCACCAGACCGGTGGCGACGGCAACCCCGCAGCCTCCAAGGTTGGGTAGACCATCCCGACTCCCACACGCGGCCCGCTCTTTATTTCGCTGGCGATGATTGCTTCGTGGCCGGCCGGAATCACCATGTCCTCTGCTACCTGCACCCTCGCCACGAGAGGCTCGCGTGTGATACCCCTAGGGGAAACGTCCTCCCGTCGAGGGTGACCGTGTGGGATCACGCCTGGGGGCGCGGGACGGAGGCTCCGTTCCTCGGCGCTAAGCCAGGCATTGTGGAAACGTTTTGCGATCGGGATCACCGTCACCCCGGTGTCGAGGAGGCAACGTACTGGCCTCCCCACGATTCTCCCCTCAATGTAGCTGGCTCCAGACATCCCTGTGGCGTCTGGCCTGGCTTGACCTGTCGGTCCGTGAACTGGCGGTCTCGGCACTCTTTTTGCCCCAGGCTGGGACAGCGTGGGGCCGGCCCTACCCTTCCGGCGGGGCAGTCTCTCTAAAAATGGCCAAACCTGTGGCACCTGTAACACTCCTTCTGAGCCCCCGCGTTAGGTCTGTATCCCACGGGAAAGACCGACTCAGGCTCTACAGCAGAAACTGGGGGAAGCTACCCTACCGACCTCATGTCTCTGGCTCCGGCCTTCTCTTTTCGGCGATACTCCTGGGACTTCATTAACGTGTGATGGATTACCTATCCATCGGGATCATGTACTGACAAGAGCATCGGAATGATAGGAGTCAAACACAGCAACTTCCGTGCTCTATAATTTATTACTACTGAACAATTACAGAAACTGCCGAAACCCCATGTAATACAGTTTGTAAATAAGGACCAAGGTTTACTGGTCGAACAGTGGTCCAGTGAACGAAGTAACGGCCATGACGGGCACAGACGCTTGGAACGAAAGACACCGAGCGCGTGTGACCACTAGGCTTTATACAGTTGGGTAAATAACATGTTATTCAATATTACATAACAGTAATCTACAATAATCCATTGAGTTAAGTACTAATTCAATATTACGTAATAGGAATTAACAGGTGTTTCGGCTTTATAACAGGGTCTTTTAAATGTAAATAAATTAACAGCCAAGGGAAGGGTCACTACATCACATCTTGGTCGCCAGCGTGATGGCTTCGGTCAGGGTCTCCGCCTTCCGGGAGAACAGGTGACGCTGCAGCTGTTCTTTCCCCAAGGCCTTCTGGAACGCCCCCACGTCCAAGTCCTCCCGGGCCTGCGCAAGCAGTCTTGGGTAGCTTTTCAACACCAACCGCCGAATGGAATGTCCCAAGCTGCTGAGCGACTCGTCGCGGCCCCTTGTCCGCATGGACAACTGGGCCCGATGTATAGTGGGACCTGTGCCGTCACGTCGAACCGGTGCTCGAAGTTTTCCAAGATGGAGGAGAATTCCCCCGTGCCTCCGGTTCCCGGGCCGTACCCTTCAGGTGTCACGCCAGGTATATTGTCTTCTCGGCTTTACTCCAATGGTTGACCGCCGCGACGCTCTTAAAATGGAACAAGTAGTCCGACCAGGGTGCAACCCCGTCAAACTTATCCGGGAGCAACATCGGTCTCCGGCTACCCGTTCCTATTGGTTCCTGTGTGCGGAGCAGCGTTGACGGCCCCGCTCCATTGGCTTGTGTGCGGAGCAGCGTTGACGGCTCCGCTCCACTGACTTGTTTGTGGAGCAGGGTCCTTATTCACAAAGCACCCGCAAAACTGCTTTGCGGGGACCCGTAAGTGAATATCACGGACACGTAAGGTCTACAGCACTCTACTTACCCTGTAGAGCGAATACTACATTTGCATTGTTCCCTATGCCGTCAGGCAAATTGCTAAGAGTTTTACATACAATAGCGCCCTCTGGTGTCCTATCCCCGACGCCCTGTGACATGCGCACTTTGTTAGCGTCCTCTTGTTCTCTTACCGCAGGGAAGTTAGATTTAAATGAGTAAATCTAGGAAGTTGGGGAAGACTGGGTGTGTCGGTAATGGAGGGACTTACATCCCACCAGACAAGCCCAAGTCCTCGGGGGACTGCACCGGTGACGGTACGTTACCGCGGCAGCAGTCCCCTAGTCATCCCTCCTCAGCTACTGTCGGCTGTCGGAGCTGACGGATCCGTTGACCGAGCTGGGGGCCCTACACTCTAAGAAGTCCCTGGTCAAAATTTTAACCAAACTGCATGGTCAAAATAAATTGATTCAATTCCGGGTCAAATTTTCAACATGTAATTACGTCATGAACTTTGATTGGACAAGAGGTGACGTGGTATCCGCAGATGACGCGCGGCTCGAATTTCAGAAACGTGGCATCATCGCGTGGCATGCAATTTCGCCATTTTGTTTTCGAGAAGCTGTATACTCTTAAAAATTCCGGGTCAGATTTGACCCGGAATGGGTCAAATCTGACCCGGAATCCGGGTTCTATTTGGCGCGACCAATTCCGGGTCAGAATGACCTGGAAAGTTTGGTCAATTGTTTTGACTCAAAATGGGGTCATTTCAACTGACCGTATTACACTAATGACCCCGACATTGGTCAACTAAAATGACCCTGAATTCCGGGTCAAATGTGTTGACCAAATTTTTCGGGTCATTTTGACCCGGACTTGATCGAGCCAAATAGAACCCGGATTCCGGGTCAAATTTTCAACATGTAATTACGTCATGAAATTTGATTGGACGAGAGGTGACACGTGGTATCCGCACATGACGCGCGGCTCGAATCTCAGAAACGTGGCATGCAATTTCGCCATTTTGTTTTCGAGAAGCTGTACTGTGTGCATGCAACTTGCAAGTGAAGCAGTGCTAGTGTACGCTACACGTCCGTACGTCATGGACGAATTTGCAATAAAAACGGAGAAACATGCAATACATTTTTGTTTAATTAAGAATTGAAGAACATGCATGATTGCCATAATATGTTCAGCAATACATGGAAAACATGCTTATATCTTATGTGACCACGTATCCCGGGTTAAAATAATTTTTTGACCCGGAATCCGGGTTCTATTTGGCTCGACCAAGTCCGGGTCAAAATGACCCGGACAATTTGGTCAACACATTTGACCCGGAATTCAGGGTCATTTTAGTTGACCAATGTCGGGGTCATTAGTGTATTTCTTAACCCCTAATAGGGTCAGTTGAAATGACACCATTTTGAGTCAAAAAAATTGACCAAACTTTCCGGGTCATTCTGACCCGGAATTGGTCGCGCCAAATAGAACCCGGATTCCGGGTCAGATTTGACCCATTCCGGGTCAAAACTGACCCGAAATTGTTAAGAGTGTACAGCCCCATCGTATCCGGTCAGTATTCACGGGTCCGCCCAATTGAAGGGGAAACGTCCCGGCAAGACAAAGGTATCGTCTGGTGCCGGGGCAGTACCCAAGAAGGGACGTACGGCCAAGAGTGGCTCCGCTACTGAGCGCACCGTGCCCGTCTCAGACCCGTTTACGGGGCACACACAGCCCGAGGGATTACCCCTCCACGGCTCAGTGCACCCGGGCCCTCCCAACCCCGTGGCTACCACGGGGCCTACCACGGGGATGGGCTTTTATACGGCCAGATTGACCGTGCAACGCCCACCTACGCTATCGGGCTTGGAGCGCTGTCGGCCGGCCAAACCATTCAGCGGGCTTTGGAGCAAGACTCCGGGGTTCCCCCGGGGTGTTATGCTCCGAGGGCCCTACCTATTCATCGGAATTTATCCGTTTTTCAGGCATTCCCGCTGCCCGATTGTCGTCCGAGCCATCCTCGGAGACAATTCGGGATAAATCTTCAAAGAAGTCTAAAAAGAAACGCCGTTCCCGCCGCTCATCTACGAGCTCTAGCGGGTCCTCGGGGCGGTCACACCGTGGTAAACGCCACAAGAGTGGTGACCCAATTTTCCGCGAGGATTTTTTAGAAGCGTTTCATTCCCTCGCGGCCTCGTTGTCTGGCCGACGAGGGGATCCGGGGCAAGGCCCATCCGACCCACCGGTCATTACGGTCACGGTTGGATGACACCGGGCCGGCGGGACATACCGTACACGGTCAGCCGTGCACCGGAGTCCCCCCAAGAATTGCAGCTCCAACCCACCAGTCATCACGACCAGGGTGGGTTGACTACAGACCAGCGGGCACGGCCGTACACGGAGAGCCGTGCACCGGCGTCCCCGCCAGGCATTAGCCTACACCCGTCGGCGTCCCTGGGGTCCGATCGTGGATCGGTACAGGGACACTGTGACGACGCTATCTCGTCCCCGGAGCCAGTTCACTAAGGTGGCGACCTTAGCAACATCAACGCGACGCGCCAATGTGCTCGACGCGCTTTTCCTCCCTTCACAGGGAGCACGTAAACGCCTGGACACTCTCCCCCTTTCGGGCGCAGATTTATTTGCGGGGAAGTTCCAAGGAGTCCATGGAGGCCGAGGCAAAACGCCTCAAGGCCACGGACAAAATAAACTTGACAAAGCCGCAAGCCGCCATCTCCAAACCCGCGGATAAGACAAAGAAGCAAGCTTCGTTTGTCATTCCCCGGCGTCGCCTCCCAATTAGGGCGGCCCGTGGCAGCTTTCGTGGCCGTGCCGACATAAACCCGGCCGGCCCACGTTCTTCCGGACTACAGCGTTCCCAGTCGGGGCGCGGTTTCCGGGCGCCCCCTCCTCGGTACACCGGGGCGTGGCGCAAGTGACTTGCTCGTCTCCGGAGCTAACCGACAGTCGACAGCCTTAAGGACAGTAGATTTCTTGCGCATGATAAGCAGGCAAGTGCAGCGAAGAAACGATGTCAGTTCGCGCTTACAACGGCAGTTCTGGCATTACATCACGCGAAGACAGCTAGCGTTAATAATCGACGAAAATACACGAATAAACTAGATTATAACAACGCAACCGAAAGCAGTTTAAAACGTTGCAATGGCGGCTGTCGATGGCATGGGTATGGTATATTACGTGTGGCGTGGCTACACAATAGCGCGCATGGCGTGCTTCCGGAGCGTGCATGTAATGGCCCTGTCACACTAGAACGTTTTAGGCAAACGCGTGAGTAGCGCGTTAAAAATAGTTGACATGCTGGCAAACGCTGAACTTCCACAGAAAAAGTCAAGTTGAACCGTGATTTCAGCGTGTCCATAACGCGTTAATAACGGGTTCATAGCGTTCGCCAGCGCGTGAATAACGCGTTAGTAACGCGCTCGACGACTGATGAACGACTGCCCAGCGCGTGAGTAGCGCGGTCCAACGCGCGCCAGCGTACGGCAACGAACACATGATTAGTTGTACAAAAAGATGACGCGCTACTACAGTAATGGCCCTGTCACACCAGAACGTTTTAGGCCAACGTGTTGAAAATTCGGCAACACGCGGGTAAACGCTGACCAACGCTAGGCCAGCGTTCGCAACGCGCTGAGCGCGTTACCCACACGCTGGAACACGCTGTCACACGCTGAGACAAAAATACGTTTTTCAACATACCTAAAAAAAATGAGCGTTTGCCAGCGTGTGACTGCACACGCTAGCGGAGCGCAAAAAGGCCGTTACTTACGCGTCGAACGCGCTAGACGATCGTTACCAACCCACTGCTCTCACGCTTGCGACCCGCTGTCGTATTTTTTATATAAATCAGTGATGCGTTAATTACACGCTGAGCGCGTTCCTCATACGCTACTTACGCGCCGGCATACGCTATGAACCCGTTATCAACCTGTATGAACACGCTGAAATCACGGTTCCACTTGACTTTTTCTGTGAAAGTTCAGCAATTGCCAGCGTATCAACTATTTTTAACGCGCTACTCATGCATTGGCCTAAAACGTCCTGGTGTGGCAGGGCCATAACCAGCGTGTCGCAAGCGTACGCCGGCGTACGCCAGCGTGTGAGTAGCGGGTTGATAACGATCGCCTAGCGTGTTCGACGCGTGAGTAACGAATCTAAAACGCGCCGCCAGCGTGTGCAGTCACACGCTGGCAAACGCTGGAAATTGTAGTTATTTTGAAGAAAAAAAATTTCCTCAGCGTATGACAGCGTGTCCCAGCGTGTGAGTAACGCGCTCATCGTGTTGCTAACGCTGGCCTAGCGTTGGTTAGCGTTTGCCAGCGTGTTGCCAAAATTACAACACGCTACTCACGCGTTGGCCTAAAATGTTCTGGTGTGACAGGGCCATTCACAACCGTGCTTGTTTACACCAAAAGCGCGCCACAAAAAGAGCTTACGCAACACCAGGTCAACTGCGGCGGCTAAAACAGGAAGTGTTTTAGCTAAAACGCTAAAAACCGTTCACACACCGTAATAAAAAGATAAAACGGTCAGAGTTTTAGCTAGACCCTCCCTCCGAGGTGTTTTAAATCACCGTTTTAGCGGCGAGATAAAACCGATTCTGTTGAAACTAAAACCGTTAACACACCGTTCACACACCGTTTTAGCTAAAACTTTTAACCAAATCGAGTTCAACTAGTGTTTTAAGAGAATTTAAAACGGTGTGTGAACGCACAGTGTAACCAATTAATTATGAAATTTAAAAAAAATGCGTCTCAAAGACGCATCTTTGGACTTCTTTTTATTATTTCTTCAAAATGAAAGCATACCAGAAGGAATAATTTCACAGGGAGTCTTTATTTCTTGACATCGTGTAAGTTGATAAACAATAATTTGGTTGGTTACTTTTTGGATAGTTGCAAACAGTATATACGTTCCCTTTATTTGATTGAGGGTTACCCGTATGCTTACGAGTAACGAACACAAAATAAGCTCTTTAATCATTCATTCTTGGCACTGCGCTTCAGTGAATAAAACAATTATGGAGCAGCAAAATGTTTCCATCCATTGCCCCCCAAAAAACAACCCCCAAAACAAACCAATTTGCAAACCGGAGGCAAAAACAAGTAGGTATACCTGGCCGATTGATTTTCTCCTCCAAGTGTCACTGAAATTAACTTCCAACTTTAACTTAATGAACTTGTTTTAATTTGTCACTTTGTTTTATGTAATCGATCTTGGTGATTTTACTACTAAAGGGCATCAAATAATGTGCCCTAAATTCAGTGGTGGCACCAGACTCCGGGAAAATTTAGATTCTATATGCCCTGTGGTTCAATCCGAGGCATTTCCTGGCCGCGTAAATTTGTTTTACACCGCAGCGAAGAGTTTCTTGTCGTAACACTGGCAATTTCATTTTTTTAAAGGAGACTCACGATTACGAAGTACAGTGTACACAGCGCGCGCAAAAATATACGATCGTGTACAGGTGCACATCCACATGCACATCGTACTGTACATGTACATTGTACAATTAATGTACAATTTTCATCAGGACGGATCCATCCAGGATTTAAAAAAAGGAGGGGTCAGGGGCACTTAACCCCCACCCCCCACACCCCCAAACCCTAGCCCACCCACCCTACCCCCATTTTCTGGCATGTTTACAGTCAATGGCAACCCGTCATATCAAGATACAAAATGTATTAGCACGAGTAAATGCATTAAGTTGATGCACCAGGCTGATACTGGTGATAGTGTTCGAAATTAGTACGATGTAATGAACATGTACATGTACACCCTATCCGCACCCCTACCCCCCCACCCCCCCTCCCCCAACCCCTTCCTTGATAAATGATGATTTTGTTTTGTTTTTGTTTTAAATAATGATTACAGTATTGCTTTGAAACTTGTTCTTTCCTCACTCAACTTGTTTCAAATCTTTTTTTTATATAATAATTGCATGCATGACTACGTATCCTTGGCAACAAACGTAGATCAATTTTACGTCCCTGCTCCAACGCGAGTTGAAATAATAATCTGAACGAATCACGTTCTGTTTGGCCAAAACCCCGGGGAGTAAACGCACTTATAAGCACTTAATTTTTTTTTAAAGGAATACAGTGATCCACGAGGCCACGCCCCTTTAAAAAAAGTGATCAATCACAGTGCATCATTTCAGGTCCGACAAATCATCGCCATTTTGTCCGACATAAATTGAATGTCCGACACAATTCTGAAACAGCAGACAAGCAATGCTAACCGTCAGCAGCCGGTCGTTTGCGACCAACTCCGTTTTTGTTTTCTTTATGTCATACTCAATTTAACTCAAAATAAAAGTGTTATAACTTATGTGTGTTACGCATGAATGACATGCCACAGAAGCCTTTCTTCAGAACTGGTATGGTTTCTATGGTTACAGGATAGAGCAGGGAGTCTTTTCTTTTAGTGTGATTTATTAATGGCTTTGTTGAAGGTCCCTGTTCATTTTTAGCATCTGCCACTTAGTCTACTCGCTGGAACATCTCCATAAGAGGCATCAGTTTCATGTTTTTGTCAACCCTTTCGTTTCTATATAATGCCGAATTGTGTCATCATTGATTAATAAGTTTATGTTGAAGGGCATCGTTCAATTCTGCATTATATAGCAGCTTAAACTCCTCTATAGCTTATCGCAGCACTGAAATACAACACATATAGGCCTAGTGTGAGACAGATGAGAGGAATATTTGGGGGATTTGTGCCTTTGATGATACATGTACAAGTATGACATTAGGCACACAGTCAGGGTATGTCACGAGAAAGATATTTGGATATAGGACCATCGCAGATTTGTCCTTCTAAAGAATATAGGTAGAATAACAAGAAATTTTTTAACTTTTAAAAAGAGGCTTTTTTTTACCTCATGAGACATTTCATCAAAGGACAAATCGGCGATGGACCTGTAGGCAAATATCTTTCTCATGTCGTACTCTGACGGGGTATGTGCCAAATTTCATGCTTGTATCGTCAAAGGCGCAATCACATCACCTATCTGCCGTACTAGACAGGCGAGTTGGTCTCTTCAATATATCCTGGTTCTCTCCGAAATGTTGTCTCTCCAATAACCTTAGCCCGTTCGCCGTTGTTGCGCGCAGCTAGCTCTGCCAAGACGAGTTGGTGTAGTGTTTTGTACCTGGGAACATACGCTCATTTTCCTTTTAAGGATTTTCGAACATTGCAGCTAAGTCACAAGCCTAAGTCACATTTGCCGCGGCGGCCGTGGTGTCTAAAATATGTGCGGCCAATAGCAATTATAGAGCCGCCGCAGCATTCCCACGGTCACATATTGTAGCAGTCACATAATTATGTTAGGGTAGCCGCAAGGCGTATTTTGAATTTGTGGAAAAAGAAAACCTGCGGCGGCCGTACGGCCGTTGAAGTGATGGCACACGGTCGCCCTACGGGCACCGTAGGGCCGCCTTAAGGCTGCCCTAGGGCGCCCGTGGAATTCTTGCGGCCGCCGTAATTTGTTTGGGGTCCGCAAAGGTCGGTTGTAATCCATAAGACCCCAGGGCAGCCGCACGGCCACCATACGCCCGACGTATGGTCGTCGTGAAACCGCTCTACGGCATGGCTACGGCGTGTCTAATTGCTACGGCGAACCTAGAAATGAAAACATATACTTCCACGGCGACCCCGACGGCCTGTAAAAGATAGGGATACGCCCTAGGGCGACCCTGAGGCCACCGCAGATCATCTGCGGCCGCCGCAGGTATCTCTCGATTTCGGGGGGTTACGGCCGCCGTATCCTAGCCGATAGAGCAAATGTGACTTAGGTGTAGGCCTAACTTGGATTCTGATGTCATCAGCAATGACGGGTAGGTTTCATTTTTCAACATTAAAGGGACTGTATACAACATTTGCTTTGGGTGTAATTTTCAAAAATAGATTCTGGGGTTCTCATAATTGAATTGGAGTTGCTTGGATGTCGCCCTACTTAATTTGGCTAAATAGATGATATTCTGAAATTAAGTGCTAATTGCACATTGCATTAAAATAAGGTTTTAACTAAAGTTCATTACTAAACTATCCAGATTAACCGCTATAGACTCCACGCGTTAGGAAGGAGCCGGAGGGCAATGTTTTGTATCACCTGGACAAAGTTAACAATGGTAAACATCCTGTGCGTTAATCGTCGCTAAAAACAAAACAAAGAACACCTTAAAAAGAAATACACTTAAAAAGTCCCGGGTTCATGATTGATCCGGATCAGGGTTCCATGGGTCTGACACTCTTCCGGGTCAGAATGACTCTTCGTTGGCTCCTTTCGGGGTCCTTTTTACCCGGAAAGGTGTTATCCTAACCGGAAAAGTGTCAGGTCCATATGGAACCCTGATCCAGATCAAATCTTACCTGGGACTTTTTAAAGATAATGGTTGCTCCTTTGTGAATTATCCCCATTGAATATTGAATTATAAATCATAATAGTAAACCTTTATGTTTGGCCTTTTCATCGACATTTACCCCCTCCCCCTCCCCCCTTGACATTTATCTGTCACCGACTGCACTTAAAGTTGTAGCATTTGTGTGTTGTAAATTTCGTTCGAAGCAGCAACAGTTCTCCAAATCGAACTGACCTGACTAAGTTTTAGCTCTGCGAATGCTGTATATATTCCAAGAAAATAACATTGATAAGATTTTGACAGTGTAATCAACTTCTTATGAAATTTTTCAAAAAATGCGTCTCGGAGACGCATTTTTGGACTCCTTTTGATTATTTCCTTAAAATGACAGCATATCAGAAGGAATATTTTCACAGGAAGTCTTTAATTCTTGACATCATGTAAGATGATAAACAATAATTATTTTGGTTGGTTATTTTTTGGATAGTTGCAAACAGCATACGTTCCCCTTATTAGATGCGACGATTGATGGTTACGCGCGAGTAGGTGAACGAGTAACGAACACAAAGAAGCTCTTAAATCATTCATTCTCGGTACTGCGCGCTGCAGTGAATTAAACAATTATGGAGCAGCAAATTTTGTCCATACATTGCCCCCCAAAAAAAAAACCAACAACAACCAATTTGCAAACTAGAGGCAAAAACAGGTATAGCTCGGTACCTTTGTATGTATTCCTAGAAATAATGATAATGTTTGATTTTGATTTGATTTGATTTATTCGCAATTTCCACAATAATGATACAGATTTTACTACACAATAAAAATTAAAACAAAAACATATACATATAATGGAAAGAGCAGGGATAACGCAAAAAAGTTTAAAAAAAATTATTTCCATTGCGGTCCCAATGGAAGCTTATCCGCTGGTTCCCAATCGACTCTATTGGAGTAATGAATGGAAACCTGTTCATACCATTTCAATCATAATGAAGAACCTGTACTAACATTAATGAAATTCGGGTCAGTCCTTAAATAAGATGGGCCCATAAGTGTGACATTTGTGTGTGTTGCGGTTATCATCTGGCCGATTGAATTTCTCCTCCAAGTGTCACTGAAATTAACTTCCAACTTTAACTGAATGAACTTGTTTTAATTTGTTTTGCAGGTATACTTTGTTTTATGTAATCAATCTAGGTGATTTTACTATTAAAAGGCATCAAAGAATGTGCCCTGAATTCAGTGGCGGCACCAGACTTCGGGGAAATTTAGATTCTAGGGGCCTTTTCGAATCCCTGGCTTCGTCTTTGTTTTCGGCTTAAGGCGATTTTTGACTCCCAACTGCAAGATCTCCAGCCACATTCTGACGCCTGATTTGCTTCAGAAACATTCACTCGATTGATGTGAACCCCAAAGTTAGACTATTTCAGTTTTCTTCCATTTCCATTTGCTTCTCAGAAATTTGGAATTTGGAGGCGAATCCAAAGCCAAAGACGAAGCAACGGTTTCGAAAAGGCCCTAGATGCATTTCCTGGTCACTTTCCCCTGCCTTTTTTGAGCTGAAAATTCATGAAAACGTTTTCGACGCTGCCACCACGCCGCTATGTTTTTCTGTTTACAAGGATCCAACAACCATTATAATAAGCAGTGGAGACGAAGATCACTTATTACCTAGATACTCGACACGGGTGGACTATCAAACAAGAACTATCCAATCAGAGCACGAAGCTCATCAGCGTTTCCCAGCGCCGCGCCCAGGGCCTACCTAGCCTATGATTATATGATTATTTCATCAAAGGATTTTCGATCGTTACATCGACGAGAATGGCCGGAGTAGTAGTTTGGGTTGTGCTGCGGATATCGGCATTGGCAGGTAGATTCGATTGTTCATAACGCACCAAATTCCGCTTTTAAATTATAGTGATTGAGTCAATATATGTTTGTTCAGGGATTGAACGCTGCGTACGTTTTAAATGTACTGCACCTATTTTCCTGCACCTATTTTCCGCCTCGGGTCATTAATCCTGGCCCATGAGCCGTTTTTTGCATGAATTTTAGACTCTATAAAATACGGACCCTTTAGTATATATTGCGCATGCTTTATTAGTGATGATCATAATTTTAGGCAAGGAATGAACCCCTCGTTAACAAATATGTGATAGCATTGCAGCAATGGCAGCTTTTTAATTGTTTATCATCGTTTTTATTTTGTTTAATGGCCAATAATGCTTGTTACCACCTAATTAATCCGGTAACAAACATATTGGCGGCCATTTTGAGAAAAACAACGACAACACCCCCAAATTAGCTGCCACCGTTCATTCTGCAATGCTATCACACATTTTGCAGCTCTAGGTGTGCATATACCTTGCCAAAAATCGTTATGAGAATTACTCTTCTCGGTTATTCGATAACGGTGGCATAATTGTTAATATAATTTTGTAAATATATTTCTTTGCATTTTTACGTTTTTTAAATATATTTTGTTGCATTTTAAGTGCTGGCATCATGTCATCAAATCTGCTTCATTGGATCGGAGTACAACCCACAGTCTGGTACCCCACCCCGTTGGTTTCTACCGTACACAGATCCGTGCGAATGCACCGCTGTGCGTCTCGGCGGGATGCGCATCCCTGCTTCGTCATACCAGCAAAAGGCGCCCCACTACCTGGACGAGCTTTTCCTCAGCGAGGACTCCGACGACATTCAAGCTTACTTCAACTGTACCCCGGCGACCACGGCAAGCCCGGCGACCACTGCGAGTCCGGCGACCACGGCGAGCCCGGCGACCACGGCGAGTCCGGCGACCACGGCGAGCCCGGCGACCACGGCGAGCCCGGCGACCACGGCGAGCCCGGCGACCACGGCGAGCCCGGCGAGCACGGCGAGCCCGGCGACCACGGCGAGCCCGGCGACCACGGCGAGCCCGGCGACCACGGCGAGCCCGGCGACCACGGCGAGCCCGGCGACCACGGCGAGCCCGGCGACCACGGCGAGCCCGGCGACCACGGCGAGCCCGGCGACCACGGCGAGCCCGGCGACCACGGCGAGCCCGGCGACCACGGCGAGCCCGGCGACCACGGCGAGCCCGGCGACCACGGCGAGCCCGGCGACCACGGCGAGCCCGGCGACCACGGCGAGCCCGGCGACCACGGCGAGCCCGGCGACCACGGCGAGCCCGGCGACCACGGCGTTCCCGGCGACCACGGCGAGCCCGGCGACCACGGCAATCCCTGCGACCACGGCGATCCTGAAGACCACGGCGATCCCGGCGATCCTGGCGACCACGACGATTCCGGCGATCCTGGCGAGTCCGGCGATCAGTAAGATGTTATCTAATACAATTTAATAAAAAGCTACTATTCTTTTGTAGGACAAACTAGCATTATGACTACGTTTCAGGCCTATGTTGTCATAGTACATGTTGTCATGATACTCACGCTTTCCTTTGCATGCGCAGATCTAGATTTAAGCTAGGGTAGGGTAGGGTAGGTAAGGATAGGGTGGGATGAGGGGTGGAGTTGGGAGGGAGGGAGGGGGGGGGGGGGAGACGGGGGTGCCGAAGACACCCTCTACTAGGAGTGTTCTGAACATTTTCCGAAAGTTTTTGAAATCTACACTGTTTCATCTGCCCATGGCTCTTTGATAATATAATAATTTAGTCCGTTGGATTTTATTTTCTCTCTTGGCAGCAACAGCTGTGTGTTTGAACCCAGAGCCTCTTGGAATGGAGGATGAGACAATCACCAATGGTCAGATCAGTGCGTCCAGTATATGGAACTCCGATTATTCTGCCCAGATGGGACGACTCAACTCTGCCGGTGTATGGATACCAAGGAGGTATGTATCAAAGGTTACTGTAGTTAACCGTCGCTTATTAACACCCATCAATAAAAGAAGTCGCAAATAATGTACGCACAAAATGCCGATATTTTAGACACCGCCGTACTGCACAAGCATGACAAACGCATACACCCAAATTTCTGTTTTACTTTTCAGTCTACCTTATTTTAGTACCATTTTATTGCTGTAATATAGGTTGTATCAGCTATTTATACAACAATATTTTTCATTCAAATTTCGTCGGAGGAAAGTCAACCTAGCACTGACAGTAAACCTAGAAAACAACAACTACCGGTAACATTAATATCAAGTGTATTAACACTTGAAAGATCAAAAGACTTTAAGAGGCTTCAGTAGTTTAATCGTTATTTGTTTGCCAATTTCTTTCCTGATCAACGTGGGTTTGATTGCGGAGCGTGTTCACGTCATTGTTTTTATCTCCCTTCACTCTTGGTGCACAGTAACGAGGATTCCTGGATCCAGGTGAACCTGAGAGAAAGTACAGTGGTGGCTGGTGTCATCACAAAAGGCGGGTTGTATGCATGGGTAAAGAAGTACAAGGTGGCCTATCAGAAAAATGCCTCATCTGCACTTGAACACGTGACCGATGCAAACGGAAACGTCAAGGTAATGTTATTTTAATTTTGCTGCTTTGACCCGCAACATTTTGCCTTTTACTTTTATCAGAAACTGAGGGCATCGGCGTACCTCAGAACAGTTCCCGCCTTTATCAAGTTTTACCAATGGGTAAAAACTACCAAGAATGTTTACTTTAAATTTCAAAGTGAACAAAAGAAATTGGCAAGGCAGGACTCGAACCTGCGACCTCCGGAATACCAATCCGGCGCTCAACCAACTTAGCTATTTTGCCCTATATTTTCGGTCTCTCGAATTGTCAGTATCTTTGTTTAAGGGCGCTAGTCGGAAGTCATTAACATCAGAATGCCGCGAGTAGCACCCTCGAACCATTTGAGAGGCCGCCAACAAAATTCGTCCTATATCAATCAATTTCAAACGTTATGCTAACTAAATTAGTCTAGTGTGTGACTGAGTCAAGCACACATCGGACTAATTTAGTTAACATTAAGTTTGAAATTGATTTGTTTCAGACAAATTCGATCTGTGAATGCTTCCCTTCTGCAACAGCTTAGAAAAATTCGATCTAGAGTGACCACAATTTGAAATTGAACTTTTAAATTTTATTCAAATTCACGAACTATCACATTCCATTTCGTCCAAGGACAAATTCAACACGCTTTTAATTCACCAAATTAATTTAGTAATTTAAAATTGAATTCATGTCACTCCAAAGTTAGGTCACTCCATCTAAAAAATGGCTTGGGATTATTCGTCATTACAGATCAAATTTGCTTAGACGATTTGGATTTGTAATGACGAATATTTTCGACATGGTGTCAACAAAGGGTGACCAAACGTTGAAATTGATTGATAAAGGTTTTGCATTGGTATGGTTAAAGCGTGTAATTTGTTTTTTTCTGTGACGAAATTGAATGTGAGATTTGGTGAATTTGAATCTAAAATGTTTAAATTAGCCGGGAAAACCTATAATTTCGAGGAATTACCTTCTCTCTTCCAGTATTGTCCTGCTTATAAAAAATAATAAAACGTATAATCTTTGCTTTTGTTGCAGGAGTTCAATGGAAACACCGATGGCACCAACGCTGTCAGTAACATGTTTAATGAAAGCGTGCTCGCGACTGTAGTGCGTATTGAGCCTACTGATTGGAAAGATCATGTTTATCTGCAATTGGAGTTGCTTGGATGTCACCCTACTTAATTTGGCTAAATAGTTGATATTCTGAAACTGAGTGCTAATTGCACATTGCATTAAAATGAGGTTTTAACAACAATTAATTACCAGACTATCCAGAATAACCGCTATAGACGCTACGCGTTAGGAAGGAGCCAGTGGGCAATGTTTTGTATCGCCTGGACAAGGTTAACAAGGGTAAACATCATGTGCGTTCATCGAGGCTGAATAACAAAACAAAGAACACCTCTGAATTGATCAGATTTGATCCAGATCAGGGTTCCATATGGGCCCGACACTTTTACCGATTAGAATGACACTTTTCTGGGTCAAAATGACCCCTAAAAAGAGGCAACGGAAGTCATTATGACCCACAAGAGTGTCAGGCCAATTGGACCCTGATCCGGATCAAATCTGACCTAGGACTATTTAACGTGTATTTCAGAGGTGTTATTTGTTTTGCTTTTCAGCTACAATGATTAACGCTCCGCCCTATAACGCGCAGAGCCGATCTATATCTGGCTAATTTGGTAACGGAATTGTAGGCTTCATTCTAATGCATTATGCAAGCACTAAGTTTCAGAAAAGCATCGATTCTCCCTTCGGATCTAAATGCTGTTCGAGTGGATTACTAATTTGGATGGTTAAAATGGCATGACGCAAGAGTATTTTTGTTGGCGTAATGGAAACACGAAAATAAACGATATTTACACCAGCATTAAAATTCGCGCGAAACCGAACGATGCGGTGATTAAATATTAAACGCATATTTTTCGAAATTGACCGAATTGTGGCAATATGACTAAAACTAAAAATACTATTTAGTGCGGTTTGCCCCTAAACATAGTTTTGCTGTGTGCTTATATAGCTTGTGAGAAAAGAAACATATTGATGTATTAATTTTGAAAACATTACTTTCTGTACAAGACGTCTACATTATATTTTGACTATGAGCGTTAGTCTAAATCATTTGGGAGTAACGGTTACTTTAAAACCATTTTAGTTTAAAATGTTATCGTCTTACTCAGTAGTTCATTATTATCCTAAATACTATATTATATCTAAATACATAATATGTAAATACTTGTACCGCGTAAACGAATCATATTTATCTTTAACGTCTTTTTCTGCACGTCTATATCAGTTCATCTTAAATGTATGCACAAATATTAAAAGTTCTTGTACTTAATATGAATAAATTGAATATTTAGCACAGTCAAAATAACAAGAGCAATGTGCTCTAATTTTGATGATAATTATGTTTGACAAAAACGTTCATTTTTGTAGAAGTCCAAAACTAGTTTTGCATTTTAGCCTCACTTTCAATATTTTTTTTTTAAATGTGGCATAAAACATTAAAGTAAATGTTTAATCAGCAAAATTAAATTATTCATCTGAAAAGACTGCTATTCATTCGTAATTAAACTTGAGGTCATTTAAATCCCAAAGTTGCAAAAAAGAAAATGTGGCCTCACTTTCAATTCAATATGGCGACTCGTGGATAAGTACTGAAGGCCATGCACATTCACTCGCTGCAAAATTCGCCCGAATTATGTTCGACTAATACGAATACCTTGATGTCACAAATCCACGTTTGCATTCGCTTCCGTGCAGAATATAAACTGACCTTTACAAAAAGATGAGGTTCGTCAAGAATTATATAACATTATATATACAAAACCAATAATGATACTCTTAGACATCTAAAAAATATAATATTTATACATTGCTCATTATTTCATTATTCATAAAAAAAAATGTAGATAGAGATGAAACTAATAGTTTAGTTAATAAAAGTGGTTGGCAAAGTGGAATAATAACTCGTAAATTTGTGAAATTCTTGGCATTGAGAGTTGTAAAGGAGATTTTTTTTAAAGGAATGGTTGCACGTTTGCCTATTATTTTCAACAATGTATTTTGTATATATTTGCATGCATGACTACGTATCCTTGGCAACAAACGTAGATTAATTTTACGTCATTGCTCAAACGCAAGTTGAAATGGTATTCTTAACAAATCACATTCTGTTTGGGCCAAACCCCGGGTGTAAACGCACTTATTTGTTTTTAAGGAATACACAGTGACCCACGAGGCCACGCCCCTTTAAAAAGTGATCAATCACAGTGCAACATTTCAGGTCCGACAAATTGTCGCCATTTTGCCCCACATAAATTACTGGATAATATAATAATTTAGGATCGAACCGCACACTTAATGTTGATTTAACGTTTATTTTAATTGTACACTCCGATTCCAGCGCTTCTGTGCAGGACACAACGAAAATGTATTAGATGTATGAAAACTATTAATTCATTTCTTTTCATGCTTAGACAATGAATTTGTCAATATTGTCCACTGACGACTAGGCATGCAGATGGCAGGCTGGTAATGGTTGCTGTTTTTTAATTATCCCCATTGAATACTGAATTATATATCGTAATGGTAGACTTTTATGTTTGGCCTTTTCATCGACATTTACCCCCCCCCCCTTTCTTTACATTTATTCGCCAATGACTGCACTTAAAGTTGTAGTGTTTGTCTGTTGTGGATTTGTATTGTTGAAGCAGCAACAATTCTCAAAATGTAACCGACCTGACGAAGTTTCAGCTTTGCGAATGCTGTATATATCCCAAGAAAATATCATTTTATAATAATATTTTGATTTGCAACCAACTACTTATGGAATTTTTCAAAAATGCATCTCGGAAACGCATCTTTGGAATTCTTTTGTTATTTCTTAAAAATAAAAGCATACAGAAGAAATAATTAAAATCTTTACGCCCAGTAAGCTTTAATTTAGTTGGTTACTTTTTGAATAGTTGCACACATTTAATATTTACGTTCCTTTATACGATGCGACGATTGAGGGTTAAGGCCGGTTCATACTCGGCGCAAAAGCAAACGCGAACGCGATTTTGTGACGTCAGGGGGAGTTTTCGCGATGCGAAATCGCAAAAGTTGAACACATTTCAACTTGGGCGAATGTTCGCAGCAAATGTTTTGTGACGTCAAATTCGTATCGCATTCGCTTTCGCGTTAAGTATGAACCGGCCTTTACGCGTAGCCGGCGGCGAATATTTTATTCCCAAACCTAACTGGCAGATTCATGAATTATTCAGCAGTTGCATTGATCAATGTACAACACATAGGTTCTAGGTCTCTTTTTTCCCTTAAATTAAAAACACAACAAAGATATCAATTTGACTAGGAAAAGCGAGGTGACCTACAGCAGAATTCGAACCAGGGATCTTTGATCCATAGCCCATCCCACTATACACTACACCACGTGTAGCTGCTCGACAACAGCTGTTCTTTAAAGTGATTTAATGTAACTAGTTAACTAAACAACAACAATGCTGTGACGTCATGTTTTATTCCGATGAATAAACATAACGTCTCATCCAAACTACTGAATAATTCATGAATCTGCCAGTTACGTTTGGGAAAAAAATATTCGCTAGCCGGCGCAGGTGAACGTGTAACGAACACAAAGAGCTCTTAAATCATTCATTCTCGGCACTGCGCTTCAGCGAATATGACAATTATGGAGCAGCAAAATTGTTCCTTTCCATCCATTGCCAAAAAAGCAACCAATTAGCAAACTGGGGGGAGACTAGTGAAGCAAGTATAGCTCGGCTCCTTTGTATGTATTCTTAAAAATACCGCAGTATTATAAATCACACCTGTCAAGAGAGATCACGACTTCAACATGCTTCAACTATACCAAGGTTTTCCCCTCTTTGTTTGTAGTTTTGCATGTTTTCCCCCATTGATTATCTAGTCATTAATCACCCTCGAGCAGGGATGTAGTCGAGTCCGTCACAAGTCTCTGTAAGTCCCTGCAAGTCAATCACAAGTCCTTCAGTTCCAATTCAAATCACAAGCTATTCAAATCAGCTTTGACAAAGGCATTCCTTTGTCATTGTTCATCTAGTTATTGGTGACTGCCCTTATGAAAGGACTTGTGACTGGCTTCACGAAAGGACTTGTGACGGGACTTGGAGGAACTCGACTGCAACTCTGCCCTCGACTCTTTTGGTTCCCCTCTTTTTTCTTCTTACACCCCTCTCTTATACATGCAATACTGGGGTTTTTTTAATAGCAATTTTGAACTCGCTACAATTTTAGGACATATAGCAGTTATTTTAGTTTAAAAGATACACGTTTCTTTTAATAACTGTTGGCAACTTTGAACTCGCTACAATTTTAGGACATATAGCAGTTATTTTAGTTTAAAAGATACACGTTTCTTTTAATAACTGTTGGCAACATATGAAGCAAAATATGGGACGGAGAGAAGCAATGGGACGGAGAGAACCCCTTCATTGTGCTTGCGAAATGTTGTGGTAACAATAGTCTAGGGAGTGTAGATATGAGGGACTAATAAGGGGGGGGGGGGGGGAGTCGCTCGGTCCCATATGTTGCTCAGTTGCTGGGTATTTTAGTTGGCAAAAGCTTTGCATTTTATATTTTTGGTGAAAGATGAATTATCTTATATAATATTTCTGATTTTATTGTACTACTAATTAATACAAGAATAAAACGTTGCAAAAATGTACACATTGTGGCAGTCATTTTTTTTTGGTTACTTAGGTGTCCATGGTTTAATACAAAAATTACATTTATCAATATATACATCAAAGTCTGCAACAATTATGTCCAATACTTTACATCATATTTATAATACAGCAGCTAAATGGCAAGCTGTCTATCAAAACTCACTCTAGCTGGGAATGGAACGATCTAGTTGTACACATGTACTATAGAAAATGTTTAGGACGTATCACTGTCTGCAGGAAGGCAAGCATCAAAACTTCCCCCTGCTAAGAATGAAATGATCTAGCTGTATAATTGACCTATAGGGAATGTTTGGGACGTACCACTGTCTGCAGGAAGGCAAGCATCAAAACTCCCCCCCCCCACTATAAGAATGGAACAATCCAGTTGTACACATGTACTACAGAAAATGTTTGGGACATATCACTGTCTGCAGAAAGACCAGCATCAAAACTCCCCCTGCAGAGAATGGAATAATCCAGTTGTACACGTGTACCGATACAAATAATGATCTAATAGTTAAATATCAACTGAATATTCAAAAAGCATTTTGCCAGTTTGATTACAAGTGTTAACAAATTGTAATAAAACCAATTTAAAAAATGTCACGCTAAATCCTTTGTTATACTGTGACAAAGATACCGTTGTACTCAATTTTACAATATTTTGCGACATAATACACCTTTTTGTAGAGCTGGTCACATATGCATTGTGCTTTTAGAGGATAAAGCTACTTTGTCATTAAAACAATGTTAATATATGAAGTCTGTTCCTTTCTTGGTGTTAAGCCCGGGCAACCAGAGGTAGCTAGCGTAAACAATGTACGGCAACATACAGCATCGCACAAAATGCAGCACAAGTTACCCACATCCTATCTGTTGTATAGCGCTTCAACAACTAACCATGAACATTACAATTATCCGATTTAGTTGGTATACAAACAAACAACCCTCTTCCCCCCAAAAAAGAGTGCAAGATGCCACTCTTCCAATGGCATTGTTTGGTTATTAGTTGCTGAGAATGGAATAATCCAGCTGTACACATGCACTATAGGAAACTTTTGGGATGTACCACTATATCTGTAGGAAGGCCAGCATAAAAAAAAACCTACTAAAAATGGAATGATCCAACTGTACACATGTACTATAGGACACTTTTGGGATGTACCACTATCTGTAGACGGGCCAGCTTTAAAACTCCCCCTATGAGAATGGAATGATCCAGCTGTACACGTGTACTATAGGACACTTTTGGGATGTACCACTGTTTGTAGGAAGGACAGCATCTCTTTGACGACTTGCTCTGGGTAGACATAGTGGACCATGTGTGTCTCTTTCTCAAACTGTACAGCCCTCTTCAGAGTGCCGGCTAGGGGTCAAAATAAGAGAAGACAAATTGAAATACCATCAGATCCAGGGTTCTCACCACGCCAGGCGGCGCCGGGCGGTGCTACCCAGCTCCCAAAATTTCCGCCCGGTACTCAAGGTCAATTTCAGCCTTACCGCCCGGCTCAAATTAACTCAGGCCTCAACCTTGCCGCGATGCCCCAGCCAATTGCCGTGAAGCCCCTTCAAAAAAACACGTACCTTACGGCCACTTGGCCGTCGTTCCCCTTTCCATTTTAATTATACTATGTATTCGAAAGTGTTAACGTTAACGTTGTGACCCATTATGAAAGTAAAATTGTACGTAGCGTACGCGCGCTCCCGCACACTGGTTTTCATAATGCTGCTTGCCATGTACGCATCGCGCACCGAAGTACATGTACTTACCACTGACCTCTATACATGGACAGATCATCATTGTTTCATTTTGAAGTCGGCATGCGGAGAAGTGCAACATGGCGGACCAACGACGTGACTCTGTGAGCCAATGAAATGTCCAGGTGTTGGTACGATACGTATTACTTATTGTTTATAAATACAAAATGTACAGAATAAATCCGCTGACCTCCACACCTGGACATTTCATTGGCTCACAGCAGTGACGTCTCGGGTCCGCCATGTTGCACTTCCAGTTCGCGCCGACTTCAAGTGTTAGCACAGCAGAATATGGACAATGGTCCGTCCAGGTGTAGAGGTCAGTGGTACTTACCTTCCTGCAGTGGAAAACCGAACGTGGCATGGCAACCATATCAAAGTAGTTGAGTTGTTTACTACTAAAAACACGGCACCAGACTACTCTCATGTATAGACTGGCTCCTACACTGAATAGGTCGTATTATTGAACGTTGAGGGCGCTGTGCTCGCGGTATTTGGGGGCAGGCCGCGGATCGATGGCACAAATTACCCGGCTCTATAAATGGTCTGGTGACAACCCTGATCAGATCAGAGTAACAATAAGCCAGTTCAGTATTCCAAACTGCGCATGTGCGCGCACGAAAGAATCCGCAGCAGAATCCGTCAATGAGGATCGACTGGCTCTCAATAGACTTGGACTTTTTTATGCACATCAAGCTGAATGCATCAAGTGCGCCAGACTTTTTAGCCTGTTTCACTGTACACGTGCTGCGTCTGGTAGGGTTAGGCCGTGTCCGAAACGAGTGTCTAGAGCTACGGTCTACGTCTACAGCTACAGCTACGTCTACGTAGACGCAAAGGCTACGTAGACGCAAAGGCAAATGGAATTCGGACGCGGCTACGGTATAGAGCTTACGGCTAGTTATTGCGCCCCCAAGCGATGCTTAAAATAGTGTTTGCAAAATTACGATGTAAGAATTTACAACAATTATCGTCTGCTAGATGTTACACAATGTTTGTTTACAGCCAGTCGAAATACCTGATGATATTGACGTATTTGTCGATCTGTTAGTTTCGATTCAATGCACTATCATTGAAAAATAAACACAAATTTGCTCCAAAATTAACGTAAGTGCTGCCGCCATTTTGTTTTGCCTGAGCTAGACAACTTCTTTTACTGCTAGATTTTTGTGACGTTGTAGCCGTAGCTGTAGCTCTAGACGGCATTTCGGACAGCGCTACAAAATGGCCGACGCAGACAATAGCCGTAGCTGTAGCTCTAGACACATTTCGGACACGGCCTCAGAATTAAGCAAGAATTGAACTTGCAGGTGTGGCTCAAATTATTAAAACTTGTCTGACCTTTGAACTTCTCCATGGTAACACCCTCCACGTCGTACTTGACGGTGTCTTCCCGACTCATCCCCAGACGCTGAATGGTATCTTCCAGGACGGGCATTTCCACAAACCTGTCGTTGTGGCTGAAGACGCAGAGCGCCGGGAGGTTCAACTTCACCAACTGCTCCACGTTGGTGGCAAACTGTACGTAATCAAGTACAAAAAATTGCAACATATATAATCACAAACATATTGAGTTATATACAAAACGTCGGCTTTCATTTGGTATATGTGACCCGCTCTGAGAAAAGGTGACATAAGTCGCGCTATGCATTTATGTGTAATGGTCTGTTAAAGTTAATATGGTCAACTTTTTTGTCAAAATCTGATTTTCATATTTTGTCTTAAATGACATCTTTAATATTCAAAGTTTCAGATTTAATTAGCAAAAAGCTGGAATTCGATAAATAAAGTGAATGTATTGTCTTAGTTTTGTTGTGTTTCGAAGCATGTTTTCTCAGTTGTGTATTTTGAATTCCATGGAACCCATCTATATGCAAACACGTCATATCACCGGAACGATAGGGGCTATGGAGCTGTACTATGTACCAAATGAAAGCTTATATCCTGGACTTTTTAATCATGTATATAACTCTATTTTTAGTTTTTGCGACTTATGACACCTTTTCTCAGAGCGGGTCACATATAATAGAGCTCCATAGCCCCATCCTGTTCTGGGGATATAAAATGTTTGCATATTGACTTTCTTGGAGTTCACGATACACAACTGAAAAAAAACAGGATTTGAAAAATGTTGGCTCTGTCGTAGAACAGAATGATGCCGACAAATAAATGGTAGTTTTTTTCACTTTATTCATCAAAATCAACATTTCTGTGAATGAAACCCGAAACTGTAGATATTAAAGATGATATTTCAGACTCAACAGAAAAAAAATCACATTTGGAATTTTTTGTTCACCGTCTTTACAATCAACGGGCTATTACATAATAATGCATGTGACTTAATACTCTTCTTCTTTTTTTGAGCCGGTCACTAATAATCTATTAACCCTACTATTAATCCTACGGAATAAATATAATTCTGCACACACCCTAGGGAGTTTATACTCTGCGCGAAGGAGAACACGACCGATCAACAATAACGAAGCAAAATAATTAGAAGGTCTCCACAAGAAATTTAGTATTGTTTAGAATTGAGAATTTAGGTGACTTTGGGGATGAAATTAAAAACCTCAAAATGTTTCTTTTTCTGAAAATTGCAGCAAAAGCAAACGTCGTTTTTAATTTTAACCAGGCAGGCAGTGCGGGAGACAGGCGCAAAAGATCGAGGCACTAGTCTGGCACCCTGGGACCACACACCAAAACCCTTTACCTCTTTGAAGTGAAGCTGGGAGCCTTCATACCAGGAGAGGACCTCGGAGTCTCTGGTCAGCCCCCTCAGACCGGCCGCTGAGATGATGTGGGAGACAAGACGCTTGACCGCCGAGCCGATGACCGGCAGCTTGATGGTGAAGTAGATCAACTGGCCAAAGATGAAGTACAGCCAGTATGGACTAAACAACCTGGAGCCAATTTCATAAAACATGTAAGCACAAACATTTGCTTAGCCTGAACATTCTACCTTGGCAAAAACAGGGTTACAAACCACATTTTAATGTGATGTTTATTGTTTTTGACTGGCATTGAGCTGGTTTTTGCTTAGCATGAAAGGTACATGTAGTTTTGGCTGGTAACCTGTTTTTACTGAGCAAGACATTTTGTGCTAAGCAAATGTTGTTGCTTACATGTTTTATGAAATTGGCCCCTGGAAATGTGTTAAAATTCAGTAAATTTCTTGGTTCAAATCCACAAAAATGAACCTGGTCAGTTTCCCATTGTGGTATATTTAAAATGATGTCAATACAAAGAGATGCTGTCCTTCCTACAAACAGTAGTATGTCCCAAATGTTTCCTGTAGTACGCGTGTACACTAGCTCATTCCATTCTGACTAGGGGGTGTTTTGATGCTGGCCTTTCTACAGATAGTGGTACGTCCCAAAAGTTTCCTATATTACACGTGTACAGCTGACTCGTTCCATTCTCAGTAGGGGGTGTTTTGATGCTGGCCTTCCTACAAATAGTGGTACAAACCAAAAGTTCCCTATAGTACACGTGTACAGCTGGATCATTCCATTCTCAGTAAGGCTTTAAAGCTTCATTTATCGAGTCTAAATAAAAGACTACCCTTACTTGTGTGGACGGGAACCGGCTGATGACAGCAGACATATTGACTTGATAGCGCCCTCCAGGGATGGGTGGGCTGCCAGCTGACAGGTCACATGACCTCCCATAGAATGGCCCACCACCATGGCAACGCTGCAAAGCAGAGAATATTGAAATTTATTGGAAATTTGCAAAACAAATTACCTTTACAGGTAATATACAAAAAGAGACCTACAGAATTATTATAAAATGCGTTACTTGACTGTGAGTGAATAACAGTCTCAAGCATCTTGTGAAAAAGAAAGAATTATCTTCAAAGTACTTTTGTTTACGGTTTTTAAAGCCTTCCATGACCAGACGCCATTATATATCAAGGATTTAATTGCTTTACTTTTCATAACCCATCTCGCCCTAATCTTCGCTCTTCTCGAGATTTTTGCTTACCATTCCTAGGACCCGTAGCAAATCTGGCGATCGCACATTCACTGTAACTGCATCCACAGAATGGAACAACATCCCTTCTTTCAATAAAGCCGCAAAATCCACAGACCAATTTAAAAAATTTCTGAAAACACATCTCTTTCCTGTTTAAGCTTTTCTCTTTTTCTCATGCTTTTCAAACATTGTGTAGGGTATGTAGCTTTTCCGATAAGATTTTGTTGTTTATTGTGCATTTTCTGTTTTTCTATGGGGAGCGTTTCTAAATACCTGTTATTATTATTATTATTATTATTATTATTATTATTAAATCACAGCACTTTTGATGCTGTGGTTTTCAAGAAAGGTGACATTTTTTGTATGATTTTCCAACAATGGTCGGCTGACCATCATTGGAAAACCCGACTATTTTTAAATGCTGCCTCCCCCCCTCCAATGTATTACATACTTGTTCAAGTGCAAGCTAGATAGTCTGGTTCCTTGAGAACTATATTTGTTTTCATCTATAATGGAGTCAGGGTATTTCAGCACTCGTTCAATCTGAACCACATTTTTTATTTGCCACAAGTCCAGTTTTGGTATTTTGATAATTTGTGAAGAAAAAAAAGTTAATAAAAAACAAACTTGGAACTCAACAGAAAAACAAACTGATTATTTGTCTTTTCTCCAGGGCTCTTCAGGCTCACCTTTGAATACCAATCTTGGACAGCAGTTCTCTGATGACCTCAGCTTTGTGTTCCGTCGTGTGGTTGTAAACACCATCAGGGTCCAGGGCTGTCAATCCCATTCCTTGAAACACCAGAAAAACACAAAACGTCACAATCTCGAATGAATATGTTGAACGTATATGTGACCTGTCACCACAAAATTAGAGTAAAGTCAGGAATATTGAAAGTTGAGATATTGGTATTTTTAAATTCTTGAGAAAGAGAGCTTTCCAATAATACATAAGACCTGGGGGTTTTGCAATAAATACTTTTTACAGCGCTCTAGAAAGTCATGGGTTTCACAAAACGTGTTTGGGAGAAAACTAACTTTAAACATCTTAAACAAAACACGCAAAAGTTAACAAAACAGGACAAGTAAGGTTCGGTTGAGCATAGCAACGGCTATGTTCTAATCATTATTTCTTCTTGAAATTTTCCACACATACAAACTATTGTATAAACAGCAAAATATCGAAATTTCGAAAATGTGGGATACTTATGAGGACCTGATTTGCATATTTAATTACCGTGTTAATTAGACCACTAATGGACTTTAATCCAAACACTAACTACGCAAACACTATGCCAACTCGCGTAATTTAATTGTTTTTCAATCATCTGATCTGACCCAAAAAATGGGAATATGTAGAGGAGGACTTGGCTTTCCAAATTACGCAAAATCTTAAAATTGACCACCCCTTCATATTTTGACTTTGGATGGCCATATCTCTGAATCACATTGTGCGACTTTACTCTCATTTTGTGGCGACAGGTCACATATGGTTACGCACATCTTTTGATGACAGTTTTTAAATTTTTGGGTTTCCATGACAGCCTCTGTTCAACTTTTTAACAATGTCTAAAAATGTTTAACCAGTTCGCGTCGGGATTATTTTAACATCACCGAGCCGAGGGGCGGGATTATTTTTAACGAAACTCGATCCCAAGCGGGTTCAGCCCGATAGTGCCGGGAAGCACACCCACGCATTTCCGGCCTTGCTCGCTGCTGACAAACATTTCCGAACTTGAACTTGGCGTGTTTATGCGTCATCCGTTTTGAATTTGGAAAAAACTTTGCGTTTATATACGTCATCTGGCGCGAACTGGTTAAACAAATATAAAAAAAACAAAAAAAAGCTAGCTGTCATTGTATAACATTCAGTATGAACAAATAATGGTATCGTCATTTCGACTCGAGTCACAACGGAATTGACTCGACTTGACTAGCAGGCAAATGACTCGACTTGAATCTCTAATCAAGAAGACACAGTCGAGTAATGGTTAAACACTCGAGTTTGAAGAAAACTTTGCAGAAAATATTTGTAATAACTTAGTGCAAAATTTGTGAAATGTCTCTAGACCAAACAGCCGCACAGACCAATTAGGTAACCAAATGCGGCAGGATCTAGGATTGTTCAATGGGGACTATAGCTCACAACGTCACTAGTTTACATCTGTATTTAAATGTGCCGGGCAGTATGCACACACATCGTGTTTTACATAAAATTTGCCTAAAGAGTGACGTCGCAGGTCAGATCGCCTTTGTATTATGTGACCTAGCTCTGATGTCATCTCTTAACCAAACTTATGTAAAACATGATGCGTGCGCATACTGCCGGGCACATTTGAATACAGATGTAAACAGAGGGCACATCGTCTATAGACTTGGACTTTTCATGCACTGGTGTTGACTGCTGAATGCATCAAAGTGCACCAGACCTTTCCACCTGGGCTAATTTCACAGAGCTGCTAAGCACAACAATTTGCTTAGCATGACAATTTGTCCTTGGCAAAAACAAGGTTACAGACCAAATTTTCACCTGATCTTTATTGTTCTGGATTGATAATCGGCTGTTTTTGCTTAGTATGAAAAACACGTATAATTTTGGCTGGTAACCAGGGGCCAATTTCACGGAGCTGCTAAGCACACAAATTTGCTTAGCATGAAAATTTGCCCTTGGTAAAAACAAGGTTACAGACCACATTTTCACGTGATCTTTATTGTTTTTGATTGATAATCACCTGGTTTTTTTCTTAGCATAATAAACACGTAAACATTTGGCTGGTAACTTGTTTTTAATGAGCAAGACTTTTTTGTGCTAAGCAAATTTTTGTGCTTAGCAGCTCCGTGAAATTGGCCCCTGTTTTTAATGAGCAAGACTTTTTTGTGCTAAGCAATTTTTTTTGCTTAGCAGCTCTATGAAATTGGCCCCCGAGCACTGCGCTTCGTCTGGCAATTGAACCTGATTTCATGTTCAGCCCACCCACTTCCTCAAACACCTTTGTGAATTCCAACTCGTAGCCAAGTAATTATTACGTCACGCGGTCCTAGTTTGGGACAGGTGTATAAATAATACCTGGCAAGTTGGGCAGGATAACTCTGTACCCCTGTGATGTCAGACCCTGTACAATGTGTCTGTATGCTTTGTGAGTGGCTGGCGCCCCGTGCACACAAACGATAACTGGATCGGTTGGTGACCCCTCGTCGGCGTACACTACCTGATGAATGTTGGGAAATAAAGTAGAACCAAAATATAGATTTACAGACCGAGGAATAATAACACCTGCCAATATCCTAAAATGTTTGCAGATATCAACATTTTTTACTACCAAATTAAGTTAAGAAATATCTTACTTATTTGAGAGTAAATAATGATTATAGCCATCCAGCAAAATGATTGCGCTAGATATCCTGAAATAGTTCAGAAAAATTTAATTGTATATATAAAAGAAATCACGATCGCCGGACGGTGGACGGCGATCGCGAAAAATTAAGAACAACATAAGAACCACTGCCCGACACCGGTTGAAAACGAACATAGTTTTTCTTGCTTTTCTCGGCATCCATGATTGTAAAACTTCGGACAGGTAAAGGTAGGATACACCATTGGTAATTGCTTGAATTATCATGAATGATTTGTAGGGTTGTATTTTATAGTAAATATAATTTAACTGACCTGTCCGAAGTTTTACAATCATGGATGCCGAGAAAAGCACGAAAAAATGTGTTTGTTTTTAACCGGCGTCGGGCGATCGCGAATTTGTCTTTATTAAAGTTTAATTTTTTCGGAATAATTACAGGATATTTAGCGCAATCATTTTGCTGGATGCCTAGAATCATTATTTACTTTTAAATGAGTAAAATATTTCTTAATAATTCGGTAGTAAATATTGTCGATATCTGCAAATGGTGTATACTACCTTTAACGTATTCGTAGTCTTGATACAAGGCCGTAAAATAGAGTGAACCCTTAGTTGCGGTGTACACAATATATACGCTTCCTGGCCACTTTTCTCTGGTTTGTTTTAGCTAAAAATGCACGGAAACGTTTCCGTGATTGGCAAAGTAGAATACTAACTCGTAAATTTGTGGAATTCTTGGCATTGAAAGTTGTAAAGGAGATTTGTTTTAAGGAATGGTTGCACGTGTGCCTATTATTTTGAACAATGTATTTTTTATATAATTGCATTCATGACTACGTATCCTTGGCAACAAACGTAGATTAATTTTACGTCCCTGCTCCAACGCGAGTTGAAATAATAGTCTGAACGAATCACGTTCTGTTTGGCCAAAACCCCGGGGAGTAAACGCACTTATAAGCACTTAATTTTTTAAAGGAATACAGTGATCCACGAGGCCACGCCCCTTTAAAAAGTGATCAATCACAGTGCATCATTTCAGGTCCGACAGATCATCGCCATTTTGTTCGACATAAATTGAATGTCAGACACAATTCTGAAACAGCAGACAAGCAATGCTAACCGTCAGCAGCCGATCGTTTGCGACCAACTCCGTTTTTGTTTTCTTTATGTCATACTCAATTTAACTCAAAATAAAAGTGATATAACTTCAGTGTTTTACGCATGAATGACCTGCCACAGAAGCCTTTCTTCAGAACTGGTATGGTTTCTATGGTTACAGGATAGAGTAGGGAGTCTTTCCTTTTAGTGTGATTTATTAATGGCTTTGTTGAAGGTTCCTGTTAATGTTTTAACATCCGCCACTTAGTCTACTCGCTCCATCTCCATAAGAGGCATCATTTTCTTGTTTTTGTAAACCTTTTCGTATCTATATAATGCCGCATTGTATCATCATTGATTAATAAGTTTATGTTGAAGGGCATCGTTCAATTATGCATTATATAGCAGCTTAAACTCCTCTATAGCTTATATAGCCACCGCAGCACTGAAATACAACACATATAGGCCTAGTGTGAATGAGAGGAATATTGGGGGGTTTGTGCCTTTGATGATACAAGTATATGACATTAGGCACACATACAGTCAGTGTATGCCATGAGAAAGATCCTTGGATATAGGGCCATCGCAGATTTGTCTTTCGAAAAAAATATAGGTAGAATAACAAGCAATTTTTAATCTTTTAAAAAGCGGCTTGTTTTTTTACCTCATGAGACATTTCTTCAAAGGACAAATATCTTTCTCATGTCGTACTCTGACGGTGCATGTGGCAAATGTCATGCTTGTATCGTCAAAGGCGCAATCACATCACCTATCTGCCGTACTAAACAGGCGAGTTGGTCTCTCCAATACCCTGGTTCTCTCCGAATGTTGTCTCTCCAACAACTTTAGCCCGTTCGCTGGTGGTGTAGTGTTTTGTACCTGGGATACGCTCATTGTCCATTGAAGGATTTTCGAACATTGCAGCTAAGCTGGGAGCTAGAATGGACGGAGTAGTAACTTTGATTCTGATGTCATCAGCAATGACGGGTAAGTTTCAGTTTTCAACATTAAAGGGACTGTGCAACAGATTCGGGGGTTCTAATTATTGAATTGGAGTTGCTTGGATGTCGCCCTACATACTTTGGCTAAATAGATGATATTCTGAAATTGAATGCTAATTGCACATTGCATTAAAATAAGGTTTTAACTAAAGTTCATTACCAAACTATCCAGAATAACCGCTATAGACTCTACGCGTTAGGAAGGAGCCGGAGGGCAATGTTTTGTATTACTTGGACAAAGTTAACAATAGCAAACATCATGTGCGTTAATCGTGGCTAAAAAGCAAAACAAAGAACACCTCTGAAATACATTTAAAAAGTCCCGGGTTCATGATTGATCCGGATCAGGGTTCCATGGGTCTGACACTCTTCCGGGTCAGAATGACTCTTCGTTGGCTCCTTTCGGGGTCCTTTTTATCCGGAAAAGTGTTATCCTAACCGGAAAAAGTGTCAGGCCCATATAGAACCCTGATCCGAATCAAATCTTACCTGGGACTTTTTAAAGTTAATGGTTGCTCTTTTGTAATGACCATTGAATATTGAATTATAAATCATAATGGTAGACTTTTATGTTTGTATTTTTCATCGACATTTACCCTCCCACCCCCCGCCCCCCTCCTCCCCCCCCCACCCCTCCCACCTTGACATTTGTAGCATTTGTCAGTTGTAAATTTGTACTGTTTAAAGCAGCAACAGTTCTCCAAATCTAACTGACCTGACAAAGTTTTAGCTCTGCCAATGCTGTATATATTCCAGGGGAAATAACATTCATAAGATTTCGACAGTGTAACCAACTGCTTATGAATTAAAAAAAAAATGCATCTCAGAGACGCATCTTTAGACTTCTTGTTATTATTTCTTAAAAATGAAAGCATATCAGAAGGAATAATTTCACAGGGAGTATGCTTACGAGTAACGAACACAAAATAAGCTCTTTAATCATTCATTCTTGGATCTGCGCGCTTCAGTGAATAAAACAATTCTGGAGTTTTATGTAATCGATCTAGGTGATTTTACTACTAAAAGGCATCAAATAATGTGCCCTAAATTCAGTGGTGGCACCAGACTCCGGGGAAATTTAGATTCTAGATGCCCTGTGGTGCAATCCGAGGCATTTCCTGGCCGCGTAAATTTGTTTTACACCGCAGCGAAGAGTTTCTTGTCGAAACACTGGCAATTTCACTTTTTTTAAGGTGACTCACGATTACGAAGTACAGTGTACACAGCGCGCGCAAAAATATACGATTGTGTACAGGTGCACATCGACATGCACTTGTAACTGTACATGTACATTGTACAATTAATGTACAAATTAGTACGATGTAATGAACATGTACATGTACACCCTATCCGCGCCCCTACCCCCCTCCCCTCCCCCTCCCCCAACCCCTTCCTTGATAAATGATGATTTTGTTTTGTTTTTGTTTTAAATAATGATTACAGTATTGCTTTGAAACTTGTTCTTTCCTCACTCAACTTGTTTCAAATGTTTATTTTGCCCTAGTGTAATTACTTTCTTTTACCTTATTGCCCTGTTCAGTATTTTGTCTTCTTCATTTTTGTGTGTGTACACTGTCTTTGTATTTGTTGTGGTTTCATGGCCGAATAAATAATAAATACTAAAAATGTACGTGTAATATGATAATATCGCGCGTCTTGCAACTATTGCCAGCCTACTTAACGTATTCGTAGTCTTGATACAAGGCCGTAAAATAGAGTGAACGCTTCGCTGCGGTGTAAAAAATATATACGCTTCCTGGCCACTTTTCTCTGGTTTTTTTTTTGCTAAAAATGCACGGAAACGTTTCCGTGATTGGCAAAGTGGAATACTAACTCGTAAATTTGTGGAATTCTTGGCATTGAGAGTTGTAAAGGAGATTTGTTTAAAGGAATGGTTGCACGTGTGCCTATTATTTTTAACAATTTAATTGTTATATAATTGCATGCATGACTACGTATCCTTGGCAACAAACGTAGATTAATTTTACGTCCCTGATCCAACGCGAGTTGAAATAATAGTCTGAACGAATCACGTTCTGTTTGGCCAAAACCCCGGGGAGTAAACGCACTTATAAGCACTTAATTTTGTTAAAGGAATACAGTGATCCACGAGGCCACGCCCCTTTAAAAAGTGATCAATCACAGTGCATCATTTCAGGTCCGACAGATCATCGCCATTTTGTCCGACATAAATTAAATGTCAGACACAATTTTGAAACAGCAAACAAGCAATGCTAACCGTCAGCAGCCGATCGTTTGCGACCAACTCCGTTTTTGTTTTCTTTATGTCATACTCAATTTAACTCAAAATAAAAGTGTTATAACTTCTGTGTGTTACGCATGAATGACCTGCCACAGAAGCCTTTCTTCAGAACTGGTATGGTTTATATGGTTACAGGATAGAGCAGGGAGTCTATTCTTTTAGTGTGATTTATTAATGGATTTGTTGAAGGTCCCTGTTAATTTTTAACATCCGCCACTTAGTCTACTCGCTGGACCATCTCCATAAAAGGCATCAGTTTCTTGTTTTTGTCAACCCTTTCGTGTATATAATGCCGCATTGTATCATCATTGATTAATAAGTTTATGTTGAAGGGCATCGTTCGATTATGCATTATATAGCAGCTTAAAACCCTCGGTAGCTAGTTATATAGCCACCGCAGCACTGAAAAAGAACACACATACAGGCCTAGTAGTGTGAGACAGATGAGAGGAATATTTGGGGGATTTGTGCCTTTGATGATACAAGTATATGACATTAGGCACACAGTCTGGGTGCGTCATGAGAAAGATATTTGGATATAGGGCCATCGCAGATTTGTCCTATATATAGGTAGAATAACAAGCAATTTAAAAAGTGGCTTGTTTTTCTACCTCATGAGACATTTCTTCAAAGGACCAATCGGCGATGGCCCTGTAGCCAAATATTTTTCTCATGTCGTACTCTGACGGTGTATGTGCCACATTTCATGCTTGTATCGTTAAAGGCGCGATCACATCACCTATCTGCCGTACTACATGTAGTACTAAACAGACGAGTTGGTCTCTCCAATATACCCTGGCTCTCTCCGAAATGTTGTCTCTCTAATAACCTTAGCCCGTTCGCCGTTGTTGCGCGCAGCTAGCTCTGCCAAGACGAGTTGGTGTAGTGTTTTGTACCTGGGAACATACGCTCATTTTCCATTGAAGAATTTTTGAACATTGCAGCTAAGCTGGGAGCGAGAATGGACGGAGCAGTAACTTTGATTCTGATGTCATCAGCAATGACGGGTAAGTTTCAGTTTTCAACATTAAATAGACTGTCAACAGATTCGGGGGTTCTAATTATTGAATTGGAGTTGCTTGGATGTCGCCCTACTTAATTTGGCTAAATAGATGATATTTTGAAACTGAGTGTTAATTACACATTGCATTAAAATAAGGTTTTAAGTTCATTACCAAACTATCCAGATTAACCACAGCTATAGACTATACGCGTAAGGAAGGAGCCGGAGGGCAAAGTTTTGTATCACCTGGACAAAGATAACAATGGTAAACATCCTGTGCGTTTATCGTGGCTAAAAAGCAAAACAACGGAACACCTAGGAAATACATTTAAAAAGTCCCGGGTCAGATTTGATCCGGATCAGCGTTCCATGGGCCTGACACTCTTCCGGGTCAAAATGGCTCTTCGTTGGCCCCTTTTAGGGGGCTTTTTCAATCGGAAAAGTGTTATCATAACCGGGAAAAGTGTCAGGCCCATATGGAATTCTGATCCGGATCAAATCTTACCTTGGACTTTTTAAAGTTAATGGTTGCTCTTTTGTAATTATCCCCATTGAATATTGAATTAAAAATCATAATGGTAGACCTTTATGTTTGTATTTTTCATCGACATTAACCCCCCCCCCCCACACCTCCCTCCTTGACATTTATTTGTCACTGACTGCACTTAAAGTTGTAGCATTTGTCAGTTGTGAAATTGTACTGTTTAAAGCAGCAACAGTTCTCCAAATCGAACTGACCTGAAAAGGTTTTAGCTCTGCCAATGCTGTATATATTCCAGGGGAAATAACATTTATAAGATTTCGACAGTGTAACCAACTGCTTATGGAATTTTGAAGAAATGCGTCTCAGAGACGCATCTTTGGACTTCTTTTGATTATTTTTTCAAAATGAAAGCATATCAGAAGGAATAATTTTATAAGGAGTCTTTAATTCTTGACATCATGTAAGCTGATAAACAATTTTGGTTGGTTACTTTTTGGATAGTTGCAAACAGTATATATGTTCCCTTTATTAGATTGAGGGTTACCCGTATGTTTACGAGTAACGAACACAAAATAAGCTCTTTAATCATTCATTCTTGGCACTGCGCGCTTGAATAAAACCATCATGGAGCAGCAAAATGTTTCCATCCATTGCCAAAAAAAAACCAACTCGAAAAACAAACCAATTTGCAAACTGGAGGCAAAAACAAGTATAGCTCGGTTTCTTTGTATGTATTCCTAAAAATAATAATAATTTTGAAGCTACGCGCTGGTTCCAAATCGACTCCATTGGAATAATGAATGGAAACCTGTTCATACCATTCCAATCATTATAATAAAGAACCTGTACTAACATTAATGAAATTCGGGTTAGTCCTTCAAATAAGATGGGTCCCAAAGTGCGACATTTCTGTGTGTTGCGGTTATACATGACCGATTGCATTTCTCCTCCAAGTGTAACTGAAATTAACTTCCAACTTTAACGTAATGAACTTGTTTTAATTTGTCGCTTTGTTTTATGTAATCGATCTAGGTGATTTTACTACTAAAATGCATCAAATAATGGGCCCTAAATTCAGTGGTGGCACCAGACTCCGGGGAAATTTAGATTCTAGATGCCCTGTGGTTCAATCCGATGCATTTCCTGGCCGCGTAAATTAGTTTTACACCGCAGCGAAGAGTTTCTTGTCGTAACACTGGCAATTTCATTTTTTTAAAGGAGACTCACGATTAAGAAGTACAGTGTACACAGCGCGCGCAAAAATATACGATCGTGTACAGGTGCACATCCACATGCACATCGTACTGTACATGTACACTCTAAAAACTGAAGTGTTATAAATAAATCCCTAAGTGTTAGATTTAGCACTATCCAGGTGCTTCCTGAGGGACTGCACCTCAAGTGCCATTTCAGCACTTGATGAAGTGTCAGCATTGCAGCACTATCTAAGTGCTGTGAAAGTGCTACCAATACAGCACTAATATAGTGTTGATTTAAGTCCTTTGTAGCACCATCTTGGTGTACATCCAGCACCCCAAGGTGCAATCCATACAGCATTTGATGAAGTGTCAGCATCCCAGCTAACCAAAAAACGTTCCATGAACGTTCTTACAACGTTACGGTAATGTTTCCGGAACGTTTGGAAAAAAACGTTGCGGGAACGTAAATGTGTGGAGTTCTCTTGACGTCCTTTGAACGTTACAAAGAAACGTTGTGAAATAACATTCGTACAACATTCAATGCACATTGGCAAGATACAAAAATCTACTGTTGAACACTCTAATTATGTACATGTACATATTCACTGCGTGTACAGATTACGTAATACTACATTAACTTATTGCACATTGCAATTACACATACATACAATAATAACCTATTCCTATTAGATATTACCTACTGAACACTTACTACAAACTTAGCTATTGCCGTTGTTAGTTTTATAGTTCGCTTTGTTGTCCACGAAAAAGTCACAGCAAATTTTTATGAATAATGTCAACATTTGAATACGAATAAAATGTAATGCGATTTTTTTTCTCACTATTTGCCCAAAAATCAAAATTCAATCGAGGAATCGTTTGAATAATTACATATCATGGTCAAAAAAGTGAATTGTTGGACTAAATACCACAATTTAACATCGACTATTGTGAACACACATTTCCTCCCTTCTGATTGGTCAGTTGCTGTAGGTAAATTTCCTAATCGATACAGCACCAATGAAGTGCTAATATAAGTCCTTCCTAGGCGTTACTTTTAAATGGGCGGGGCAGTGGGGGCAGGGCGGGGTGGTTGGGGGCAGTGATTTTTCATGAAGTTAGTTGACACAAGGACCAATTTTTGGACAAATTTAAGATAGTTAGGTCCTTGTGCAGACTTACTTTATTGAACAGAGAAATGACAAATTCAAAAGGATGTCTCTTCAAATTAGCCTTTATTTTTTACTTGATCCCTCGAAGCAACAACCATGTCAAAAGTTTAGACAAAACAATACGTTTATCGAGGTAAAACCAAACAAATATCCTATGTTTTAGATGTTTTAGATGTTTTAGATGTTTGTGTATTAAAGCACTTTGAAGTGCTAGAATAGCACCAATTATGGTGTTGGAAATGAACGCCTCCAAGTGTTATTATAGCACTATCTTAAAACTTAAAGTGCTGAATTTATGTAGCACTTGGATAGTGCTAGGTTTTAACACTTCAGTTTTTAGAGTGTACATTGTACAATTAATGTACAATTGTCATCAGGACGAAGCCATCCAGGATTTAAAAAAAGGAGGGGTCAGGGGCACTTAACCCACCCCCCCCCCCCCCCCCCCAACCCTAGCCCACCCACCCTACCCCCATTTTCGGGCATGTTTACAGTCAATGGCAACCCGTCATATCAAGATGCAAAATGTATTAGCAACGAGTAAATGCATTAAGTTGATGCACCAGGCTGATACTGGTGATAGTGTTCGAAATTAGTACGATGTAATGAACATGTACAGGTACACCCTATCCGCACCCCTAGCCCTCCCCCTCCCCCCTCCCCCAACCCCTTCTTTGATAAATGATGATTTTGTTTTGTTTTTGTTTTAAATAATGATTACAGTATCCCTTTGAAACTTGTTCTTTCCTCACTCAACTTGTTTCAAATCTTTATTTTGCCGTAGTGTAATTACTTTCTTTTACCTTATTGCCCTGTTCAGTATGTTTAGTTTTTTCATTTTTTTTTGTGTACACTGTCTTTGTCTTTGTATTTGTATTTGTATTTGTTGTGGTTTCATGGCCGAGTAAATAATAAATACTAAAAATGTACGTGTAATATGATAATATCGCGCATCATTTCAGGTCCGACAGATCATCGCCATTTTGTCCGACATAAATTGAATGTCCGACACAATTCTGAAACAGCAGACAAGCAATGCTAACCGTCAGCATCCGATCGTTTGCGACCAACTCTTTTTGTTTGTTTATGTCATACTCAATTTAACTCAAAATAAAAGTCTTATAACTTCAGTGTTTTACGCATGAATGACCTGTCACACAAGCCTTTCTTCAGAACTCTTACGCTTTCTTTGGTTACAGGATAGAGCAGGGAGTCTTTCCTTTTAGTGTGATTTATTAATGGCTTTGCTGAAGGTCCCTGTTAATGTTTTAACATCTGCCACTTAGTCTATTCGCTGAACCATCTCCATAAGAGGCATCAGTTTTTTGTTTTTGTCAACCTTTTCGTGTATATAATGCCGCATTGTATCATCATTGATTAATAAGTTTATGTTGAAGGGCATCGTTCAATTATGCATTATATAGCAGCTTAAACCCCTCGGTAGCTAGTTATATATCCACCGCAGCACTAAAAAAGAACACTTACAGGTCTAGTGTGAGACAGATGAGAGGAATATTTGGGGGGTTTGTGCCTTTGATGATACAAGTATATGACATTAGGCACACAGTCAGGGTATGTCATGAGAAAGATATTTGGATATAGGGCCATCGCAGATTTGTCCTTCGAAAAAATGTAGGTAGAATAACAAGCAATTTTCAAACTTTTAAAAACTGGCTTGTTTTTCTACCTCATGAGATATTTCTTCAAAGGACAAATCGGCGATGGCCCTGTAGGCAAATATCTTTCTCGTGTCGTACTCAGGCGGTGTATGTGCCAAATGTCATGCTTGTATCGTCAAAGGCGCGATCACATCACCTATCTGCCGTACTAAACAGGCGAGTTGGTCTCTCCAATATACCCTGGCTCCCTCCCAAATGTTGTCTCTTCAATAACCTTAGCCCGTTCGCCGTTGTTGCGCGCAGCTAGCTCTGCCAAGACGAGTTGGTGTAGTGTTTTGTACCTGGGAACATACGCTCATTTTCCTTTTAAGGATTTTCGAACATTGCAGCTAAGTCACAAGCCTAAGTCATATTTGCCGCGGCGGCCGTGGTGTCTAAACAATCTGCGGCCAATAGCAATATAGAGCCGCCGCAGCATTCCCACGGTCACATATTGTAGCAGTCACATAATTATGTTAGGGTAGCCGCAAGGCGTATTTTGAATTTGTGGAGACAGAAAACCTGCGGCGGCCGTACGGCCGTTGAAGTGATGGCACACGGTCGCCTTAGGGCATCCCTGCGGCGGCCGTAGGTTTTTGACAAAAACCAAGGCAAACGCAAGGTAGCCGCAGGGCGCCCACAAGGCCACCGTACGGGCGCCGTAAGGCCGCCCTAAGGCTGCCCTAGGGCGCCTGTGGAATTCTTGCGGCCGCCGTAATTTGTTTGGGGTCCGCAAAGGTCGGTTGTAATCCATAAGACCCCAGGGCAGCCGCACGGCCACCATACGCCCGACGTATGGTCGTCGTGGAACCGCTCTACGGCATGGCTACGGCGTGTCTAATTGCTACGGCGAATCTAGAAATGAAAACATATAAACCCACGGCGCCTCCGACGGCCTGTAAAAGATAGGGATACGCCCTATGGCGACCCTGAGGCCACCGCAGATCATCTGCGGCCGCCGCAGGTATCTCTCGATTTCGGGGGGCTACGGCCGCCGTATCCTAGCCGAATGTGACTTAGGTGTAGGCCTAACTTGGATTCTTATGTCATCAGCAATGACGGGTAGGTTTCATTTTTTAACATTAAAGGGACTGTATACAACATTTGCCTTGGGTGTAATTTTCAAAAATAGATTCTGGGGTTGTAATAATTGAATTGGAGTTGCTTGGATGTCGCCCTACTTAATTTGGCTAAATAGATGATATTCTGAAACTGAGTGCTAATTGCACATTGCATTAAAATAAGGTTTTAACTAAAATTCATTACCAAACTATCCAGATTAACCGCTATAGACTCCACGCGTTAGGAAGGAGCCGGAGGGCAATGTTTTGTATCACCTGGACAAAGTTAACAATGGTAAACATCCTGTGCGTTAATCGTCGCTAAAAAGCAAAACAAAGAACACCTTAAAAAGAAATACACTTAAAAAGTCCCGGGTTCAGATTTGATCCGGATCAGGGTTCCATGCAGGCATGACACTCTTCCGGGTCAGAATGACTCTTCTTTTGCTCCTTTTAGGGGTCCTTTTTACCCGGAAAAGTGTTATCATAACCGGGAAAAGTGTCAGGCCCATATGGAACCCTGATCCGGATCAAATCTTACCTTGAACTTTTTAAAGTTAATGGTTGCTCTTTTGTAATGACCATTGAATATTGAATTATAAATCATAATGGTAGACTTTTATGTTTGTTTTTTTCATCGACATTTACCCTCCCACCCCCCTCCCACCTTGACATTTGTAGCATTTGTCAGTTGTGAATTTGTACTGTTTAAAGCAGCATTAGTTCTCCAAATCGAACTGACCTGACACAGTTTTAGCTCTGCCAATGCTGTATATATTCCACGGGAAATAACATTCATAAGATTTCGACAGTGTAACCAACTGCTTATGAATTTAAAAAAAAATGCGTCTCAGAGACGCATCTTTGGACTTCTTTTTATTATTTCTTCAAAATGACAACATATCAGAAGGAATAATTTCACAGGGAGTCTTTATTTCTTGACATCATGTAAGCAATAAACAATAATTTGGTTGGTTACTTTTTGGATAGTTGCAAACAGTATATACGTTCCCTTTATTAGATTGAGGGTTACGCGTATATTTACGAGTAACGAACACAAAATAAGCTCTTTAATCATTCATTCTTGGCTCTGCGCGCTTCAGTGAATAAAACAATTCTGGAGTTTTATGTAATCGATCTAGGTGATTTTACAACTAAAAGGCATCAAATAATGTGCCCTAAATTCAGTGGTGGCACCAGACTCCGGGGAAATTTAGATTCTAGATGCCCTGTGGTTCAATCCGAGGCATTTCCTGGCCGCTTAAATTTGTTTTACACCGCAGCGAAGAGTTTCTGGTTGTAACATTGGCAATTTCCCTTTTTTTTAAGGAGACTCACGATTACGAAGTACAATGTACACAGCGCGCGCAAAAATATACGATTGTGTACAGGTACATGTACACTGTACAATTAATGTACAATTTTCATCAGGACGGATCCATCCAGGATTTAAAAAAATGAGGGGTCAGGGGCACTTAACCCCCCCCCCCCCCCCCACACACACACACACATGTGCATGCGTCTGTTTATGGTGTAAATGGAGGACACATACCTGGCGACACGAAGGTGAATTGGGGTTAGGGTTAGAATCGAGGACGACCTCGATTGAGATTCGTGTACAAAACCAATGGGAGCCGTCGAAAAACGTTAGTGTACAAACAAAGGAAATTTTCGAGAGGAACAAAGGAAACTCCTCGATTTACACCATAAACAAACGTCAATGTGGATGTGCACACACACATGTACCTAGCCCACCCACCCTACCCCCATTTTCGGGCATGTTTACAGTCAATGGCAACCCGTTATATCAAGATGCAAAAGGTATTAGCACGAGTAAATGCATTAAGTTGATGCACCAGGCTGATACTGGTGACAGAGTTCGAAATTAGTACGATGCAACGAACATGTACATGTATACCCTATCCCCCCCACTAGCCCCCCCTCCCCACCCCCCCCCCCCCCCAATTGTTTCAAAGGTTTATTTTGCCCTAGTGTAATTACTTTCTTTTACCTTATTGCCCTGTTCAGTATGTTTTGTTTTTTCATTTTTTTGTGTACACTGTCTTTGTATTTGTATTTGTATTTGTATTTGTATTTGTTGTGGTTTCATGGCCGAGTAAATAATAAATACTAAAAATGTACGTGTAATATGATAATATCGCGCGTCTTGCGCTCTCAGCGCTGCAACTAGTGCCAGCCTACTTAACGTATTCGTAGTCTTGATACAAGGCCGTAAAACAGAGTGAACCTTTCGCTGCGGTGTAAAAAATATATACGCTTCCTGGCCACTTTTCTCTGTTTTGTTTTAGCTAAAAATGCACGGAAACGTTTCCGTGATTGGCAAAGTAGAATACTAACTCGTAAATTTGTGGAATTCTTCGCATTGAGAGTTGTAAAGGAGATTTGTTTAAAGGAATGGTTGCACGTGTGCCTATTATTTTTAACAATTTAATTGTTATATATTTGCATGCATGACTACGTATCCTTGGCAACAAACGTAGATTAATTTTACGTCCCTGCTCCAACGCGAGTTGAAATAATAGTCTGAACGAATCGCATTCTGTTTGGCCAAAACCCCGGGTGTATAAACGCACTTATAAGCACTTAATTTTGTTAAAGGAATACAGTGATCCACGAGGCCACGCCCCTTTAAAAAGTGATCAATCACAGTGCATCATTTTAGGTCCGACAGATTATCGCCATTTTGTCCGACATAAATTAAATGTCCGACACAATTCTGAAACAGCAGACAAGCAATGCTAACCGTCAGCATCCGATCTTTTGCGACCAACTTTTTTTTTTTTATGTCATACCGTACTCAATTTAACTCAAAATTAAAGTCTTATAACTTCAGTGTTTTACGCATGAATGACCTGTCACACAAGCCTTTCTTCAGAACTCGTGTGCTTTCTATGGTTACAGGATAGAGCATGGGGGTCTTTTCTTTTAGTGTGATTTATTAATGGCTTTGTTGAAGGTCCCTGTTAATGTTTTAACATCCGCCACTTAGTCTACTCGCTGGACCATCTCCATAAGAGGCATCAGTTTCTTGTTTTTGTCAACCTTTTCGTATCTATATAATGCCGCATCGTATCATCATTGATTAATAAGTTTATGTTAAACCCCTCGATAGCTAGTTATAGCCACCGAAGTACTGAAATACAACACATATATGCCTAGTGTGAGACAGATGAGAGGAATATTTTGGGGATTTGTGCCTTTGATGATACAAGTATGACATTACGCACACAGTCAGGGTACGTCACGAGAAAGATATTTGGATATAGGGCCATCGCAGATTAGTCCTTCGAAAGAATATAGGTAGATTAACAAGCAATTTTTAAACTTTTAAAAAGTGGTTTTTGTTTACAAATCGGCGATGGCCCTGTAGCCAAATATCGTTCTCATGTCGTACTCTGACGGTGTATGTGCCAAATGTCATGCTTGTATCGTCAAAGGCGCAATCACATCCCCTATCTGCCGTACTAAGCAGGCGAGTTGGTCTCTCCAATATACTCTGGCTCCCTCCCAAATGTTGTCTCTCCAATAATCTTAGCCCGTTCGACGTTGTTGCGCGCAGGTAGCACTGCCAAGACGAGTTGGTGTAGTGTTATGGGAACATACGCTCATTTTCTTTTTAAGGATTTTCGAACATTGCAGCTAAGTCACAAGCCTAAGTCACATTTGCCGCGGCGGCCGTGGTGTCTAAACAATCTGCGGCCAATAGCAATTATAGAGCCGCCGCAGCATTCCCACGGTCACATATTGTAGCAGTCACACAATTATGTTAGGGTAGCCGCAAGGCGTATTTTGAATTTGTGGAGACAGAAAACCTGCGGCGGCCGTACGGCCGTTGAAGTGATGGCACACGGTCGCCTTAGGGCATCCCTGCGGCGGCCGTAGGTTTTATGACAAAAAAACAAGGCAGACGCAAGGTAGCCGCAGGGCGCCCACAAGGCCACCGTTCGGGCACCGTAGGGCCGCCTTAAGGCTGCCCTAGGGCGCCCGTGGAATTCTTACGGCCGCCGTAATTTGTTTGGGGTCCGCAAAGGTCGGTTGTAATCCATAGGACCCCAGGGCAGCCGCACGGCCACCATACGCCCGACGTATGGTCGTCGTGGAACCGCTCTACGGCATGGCTATGGCGTGTCTAATTGCTACGGCGAACCTAGAAATGAAAACATATACTCCCACGGCGACCCCGACGGCCTGTAAAAGATAGGGATACTAGGGCGACCCTGAGGCCACCGCAGATCCTCTGGGGCCGCCGCAGGTATCTCTCGATTTCGGGGGGTTACGGCCGACGTATCCTAGCCGTAGAGCAAATGTGACTTAGGTGTAGGCCTAACTTGGATTCTGATGTCATCAGCAATGACGGTTAGGTTTCATTTTTCAACATTAAAGGGACTGTATACAACATTTGCTTTAGGTGTAATTTTCAAAACTAGATTCTGGGGTTCTAATAATTGAATTGGAGTTGCTTGGATGTCGCCCTACTTAATTTGGCTAAATAGATGATATTCTGAAATTGGGTGCTAATTGCACATTGCATTAAAATAAGGTTTTAACTAAAGTTCATTACTAAACTATCCAGATTAACCGCTATAGACTCCACGCGTTAGGAAGGAGCCGGAGGGCAATGTTTTGTATCACCTGGACAAAGTTAACAATGGTAAACATCCTGTGCGTTAATCGTCGCTAAAAAGCAAAACAAAGAACACCTTAAAAAGAAATACACTTAAAAAGTCCCGGGTTCAGGATTGATCCGGATCAGGGTTCCATGGGTCTGACACTCTTCCGGGTCAGAATTACTCTTCGTTGGCTCCTTTCGGGGTCCTTTTTACCCGGAAAAGTGTTATCCTAACCGGGAAAAGTGTCAGGTCCATATGGAACCCTGATCCTGATCAAATATTACCTGGGACTTTTTAAAGATAATGGTTGCTCCTTTGTGAATTATCCCCATTGAATATTGAATTATAAATCATAATAGTAAACTTTTATGTTTGGCCTTTTCATCGACATTTACCCCCTCCCCCTCCACTCATGGCAATTATCTGTCACTGACTGCACTTCAAGTTGTAGCATTTGTGTGTTGTGAAATTTGTTCGTTCGAAGCAGCTGCAACAGTTCTCTAAATCGAACTGACCTGACAAAATTTTAGCTCTGCAAATGCTGTATATATTCCAAAAAAATAACATTGATAAGATTTTGACAGTGTAACCAACTTCTTATGAACTTTTTCCAAAAATGTGTCTCGGAGACGCATTTTTGGACTTTTGATTATTTCTTTAGAATGACAGCATATCGGAAGGAACAATTTCACAGGGAGTCTTTAATTCTTGACATCATGTAAGATGATAAACAGTAATTTGCTTGGTTACTTTTTGGATAGTTGCAAACAGTGTATACGTTCCTCTTTATTAGATGCGACGATTGACGGTTACGCGCGAGTAGGTGAACGAGTAACGAATACAAAGAAGCTCTTCAATTATTCATTCTCGGCACTGCGCGCTTCAGTGAATAGAACAATTATGGAGCAGCAATTTTTTTTCCATCCATTGCCAAAAAACAAACAAACCAACAATTTGCAAACTGAAGGCAAAAACAGGTATAGCTCGGTTTCTTTGTATGTATTCCTAGAAATAATGATAATGTTGAAGCTATCCGCTGGTTCCCAATCGACTCTATTGGAATAATGAATGGAAACCTGTTCATACCATTTCAATCATAATGAAGAACCTGTACTAACATTAATGAAATTCGGGTCAGTCCTTAAATAAGATGGGTCCCAAAGTGTGACATTCGTGTGTGTTGCGGTTATACCTGAATTTCTCCTCCAAGTTTCACTGAAATTAACTTCTAACTTTAACTTAATGAACTTGTTTTGCAGGTATACTTGTTTTATGTAATCGCTCTAGGTGATTTTACTATTAAAAGGCATCAAAGAATGTGCCCTGAATTCAGTGGCGGCACCAGACTCCAGGGAAATTTAGATTCTAGATGCCCTGTGGTTTAATCCGAGGCATTTCCTGGCCACTTTTCCCTGGCTTTTTGAGCTGAAAATGCATGGAAACGTTTTCGACGCTGCCACCACGCCGCTATGTTTTTCTGTATACAAGGATCCAACAACCATTATAATAAGCAGTGGAGACGAAGATCACTTATTACCTAGATACTTGGCACGGGTGGACTATCAAACAAGAACTATCCAATCAGAGCACGAAGCTCATCAGCGTTTCCCAGCGCCGCGCCTAGCGCCTACCTAGCCTATATAGTCCGTGGTCCGCTGTATGTAGCTCTCTAGAGGCGAGTAGGCGTAATTTTTGAAGGCCGTATGATTATTTCATCAACGGATTTTCGATCGTTGCATCGAGAAGAATGAACGGAGTAGTAGTTTGGGTTGTGCTGCAGATATCGTCAATGGCAGGTAGATTCCGCTTTTAAATTATAGTGATTGAGTCAATGAATAGTGTTCAGGGATTGAACGCTGAGTACGTTTTAAATGTACAAGACCTATTTTCATAATTTTGTATATTGTTTTATCAATTATATTATTTTTGGTTTTTACTATGCAACTAATACAACATACCAACACCGCCTCGGGTCATTAGTCCAGGCCCATGAGCTGGGTTTTGCATGAATTTTATACCCTATAAAAAACAGACCCTTTAGTATATATTGCGCATGCTTTAATTAGTGATGATCATGATATTTTGGGGGCAAGGAATGAACCCCTCGTTGGAAAATATGTAATAGCATTGCAGCAATGGCAGTTTTTGTTAGTGTTATCATCGTTTTTGTTTTGTTTAATGGCGGCCAATAATGCTTGTTAATTACCACATAATTGATCCGGTAACAAACATATTGGCGGCCATTTTGAAAAGAAAAAAAACGACAACACCCACAAATTAGCTGCCACCGTTCATCCTGCAATCATATCACACATTTTCCAACTCTAGGTGTGCATACTTTGCCAAAAATCGTTTTGAGAATTACTCTTCTCTGTCATTCGATAACGATGGCATAATTGTTAATATAATTTTATAAATATATTTCTTTGCATTTTTACGTAAGTGCTGGCATCATGTCATCAAATCTGCTTCATTGGTTCGGAGTACAACCCACAGTCTGGTACCCCACCCCGTTGGTTCCTACCGTACAAAGATCCATGCGAATGCACCGCTGTGCGTCTGGGCGGGATGCGCATCCCTGCTTCGTCATACCAGCAAGAGGCGCCCCACTACCTGGACGAGCTTCTCCTCAGCGAGGACTCCGAAGAAATTCGAGCTTACTTCAACTGTAGTTCGGCACCCACGGCGGGCCTGGCGACCACGCCGAGCCCGGCGACCACGGCGACCCCGGCGACCACGGCGAGACCGGCGACCACGGCGAGCCCGGCGACCACGGCGACCCGGCGACCACGGCGAGACCGGCGACCACGGCGAGCCCGGCGACCACGGCGAGCCCGGCGACCACGGCGAGCCCGGCGACCACGGCGAGCCCGGCGACCACGGCGAGCCCGGCGACCACGGCGAGCCCGGCGACCACGGCGAGCCCGGCGACCACGGCGAGCCCGGCGACCACGGCGAGCCCGGCGACCACGGCGAGCCCGGCGACCACGGCGAGCCCGGCGACCACGGCGAGCCCGGCGACCACGGCGAGCCCGGCGACCACGGCGAGCCCGGCGACCACGGCGAGCCCGGCGACCACGGCGAGCCCGGCGACCACGGCGAGCCCGGCGACCACGGCGAGCCCGGCGACCACGGCGAGCCCGGCGACCACGGCGAGCCCGGCGACCACGGCGAGCCCGGCGACCACGGCGAGCCCGGCGACCACGGCGAGCCCGGCGACCACGGCGAGCCCGGCGACCACGGCGAGCCCGGCGACCACGGCGAGCCCGGCGACCACGGCGAGCCCGGCGACCACGGCGAGTCCAGTGATCAGTAAGATGTTATATAATACAATTTAATAAAAAAACTACTATTCTTTTGTTGGACAAACTACAATATTATGACGTTTCATGCTCGAGTACATGTTGTCATGATACTTACACGTTCCGTTACATGCGCAGATCTAGCTTTGAGCATGGGGTAGGGTAGGGTAGGGTGTGGTGGGGAATGTGGTGGAGTGGGGGAGGGGGGAGGGGAGACGGGGTGCCGAAGACACCCTCTATTAGGAGAGTTCTGGACATCCCCCGACGGTTTTGAAATCTACAATGCTTTATCAGCCTATGGCACTTTGGTAATATAACAATTTAGGAGCCAATTTTTAAGTCCGTTGTGGTGGGGTGAGGGGGGGGGGGGGGGGGGGGGGGGGGGGGGGACGAATTTACATTTATACACCGATATGGTTTTATTTTCTCTCTTGACAGCAACAGCTGTGTGTCTGAGTCCAGAGCCTCTTGGAATGGAGGATAAGACAATCACCGATGATAAGATCAGTGCGTCCAGTAGTCGGAGCTGTTGTCGTGCCCGGATGGGACGAATCAACCTTGACGGTTCATGGTCACCATTGAAGTAGGTATCAAAGGGAACTGTAGTTAGCCGTCGCTTATTAGCACCTATCACTATAAAAGGAGTCGCCAATGTTGTACGCACACAATGCCGAGGTTTTTGACAACCCCCGTACTGCACAAGCATGACAAACGCATACACCCACATTTCTGTTTTACTTTACAGACTACCCCACTTTAGTACTATTGTATTGCTGTAGTATAGGTTGTCCCCGCTATTTATAAAAACAAACAATTTCATTCTAATTCTTCAACTCTGGCACATTAAATTTTGTCCGAGAAAAAAGAATAGCATATAATTTGTTTTCTTTTTCACGGAGGAAAGGCAAACTAGCACTGACAGTAAACCTAATTAAAAAAAAAAAATACCGGTAACATTAATATCAAGTGTATCAACGTGAGTTTGTTTGCGGAGCGTGTTCACGTCATTGTTTTTATCTCCCTTCACTCTTGGTGCACAGTAAAGAGGATTCCTGGATCCAGGTGAACCTGACTGAAAGTAAAGTGGTGGCTGGTGTCATCACAAAAGCCGACCCGCGCTACACTTCACACGTAAAGAAGTACAAGGTGTCCTATCAGAAAAATGCCGCATCTGCACTTGAACACGTGACCGATGCAAACGGAAACGTCAAGGTAATGTTATTTTAATTTTGCTGCCTTGACCCGCAACATTTTGCCTTTTACTTTTATCAGAAACTGAGGGCATCGGCGTACCTCAGAACAGTTCCCGCCTTTATCAAGTTTTACCAATGGGTAAAAACTACCAAAATTTTTACTTTAAATTTCAAAGTGAACAAAAGAAATTGGCAAGGCAGGACTCGAACCTGCGACCTCCGGAATACCAATCCGGCGCTCAATCAACTTAGCTATTTTGCCCTATATTTTCGGTCTCTCGAATTGTCAGTATCTTTGTTTAAGGCGCTAGTCGAAAGTCATTAACATCAGAATGCCGCGAGTAGCACCTTCGAACAATTTGGGAGGCCGCCAACAAAATTCGTCCTATATCAATCCATTTCAAACGTTATGCTAACTAAATTAGTCTAGTGTGTGACTGAGTCAAGCACACATCGGACTAATTTAGTTAACATTAAGTTTGAAATTGATTTGTTTCAGACAAATTCGATCTGTGAATGCTGCCTTTCTGCAACAGCTTAAATAAATTCGATCTAGAGTGACCACAATTTGAAATTGAACTTTTGAATTTTATTCAAATTCACGAACTATCACATTCCATTTCGTCCAAGGACAAATTCAACACGCTTTTAATTCACCAAATCAATTTATTAATTTACCATTAAATTTAGGTCACTCCATAGTTAGGTCACTCCATCGAAAAAATGGCTTCAGAATATTCGTCATTACAGATCAAATTTGTTTAAGCTGTTGCTTAGACGATTTTGATTTGTAATGACGAATATTTTTAACATGGTGTCAACATAGGTGGACCAAATGTTGAAATTGATTGATAAAGGATTGCATTGGTATGGTTAAAGCGTGTGATTTGTTTTTCTGTGACGAAATGTGAAATTTGGTGAATTGGAATCTAAAATGTTTTAAAATAGCGGGGAAAACCTATAATTTTGGGGAATTACATCCCCTCTTCCAGTATTGTCCCGATTATAAAAAAATAATAAAACGTATAATCTTTGCTTTTGTTGCAGGAGTTCAATGGTAACACCGATGCCTCCAACGCTGTCACTAACATGTTCGATGAAAGCGTGCTCGCGACTGTAGTGCGCATTGAGATTACTGATTGGTATGGTTTTGTTCGTCTGCAATTGGAGTTGCTTGGATGTCGCCCTACTTAATTTGGCTAAATTGTTGATATTCTGAAACTGAGTGCTAATTGCACATTGCATTAAAATGAGGTTTTAACAACAATTAATTACCAGACTATCCAGAATAACCGCTATAGACGCTACGCGTTAGCAAGGAGCCGGAGGGCAATGTTTTGTATCGCCTGGACAAGGTTAACAAGGGTAAACACTACCCTGTGCGTTCATCGAGGCTGGAAAACAAAACCAAGAACACCTCTGAATTGATCAGATTTGATCCAGATCAGGGTTCCATATGGGCCCGACACTTTTACCGGTTAGAATGACACTTTTCTGGGTCAAAATGACCCCTAAAAGGAGCCAACGGAAGTCATTATGACCCGGAAGAGTGTCAGGCCTTTTGGAACCCTGATCCGGATCAAATCTGACCTAGGACTATTTAACGTGTATTTCAGAGGTGTTATTTGTTTTGTTTTTTAGCTACAATGATTAACGCTCCGCCCTATAACGCGCAGAGCCGATCTATATCTGGCTAATTTGGTAACGGATTTGTAGGCTTCATTCTAATGCATTATGCAAGCACTAAGTTTCAGAAAAGCACCGATTCTCCCTTCGGATCTAAATACTGTTCGAGTGGATTACTTATTTGGATGGTTAAAATGGCATGACGCAAGAGTATTTTTGTTGGCGTAATCGAAACACGAAAATAAACGATATTTACACCAGCATTAAAATTCGCGCGAAACCGAACGATGCGGTGATTAAATATTAAACGCATATTTGCCGAAATTGACCGAATGACTAAAACTAAAAATCACTATTTAGTGCGGTTTGCCCCTAAACATAGTTGTGTTGTGTGCTTATATAGCTTGTGAGAAAAGAAACATATTTATGTATTAAATTTGAAAACATTACTTTCTGTACAAGACGTCTAAATTATATTTTGACTATGAGCGTTAGTCTAAATCATTTGGGAGTAACGGTTACTTTAAAACCATTTTAGTTTAAAATGTTATCGTCTTACTCAGTAGTTCATTATTATCCTAAATACTATATTATATCTAAATACATAATATGTAAATACTTGTACCGCGTAAACGAATCATATTTATCTTTAACGTCTTTTTCTGCACGTCTATATCAGTTCATCTTAAATTTATGCACAAATATTAAAAGTTCTGGTACTTAATATGAATAAATTGAATATTTAGCACAGTTCAAATTACAAGAGCAATGTACTCTAATTTTGATGATTATTATGTTTGACATAAACGTTCATTTTTGTAGAAGTCCAAAACTAGTTTTGCATTTTAGCCTCACTTTCAATATTTTTTATTTAAATGTGGCATAATACATTAAGGTAAATGTTTAATCAGCAAAATTAAATTATTCATCTAAAAAGACTGCTATTCATTCGTAATTAAACTTGAGGTCATTTAAATCCCAAAGTTGCAAAAAAGAAAATGTGGCCTCACTTTCAATTCAATATGGCGACTCGTGGATAAGTACTGAAGGCCATGCACATTCACTCGCTGCAAAATTCGCCCGAATTATGTTCGACTAATACGAATACCTTGATGTCACAAATCCACGTTTGCATTCGCTTCCGTGCAGAATATAAACTGACCTTTACAAAAAGATGAGGTTCGTCAAGAATTATATAACATTATATATACAAAACCAATAATGATGCTCTTAGACATCTAAAAAATCTAATATTTATGCATTGCTCATTATTTCATTATTCATACAAAATGTGTGCTTATATAGCTTGTGAGAAAATAAACATATATATGTATTGATTTTGAAAACGTTACTTTCCGTACAAGACGTCTAAACTATATTCTGATTATGAGCGTCGGTCTAGATCATTTGGGAGTAATGGTTACTTTAAAACCATTTTATTTTAAAATATTATCGTCTTACTCAGTGGTTCAATATTATACTTGTTTATCTGAATACATATTATGTAAAAACTTGCAACGCGTAAACAAATCATATTTATCTTTAACATTTTTTTCTGCACGTCTAGAACAGTTCATCTTAAATTGATGCACAAATATTAATAGTTGTGGCACTTAATATGATTAAATTGACTATTTAGCACAGTCCAAATTACAAGAGCAATGTACTCTAATTTTAAAAATTTGTTTGACAAAAACGTTTATTTTTGTAGAAGTCCAAATACTATACGTATTAAGTATGAGAACATATTTTTTGAAGTAACGGCTACGCTTGCATTACTGTCCACAGCATATTTATAGCTCATTCTTTCGACAGATTAACTCAACACTTTCAAGAAAACTGCGGAAAAGAGGTGAACAGAAAGTAATCAAGTTTATAACCTATTTTTTTAGATTGCCGTTTTTATGCACCGCGTGTAGAGTAGTTACGAAAGAGTAGAAAATGTAACAGTTTTACGTGACAACGTTCAATATGCAATGGACCTTATTCACGAGGAAGCCATTTTGGTTGTGTTCCCTGTGTGCGTTTTATGAATTATGAACTGTTGAATGGGATGGTGTCAGACTATTTTTGCATGTTAGCCTCACTTTCAATATTTTTTTTAAAATGTGGCACAAAACAATATGGTAAAAGTTTAATAAAAAAACAAATATTCATTTGAGAAGACTGGTATTAATGTGTAATAAACTTTAGGTCATTGATATTCCTTAAGTTATAAAACAAGAAATTGTTGCCTCACTTTCAATTCAATATGGCCGACTCGTGAATAAAGCCCATACTCTTAGACATTCGAAAAATATAATATTTATGCCTTGTTCATTATTCATATAAAACATGTAGATAGAGATGACACTAATAACTTGTCTACATATTAGAAGTAATAAAAATGGTTGGCAATGTGGAATACAAAGTCGTAAATTTGTGGAATTCCTGGCATTGAGAGTTGTAAAGAAGATTTTGTTTTAAAGGTGGTATGCCACCTGATATTTCTATCAAGGTATTTTTTGCATGCCTGACTACGCATCCTTGGCAACAAACGTAGAGGAATTTGACGTCACTGCTCCAACGCGAGTTGAATAATAGTCTGAACAAATCACATTCTGTTTGGCCCAAACCCCGGGAAGTAAACGCACTTATAAGCACTTAATTGTTTTTAAGGAATACAGTGATCCAGTGAATGTCTGAGACAATTCTGAAACAACAGACAATCAATGCTAACCGTCAGCAACAGATCATTTGCGAACAACTCCGTTTTCGTTTTCTTTAAAAGTTGCGCGTTTATGTCATACTTGCACACCGTGATTCAGAGTATGTAATAAGAAAGATATTTTGATATATATAGGGCCATCGCAGATTTGTCCTTCAATAAGAATATAGGTAGAATAACAAGCAATTTTCAAACTTTTAAAAGGTGGGTTGTTTTTCTACCTCATGAGTCATTTCTTCAAAGAACAAATCCGCGATGGCCCTGCAGCAAAATATTTTTCATGTCATACTCTGACGGTGTATGTGCCACATTTCATGCTTGTATCGTCAAAGGCGCAATCACATCACCTATCTGCCGTACTAAACCGGTTGGTCTCTCCAATATAAAAACCCTGGTTCTCTCCGAAATCTGATCTCTCCAATAACCTTTATAGCCCGTTCGCCGTTGTTGCGCGCAGCTAGCTCTGCCAAGACGAGTTGGTGTAGTGTTTTGTACCTAGAAACATACTACGCTCATTTTCCACCAAAGGATTTTCGATCATTGCAGCTCAGCCGGGAGCGAGAATGGACGGAGCAGTAACTTGGATTCTGATGACATCAGCAATGACGGGTACGTTTAAGTTTTCAACATTAAATGATTTTGGTGTAATTTTTTTTAATGGATTTGGGGGTTCTAATTACCGGTAGTATAAGTTACAGCAAGTATTGCTACATTGAGTTGTTTTAGGTTCGTATTTTTTATTATATGCTAAAATAGTCAAGAAAACTAATCATATTCTTTTGGTCAGGTCCATGGCCCCACTTATAATACGAAATTGAGAAATGTATATACGTTGGGTAATAAGGTTAGAAAATCAGTATTTTGCACCCCTTCACAGGCATATTATCACTTGCAAAGAAAATGCGGAATAACTAAATAATAAAAAGTAGAAGCATTATTTGTAAAACAAGGCATTTTGTTAAGTGATTTACCGTCACTATTATGTTGTGGGACCAGTTTTATTTAACTCGCCCATTGTCGCCCAGGAAAAAGTATAGAAGACCCCTTTCTTTCGTGCACTTTTTACCTCTAGGTTTGGTTTTGTGCCATCAAGTCTGTTTACCCTCTCCCCCCCCCCCCTCTCTCCCCCCTCTCCCCCTTCTTGACATTTATCCGCCAATGACATCACTTAAAGTTGTAGTATTTGTCAGTTGTGAATTTGTATTGTTGAAGCAGCAACAATTCTCAAAATGTAACCGACCTGACGAAGTTTTAGCTCTGCGAATGCTGTATATATTCCAAGAAAATAACATATTATATAATAAGATTTTGGTTTTAACCAACTACTTATGGATTTTTTTCAAAAATGCATCTCGGGAACGCATCTTTAGACTTCTGTTGTTATTTCTTCAAAATGAAAGCATATACATGTAGAAGAAATATTTAAAATCGTTACATCAAGTAATGAGCTTATGAACAATAATTTTAATGGTTACTTGTTTGATAGTTATACGCGTAGGTGAACGTGTAACGAACAAAGAGCTCTTAAATCATTCATTCTCGGCACTGCGCTTCAGCGAATAAATTATCACAATAATGGAGCAGCAAAATTGTTTCTTTCCATCCATTGCCAAAAAACCACCCCAACCAATTAGCAAACTGGAGGCAGACCAGTGAAGCAAGTAAAGCTCAGTTTCTTTGTATGTATTCTTAGAAATACCGCATTATTATAAATCATACCTGTCACGAGAGATCACGACTTCAACATGCTTCAACTATACCAAGGTTTTCCCCTCTTTGTTTGTAGTTTTGCATGTTTTCCCCCATTGATTATCTCATTAATCACCCTCGACCAGGGATGTAGTCGAGTCCGTCACAAGTCCCTGTAAGTCCCTGCAAGTCAATCACAAGTCCTCCAGTTCAAATTCAAATCACAAGCTATTCAAATCAGCTTTGACAAAGGCATTCCTTTGTCATTGTTCATCTAGTTGCCTAACATGGAAGACTTGAACAAGTTCAAGGAAATCCCCAAAATACATTTTAACGTAGATATGATTATTGTAAGCAACAAAAATCTTAAATTTGGGGGGTTTCCTTGAACTTGTTCAAGTCTCTCACCTTAGGCAACCCTTCACCTACTTGTTATCCCAATTTAGGGACACATCATTTTTTCCAAGTTTTTGTTTGCTGGGCTAAATATCACAATGTTATCATTGTCCATATGATTTTCCATAAGGTTTTAATAGGATAACTGTGCCAGTAAGCAACTTGGTGAATTTGAAGCACTTCAATACTTACTACTTGATGATATCTGGAGACAAGGTAAATGCGTGCAAATGATAGGGTATAATTGTAGTAATTTTGGACCATTACTATATTTTCATAATTATTTAGTCACTTACATGCTTTAGAAAATGTTATTGAAGTAAGGATGTTTAAGTATAATCGCCAAAATAAACTTTTCAAAAAATAAAAATAAAATATATACCCAAATATGGGAATATAAACATATTACACGGCAGGGGTTAACGATTTATGCAAATTAGACATATTTGCACCACTTGGATTTTTGTAGATTTTTAGTATGTCATTCTAGGGACCTTATAGAAGTGCACTGTGGTGAAAAACAATTTGTTGCAATTTGTTTGAGGTCAACAAAACAAAATTATGTATTTTGCCTGGACTAAAAGGACTTGTGAAGGGACTTGGAGGAACTCGACTGCAACTCTGCCCTCGACTCTTTTGGTTTCCCTCCTTTTTCTCCTTACACGGTACACCCCTTTCTTATACATGTAATACTGGTTTGTTTATACCAATTTTGAACTCGCTACAATTTTAGGACATATTGCAGTTATTTTAGTGTGAAAGATGAACGTTTCTTTTGATAACTGTTGGCAACATATGAAGCAAAATATGGGACGGAGAGAAGCAATATATGCGACAGAGAGAACCCCTTCACTGTGCTTGCGGAATGTTGTGGTAACAATAGTCGAGGGAGTGTAGATATGAGAGACTAATAAGGGGGGAGTCGCTCGGTCCCATATGTTGCTCAGTTGCTGGGTATTTTAGTTGGCAAAAGCTTTGCATTTTCTTTTTTTGGTGAAAGATGAATTATCTTATATAATATTTCTGATTTTATTGTACTACTAATTATTACAAGAATAAAACGTTGCAAAAATGTACACATTGTGGCAGTCAATTTTTTTGGGTTGTTACTTAGGTGTCCATGGTTTAATACAAAAATTACATTTATAAATATATACATCAAAGTCTGCAACAATTATGTCCAATACTTTACATCATATTTATAATACAGCAGCTAAATGGCAAGCTGTCTATCAAAACTCCTTCCAGCTGGGAATGGAACGATCTAGTTGTACACATGTACTATAGAAAATGTTTAGGACGTATCACTGTCTGCAGGAAGGCCAGCATTAAAACTCCCCCCTGCTAAGAATGAAATGATCTAGCTGTATACATGAACTATAGAGAATGTTTGGGACGTACCACTGTCTGCAGGAAGGCAAGCATCAAAACTCCCCCCCCCCAATATAAGAATGGAACAATCCAGTTGTACACATGTACTACAGAAAATGTTTGGGACATATCACTATCTGCAGAAAGACCAGCATCAAAACTCCCCCTGCAGAGAATGGAATAATCCAGTTGTACACGTGTACCGATACGAATAATGATCAAATAGTTAAATATCAACTCAATATTTAAAAAGCATTTTGCCAGTTTGACATGATTACAAGTGTTAACAAATTGTAATCAAACCAATTTACAAAATGTCATGCTAAATCCTTTGTTATACTGTGACAAAGATACCGTTGTACTCAATTTTACAATATTTTGCGACATAATACACCTTTTTGTAGAGCCGGTCACATATGCATTGTGCTTTTAGAGGATAAAGCTACTTTGTCACTAAAACAATGTTAATATATGAAGTCTGTTCCTTCCTTGGTGTTAAGCCCGGGCAACCAGAGGTAGCTAGCGTAAACAATGTACGGCAACATACAGCATCGCACAAAATGCAGCACAAGTTACCCACATCCTATCTGTTGTATAGCGCTCCAACAACTAACCATGAACATTACAATTATCCGATTTAGTTGGTATACAAACAAACAACCCTCTTCCCCCAAAAAAGAGTGCAAGATGCCACTCTTCCAATGGCATTGTTTGGTTATTAGTTGCTGAGAATGGAATGATCCAGCTGTACACATGCACTATAGGAAACTTTTGGGATGTACCACTATATCTGTAGGAAGACCAGCATCAAAAACCCCCACTAAGAATGGAATGATCCAGCTGTACACATGTAATTTCAGACACTATTGGGATGTACCACTATATGTAGAAGGGCCAGCTTTAAAACTCCCTCTACTGAGAATGGAATGATCCAGCTGTACACGTGTACTATAGGACACTTTTGGGATGTACCACCATTTGTAGGAAGGACAGCATCTCTTTGACGACTTGCTCTGGGTAGACATAGTGGACCATATGTGTCCCTTTCTCAAACTGAACAGCCCTCTTTAGAGTGTCGTCTAGGGGTCAAAATAAGAGAAGACAATTTGAAATACCATCAGATCAGAGTAACAATAAGCCAGTTCAGTATTCCAAACTGCGCATGTGCGCGCACGAAAGAATCCGCAGCAGAATCCGTCAATGAGCATCGACTGGCTCTCAATAGACTTGGACTTTTTTATGCACATCAAGCTGAATGCATCAAGTGCACCAGACTTTTTAGCCTGTTTCACTGTACACGTGCTGCGTCTGGCAGGGTTAGGCCGTGTCCGAAACGAGTGTCTAGAGCTACGGTCTACGTCTACAGCTACAGCTACGTCTACGTAGACGCAAAGGCAAATGGAATTCGGACGCGGCTACAGTATAGAGCTTACGGCTAGTTATTGCGCCCCCAAGCGATGCTTAAAATAGTGTTTGCAAAATTACGATGTAAGAATTTACAACAATTATCGTCTGCTAGATGTTACACAATGTTTGTTTACAGCCAGTCGAAATACCTGATGATATTGACGTATTTGTCGATCTGTTAGTTTCAATTCAATGCACTATCATTGAAAAAAACACCAAAATTTGCTCCAAAATTAACGTTAGTGCTGCCGCCATTTTGTTTTGCCTGAGCTAGACAACTTCTTTTACGGCTAGATTTTTGTGACGTTGTAGCCGTAGCTGTAGCTCTATACGGCATTTCGGACAGCGCTACAAAATGGCCGGCGCAGACAATAGCCGTAGCTGTAGCTCTAGACACCCGTTTCGGACACGGCCTCAGAATTAAGCAAGAATTGAACTTGCAGGTGTGGCTCAAATTATTAAAACTTGTCTGACCTTTGAACTTCTCCATGGTAACACCTTCAGCATCGTACTTGACGGTGTCTTCTCGACTCATCCCCAGACGCTGAATGGTATCTTCCAGGACGGGCATTTCCACAAACCTGTCGTTGTGGCTGAAGACGCAGAGCGCCGGGAGGTTCAACTTCACCAACTGCTCCACGTTGGTGGAAAACTGTACGTAATCAAGTAAAACAAATTGCAACAGTCAATCACAATTATATTGAGTTATATACAAAACGTCAGCTTTCATTTGGTATATCCCAGGTGAAAATTCCAGTTGAAACCAGTTAAACTTTCAACTGGTTTCAACTGTTTTGAACTGGAATTAACTGGTATCCAACTGGTACGTGATGGAATCAACTGGCATCAACTGGTAGCTCAACCGGATTCAACAAAAACCAGTTGAAACCAGTTGTAAGGAGTTAGAGAACCAGTTACCAACTGGTAATTTGTGTGGCGACAATAGGAACCAGTTGAAACCAGTTGTAGGAACATTTACTGGTCAATCTTGTGGCGACAATAGGAAACAGTTTAAACCAGTTGAAGGAACCAGTTACCAACTGGTCATTCTTGTGGTGAAAATAGGAAACAGTTCAAACCAGTTGAAGGAACCAGTTACCAACTGGTCATTCTTGTGCCGACAACAGGAAACAGTTCAAACCAGTTACGTACCCTGAACTGGTCTTTCTTATTAACAATAACCAGTTGAAACCAATTGTTGAAACCAGTTACATGTACCAACTGGTCAAGTGAACAGGAACCAAATAAAACATTCTTTAAAAGTCTAATTACATCCGCAACAAAATCAACAGACAGCACATTTTCCCCAACTTGATTTATTAAAAATACCTATTGCCAAGAACCAACATCCCCCTCGACTTCCGCAATACCAGTTGCAAAAATAAGTGGCAAGATTCGAACCAGTTGCAAGAACCAGTTGCAAGAACCAGTTGCAAGAACCAGTTGCAAGAACCAGTTGCAAGAACCAGTTGCAAGAACCAGTTGCAAGAACCAGTTGCAAGAACCAGTTGCAAGAACCAGTTGCAAGAACCAGTTGCAAGAACCAGTTGCAAGAACCAGTTGCAAGAACCAGTTGCAAGAACCAGTTGCAAGAACCAGTTGCAAGAACCAGTTGCAAGAACCAGTTGCAAGAACCAGTTGCAAGAACCAGTTGCAAGAACCAGTTGCAAGAACCAGTTGCAAGAACCAGTTGCAAAAACCAGTTGCAAAAACCAGTTGCAAAAACCAGTTGCAAAAACCAGTTGCAAAAACCAGTTGCAAAAACCAGTTGCAAAAACCAGTTGCAAAAACCAGTTGCAAAAACCAGTTGCAAAAACCAGTTGCAAAAACCAGTTTCAAAAACCAGTTTCAAAAAACAGTTTCAAAAAACAGTTGCAAAAAACAGTTGCAAAAAACAGTTGCAAAAAACAGTTGCAAAAAACAGTTGCAAAAACCAGTTGCAAAAACCAGTTGCAAAAACCAGTTGCAAAAACCAGTTGCAAAAACCAGTTGCAAAAACCAGTTGCCAAAACCAGTTGCGCCAAAACATGCAGTTGCGCCAAAACATGCAGTTGCGCCAAAACATGCAGTTGCGCCAAAACATGCAGTTGCGCCAAAACATGCAGTTGCGCCAAAACATGCAGTTGCCCAAACCATGCAGTTGCCCAAACCATGCAGTTGCCCAAACCATGCAGTTGCCCAAACCATGCAGTTGCCCAAACCATGCAGTTGCCTAAACCATGCAGTTGCAAAAACCAGTTGCAAAAACCAGTTGCGCCAAACCATGCAGTTGCGAAAACCAGTTGAAAAACCAGTTGCAAAACCAGTTGCAATAGTCGATGTTAAATTTTGGTATTTTGTCCAAAAATGCACTTTTGTGACATTATATGTAATTATTCAAACGATTCCATGATTGAATTTATATTTTTGTGCAAACATAGTTAAAAATTCCCATTACATTCCATTCGTATTCAAATTTTGACATTATTCATCAAAACTAGCTGTGACTATGTCGTGGACAAAAAAGTGTAGTATAAAACTAACTAACGACGATGGCTAAGTGTGTAGTATGTATTTAGTAGGTAATATATAATAGGAGTAGGTTATTATTGTATGTATACCTACTTCCCCTAAAGTAATGTTTAATAAGTAAATTCCATTGGTATTATTTCATTACGGAATTCCACGCAGTTGTATATAAGAACGTTCATTGAAGTTTTTTGGTTTCAAAACCAGTTAAGCCAGTTAAACCAGTTCAATACCAGTTAAACCAGTTCAATACCAGTTAAACCAGTTCAATACCAGTTAAACCAGTTCAATTCCAGTTCAACTGGTCCAGTTCAACTGGTTTCAACTGGAATTTTCACCTGGGATGTGACCCGCTCTGAGAAAAGGTGACATAAGTCGCGCTATGCATTTATGTGTAATGGTCTGTTAAAGTTAATATGGTCAACTTTTTTGTCAAAATCTGATTTTCATATTTTGTCTTAAATGACATCTTTAATATTCAAAGTTTCAGATTTAATTAGCAAAAAGCTGGAATTCGATAAATAAAGTGAATGTATTGTCTTAGTTTTGTTGTGTTTCGAAGCATGTTTTCTCAGTTGTGTATTTTGAATTCCATGGAACCCATCTATATGCAAACACGTCATATCACCGGAACGGGAGGGGCTATGGAGCTGTACTATGTACCAAATAAAAGCTTATATCCTGGACTTTTTAATCATGTATATAACTCTATTTTTAGCCCCATCCTTTTATGGGGATATGAAATGTTTACATATTGATTACTTCCTTGGAGTTCACAATACACAAGTGAGAAAGCAGAATTTAAAAATAGTTGGCTCTGTCGTAGAACAGAATGATGCTGACAAAAAAGTGGTAGTTTTTTTCACTTTATTCATCAAAATCAACATTTCTGTGAATGAAACCCGAAACTGTAGATATTAAAGATGTCATTCTTGACCAAACCAAAATTTAAAGGTAGGATACACCATTTGCAGATATCGAAAATATTTACTACCGAATTATTAAGAAATATCTTACTCATTTGAAAGTAAATGATGATTCTAGGCATCCAGCAAAATTATTCTGCTATATATCCTGTAATTATTCCGAAAAATAGACGGCGATCGCGAAAAAACAAAGATAACATAAGAATAACTGCTCGACGCTGGTTGAAAACAAACGCTGTTTTTCGTGCTTTTCTCGGCATCCATGATTGTAAAACTTTGGACAGGTCATTTAAACAATATTTACTATAAAATGCAACCCCCTTAATCTACTCAATAACGATAATTCAAGCAATTACCAATGGTGTATCCGACCTTTAAATCACATTTGGAATCAGCGGGCTATTACATAATAATGCATGCGACTTAATGCCTTTTTTTTTGAAGTCGGTCACCAATAATCTATTAACCCTACTATTAATCCTACGGAATAAATATAATTCTGCACACACCCTAGGGAGTTTATACTCTACGAGTACGAGAACACGACCGATCAACAATAACAAAGCAAAATAATGAGAAGATCTTCACAAGAAATGTAGTATTGTTTAAAATTGAGAATTTAGCAAATTAAGCAAATGTCGTTTTTACTTTTAACCAGGTAGTCAGTTGGTCGGTCGGTCGGTTTGTCTGTAAGTCAGTCAGTCAGTTTGAGAGACAGGTGCAAAAAGAGACACTAGTCTGGCACCCTGGGACCACACACCAAAACCCTTTACCTCTTTGAAGTGAAGCTGGGAGCCTTCATACCAGGAGAGGACCTCAGCATCTCTGGTCAGCCACCTCAGACCGGCCGCTGAGATGATGTGGGAGACAAGACGCTTGACCGCCGAGCCGATCACCGGTAGCTTGATGGTGAAGTAGATCAACTGGCCAAAGATGAAGTATAGCCAATACGGACTAAACAACCTGGAAAGGTGTTAAGATTCAGTCAATTTTTTGCTTCAAATCCACAAAAATGAACCTGGTCAGTTTCCCATTGTGGTATATTTAAAATGTTGTCAATACAAAGAGATGCTGTCCTTCCTACAAACAATGATATGTCCCAAAATGTCCCTGTAGTACGCGTCTACAGCTAGCTCATTCCATTCCCAGTAGGGGTGTTTTGATGCTGACCTTCTTACATATAGTGGTACGTCCCAAAAGTACCCTATATTACACGTGTACAGCTGGCTCGTTCCATTCTCAGTAGGGGGTGTTTTGATGCTGGCCTTCCTACAAATAGTGGTACAACCCAAAAGTTCCCTATAGTACACGTGTACAGCTGGATCATTCCATTCTAAGTAAGGCTTAAATCTGCATATATCCAGTCTAAATCAAAGACTACCCTTACTTGTGTGGACGGGAACCGGCCACTGACCTCTACACCTGGACGGACCATTGTCCATATTCTGCTGTGCTAACACTTGAAGTCGGCGCGAACTGGAAGTGCAACATGGCGGACCCGAGACGTCACTGCTGTGAGCCAATGAAATGTCCAGGTGTGGAGGTCAGCGGATTTATTCTGTACATTTTGTATTTATAAACATTACGTAATGCGTATCGTACCAACACCTGGACATTTCATTGGCTCACAGAGTCACGTCGTGGGTCCGCCATGTTGCACTTCTCTGCATGCCGACTTCAAAATGAAACAATGATGATCTGTCCATGTATAGAGGTCAGTGGAACCGGCTGATGACAGCAGACATATTGACTTAATAGCGCCCTCCAGGGATGGGTGGGCTGCCAGCTGACAGGTCACATGACCTCCCATAGAGTGGCCCACCACCATGGCAACGCTGCAAAGCAGAGAATATTGAAATTTATTGGAAATTTGCAAAACAAATTACCTTTATAGGTAATATACAAAAAGAAACCTACAGAATTATTATAAAATGCGTTACTTGACTGTGAGTGAATAACAATCTCAAGCATCTTGTGAAAAAGAAAGAATTCTCTTCAAAGTACTTTTGTTTACGGTTTTTAAAGCCTTCCATGACCAGACGCCATTATATATCAAGGATTTAATTGCTTTACTTTTCATAACCCATCTCGCCCTAATCTTCGCTCTTCTCGAGACCCATTTTTGCTTACCATTCCTAGGACCCGTAGCAAATCTGGCGATCGCACATTCACTGTAACTGCATCCACAGAATGGAACAACATCCCTTCTTTCATTAAAGCCGCAAAATCCACAGACCAATTAAAAAAAATTCTGAAAACACATCTCTTTCCTGTTTAAGCTTTTCTCTTTTTCTCATGCTTTTCAAACATTGTGTAGGGTGTGTAGCTTTTCCGATAAGATTTTGTTGTTTATTGTGCATTTTCTGTTTTTGTAAGCGCTGTGATATAGTTTAGTTTTCTATGGGGAGCGTTTGTAATACCTGTTATTATTATTATTATTATCATCATCATCATCATCATCATCATCATCATCATCATCATCATCATACTTCATACTTCATCATCATATCATCATACTATAATTCGAGCAAAGGTCAAATGTTCGTTTTTCGCTACTCCTCCCAAGTCCTTGGTCCGATCTCGCCCAAACTTGGTGGGTGGATGTAAGTTGACCCCAGAATTGCCCTTGAGGGGTTCATTTTTGGAAAGGTCAAGGTCACTGGGGTCAAAGGTCAAATGTTCGTTTTTCGCTACTCCTCCCAAGTCCTTGGTCCGATCTCGCCCAAACTTGGTGGGTGGATGTAAGTTGACCCCAGAATTGCCCTTGAGGGGTTCATTTTTGGAAAGGTCAAGGTCACTGGGGTCAAAGGTCAAATGTTCGTTTTTCGCTACTCCTCCCAAGTCCTTGGTCCGATCTCGCCCAAACTTGGTGGGTGGATGTAAGTTGACCCCAGAATTGCCCTTGAGGGGTTCATTTTTGGAAAGGTCAAGGTCACTGGGGTCAAAGGTCAAATGTTCGTTTTTCGCTACTCCTCCCAAGTCCTTGGTCCGATCTCGCCCAAACTTACGGGTACGGGTACGTCACCCCATCCCCAACTTCCCTTCTTCCGGTCATATATCACTGGGGTCAAAGGTCAAATGTTCGTTTTTCGCTACTCCTCCCAAGTCCTTGGTCCGATCTCGCCCAAACTTACGGGTACGGGTACGTCACCCCATCCCCAACTTCCCTTCTTCCGGTCATATATTACACCCACGGGTACTTTTGACTAAACTTACGGGTACGGGTACGTCACCCCATCCCCAACTTCCCTTCTTCCGGTCATATATTACACCCACGGGTACTTTTGACTAAACTTACGGGTACGGGTACGTCACCCCATCCCCAACTTCCCTTCTTCCGGTCATATATTACACCCACGGGTACTTTTGACTAGTTATTATTAAATCACAGCACTTTTGATGCTGTGGTTTTCAAGAAAGGTGACATTTTTTGTATGATTTTCCAACAATGGTCGGCTGACCATCATTGGAAAACCCGACTATTTGTAAATGCTGCCCCCCCCCAAAAAAATGTATTACTTGTTCAAGTGCAAGCCAGATAGTCTGGTTCCTTGAGAACTATATTTGTTTTCATCTATAATGGAGTCAGGGAATTTCCGTACTCGTTCTTTCTGAACCACATTTTTTTTGTGAAGAAAAAAAAGTTAATAAAAAACAAACTTGGAACTCAACAGAAAAACAAACTGATTATTTTTCTTTTCTCCAGGGCTTATCTTCAGGCTCACCTTTGAATACCAATCTTGGACAGCAGCCCTCTGATGACCTCAGCTTTGTGTTCCGTCGTGTGGTTGTAAACACCATCAGGGTCCAGGGCTGTCAATCCCATTCCTTGAAACACCAGGAAAACACAAAACGTCACAATCATGAATAAATATGTGACCCGCTCCATCGTAATCAGGAATAAGTCGCTGAGGCCGTTTTACGCAATCGGCCATTAAAGTAAACGCATGGGTGAAAATCGTGACCAAGTCGATTTTCTGAGCATTGTATTTTTAGGAAGTGCAGTTATCACAGATTATTGTCGTTAATGTCTTGTATGTAAAAACAATCAATAAAGATGAAAATAAAGAGGATTTGTGTGCACTGTCCGTATGATTTTGGTCAATTTTGTTTATTTCAAAGCTGTTTTTCTCGGAATGTGGATTCGGGAAATAACTAGACACCTGCCATCTTTATCAGATCATAACTCGTTAACCTAAACAGATACACACTTGTGATGGGTATCATTAGAAATCATATGAAATTCCCTTTCTCACCATGTGCATATCTCAAAAGGTCATTTCAAGACTTATTCCTGATTTCGATGGAGCGGGTCACATATGTTGAACGTATGTGACCCAGCACGAGTAAATGAGACACTTTGAGGCAAAAATGAAAATTAAGATTTTGATTTCATCATTTAAAGCTAAACAAGCTTTAAAGGTAGTATACACCATTTGCAGATATCGACAATATTTATTACCGAATTATAAAGAAATATCTTACTTATTTGAAAGTATATAATGATTGTAGGCATCCAGCAAAATGATTGCGCTAGATATCCTGTAATTATTGTGAAAAATTGAATTTTATAAAAAAAAAATTCGCTCTCGCCGTCCGGCGAGAGCGAAAAATCACAAATAACATAAGAATAACGGCTCGACCCCGGTTGAAAACAAACGCTGTTTTTCGTGCTTTTCTCGGCATCCATTATGGTAAAACTTCGGAAAAGTCAGTTAAACGATATTTACTATGAAATACAACCCCCAAATCTACAAATTCATGATAATTCAAGCAATTACCAATGGTGTATACTACCTTTAAATGATGAAATCAAAATCTCAATTTTTATTTTTGCCTCAAAGTGTCTCATTTACTCGTGCTGGGTCACATATGGTTACGCACATCTTTTGATGACAGTTTTTAAACTTTTGGGTTTCCATGACAGCCTCTGTTCAACTTTTTAACAATGTCTAAAAATGTTTAACCAGTTCGCGTCGGGATTATTTTAACATCACCGAGCCGAGGGGCGGGATTATTTTTAACGAAACTCGATCCCAAGCGGGTTCAGGCCGATAGTGCCGGGAAGCACACCCACGCATTTCCGGCCTTGCTCGCTGCTGACAAACATTTCCGAACTTGAACTTGGCGTGTTTATGCGTCATCCGTTTTGAATTTGGGGAAAACGTTTATATACGTCATCTGGCGCGAACTGGTTAAACAAATATAAAAAAACCACAAAAAAGCTAGCTGTCATTGTATAACATTCAGTATGAAAAAATAATGGTATCGTTATTTTCGTCGGGCAACTCAAATCGACTCGAGTCGAGTCACAACGGAAATGACTCGACTTGACTAGCAGGCAAATGACTCAACTCGAATCCCTTATCAGGAGACTCAGTCGAGTAATAGTTTGAAGAAAACTTTAAAGAAAATATTTGCAATAACTTACAGTGCAAAATTTGTGAAAAAACGGCCGCACAGTCCGTGGTAAGCGAATGCGGCAGGATCTGGCATTGTTCAATGGGGACTATAGCTCACAACGTCACGTGTTTACATCTGTATTCAAATGTGCCGGGCAGTATGCGCACACATCGTGTTTTACATAAAATTTGCCTAAAGAGTGACGTCGCAGGTCAGATCGCCTTTGTATTATGTGACCTCTGATGTCATCTCTTAACAAAATTTATGTAAAACATGATGCGTGCGCATACTGCCGGGCACATTTGAATACAGATGTAAACAGAGGCCACATCGTCTATAGACTTGGACTTAGTATGCACTGGTGTACGTTGAATGCTGAATGCATCACTGCTGAATGCATCAAAGTGCACCAGACCTTTCCACCTGGGGCCAATTTCATAGAGCTGCTAAGCACAGAAATGTGCTTAGCATGACAATTTGTCCTTGGCAAAAACAAGGTTACAGACCAAATTTTCACCTAATCTTTATTGTTCTGGATTGATAATCGGCTGTTTTTTGCTTAGCATGAAAACACGTATAATTTTGGCTGGTAACCTGTTTTTAATGAGCAAGACTTTTTTGTGCTAAGCAAATTTTTTTGCTTAGCAGCTCTATGAAATTGGCCCCTGAGCACTGCGCTTCGTCTGGCAATTGAACCTGATTTCATGTTCAGCCCATCACCCACTTCCACAAACACCTTTGTGAATTCCCACTCGATCATAGCCAAGTAATTATTACGTCACGCGGTCCTAGTTTGGGACAGGTGTATAAATAATACCTGGCAAGTTGGGCAGGATAACTCTGTACCCCTGTGACGTCAGACCCTGTACAATGTGTCTGTATGCTTTGTGAGTGGCTGGCGCCCCGTGCACACAAACGATAACTGGATCGGTTGGCGACCCCTCGTCGGCGTACACTACCTGATGAATGTTGGGAAATAAAGTAGAACCAAAATATAGATTTACAGACCGAGGAATAATAACACCTGCCAATATCCTAAAATGTTTGCAGATATCAACATTTTTTACTACCAAATTAAGTTAAGAAATATCTTACTTATTTGAGAGTAAATAATGATTATAGCCATCCAGCAAAATGATTGCGCTAGATATCCTGAAATAGTTCAGAAAAATTTAATTGTATATATAAAAGAAATCACGATCGCCGGACGGTGGACGGCGATCGCGAAAAATTAAGAACAACATAAGAACCACTGCCCGACACCGGTTGAAAACGAACATAGTTTTTCTTGCTTTTCTCGGCATCCATGATTGTAAAACTTCGGACAGGTAAAGGTAGGATACACCAATGGTAATTGCTTGAATTATCATGAATGATTTGTAGGGTTGTATTTTATAGTAAATATCATTTAACTGACCTGTCCGAAGTTTTACAATCATGGATGCCGAGAAAAGCACGAAAAAATGTGTTTGTTTTTAACCGGCGTCGGGCGATCGCGAATTTGTCTTTATTAAAGTTTAATTTTTTCGGAATAATTACAGGATATTTAGCGCAATCATTTTGCTGGATGCCTAGAATCATTATTTACTTTTAAATGAGTAAGATATTTCTTAATAATTCGGTAGTAAATATTGTCGATATCTGCAAATGGTGTATACTACCTTTAACGTATTCGTAGTCTTGATACAAGGCCGTAAAATAGAGTGAACCCTTAGTTGCGGTGTACAAAATATATACGCTTCCAGCGCAGGGAGTCTTTTCTTTTAGTGTGATTTATTAATGGCTTTGTTGAAGGTCCCTGTTCATTTTTAACATCCGCCACTTAGTCTACTTGCTGGACCATCTCCATAAGAGGCATCAGTTTCTTGTTTTTGTCAACCCTTTCGTTTCTATATAACGCCGCATTGTATCATCATTGATTAATAAGTTTATGTTGAAGGGCATCGTTCAATTATGCATTATATAGCAGCTTAAACTCCTTTATAGCTTATAAAGCCACCTCAGCACCGAAATACAACACATTTTGGCCTAGTGTGAGACAGATGAGAGGAATATTTGGGGGATTTGTGCCTTTGATGATACAAGTATGACATTAGGCACACAGTCAGGGTACGTCACGAGAAAGATATTTGGATATAGGGCCATCGCAGTTTTGTCTTTCGAAAACAATATAGGTAGAATAACAAGCAATTTTTAACCTTTTAAAAAGTGGCTTGTTTTTTTACCTCATGAGACATTTCTTCAAAGGACCAATCGGCGATGGCCCTGTAGCCAAATATCTTTCTCATGTCGTACTCTGACGGTGTATGTGCCACATTTCATGCCTGTATCGTTAAAGGCGCGATCACATCATCTATCTGCCGTACTATAGACAGGCGAGTTGGTCTCTTCAATATATCCTGGTTCTCGAAATCTGATCTCTCCAATAACCTTAGCCCGTTCGCCGTTGTTGCGCGCAGCTAGCTCTGCCAAGACGAGTTGGTGTAGTGTTTTGTACCTGGGAACATACGCTCATTTTCCTTTTAAGGATTTTCGAACATTGCAGCTAAGTCACAAGCCTAAGTCACATTTGCCGCGGCGGCCGTGGTGCTAAAATATGTGCGGCCAATAGCAATTATAGAGCCGCCGAAGCATTCCCACGGTCACATATTGTAGCAGTCACATAATTATGTTAGGGTAGCCGCAAGGCGTATTTTGAATTTGTGGAAAAAGAAAACCTGCGGCGGCCGTACGGCCGTTGAAGTGATGGCACACGGTCGCCTTAGGGCATCCCTGCGGCGGCCGTAGGTTTTTGACAAAAACCAAGACAAACGCAAGGTAGCCGCAGGGCGCCCACGAGGCCGTGGAAATCTTGCGGCCGCCGTAATTTGTTTGGGGTCCGCAAAGGTCGGTTGTAATTCATAAGACTCCAGGGCAGCCGCACGGCCACCATACGCCCGACGTATGATCGTCGTGAAACCGCTCTACGGAATGGCTACGGCGTGTCTAATTGCTACGGCGAACCTAGAAATGAAAACATATACTCCCACGGCGACCCCGACGGCCTGTAAAAGATAGGGATACGCCTATAGGGCGACCCTGAGGCCACCGCAGATCATCTGCGGCCGCCGCAGGTATCTCTCGATTTCGGGGGGTTACGGCCGCCGTATCCTAGCCGTAGAGCAAATGTGACTTAGGTGTAGGCCTAACTTGGATTCTGATGTCATCAGCAATGACGGGTAGGTTTCATTTTTCAACATTAAAGGGACTGTATACAACATTTGATTTGGGTGTAATTTTCAAAAATAGATTCTGGGGTTCTAATAATTGAATTGGAGTTGCTTGGATGTCGCCCTACTTATTTGGCTAAATAGATGATATTCTGAAATTGAGTGCTAATTGCACATTGCATTAAAATAAGGTTTTAACTAAAGTTCATTACCAAACTATCCAGATTAACCGCTATAGACTCCACGCGTTAGGAAGGAGCCGGAGGGCAATGTTTTGTATCACCTGGACAAAGTTAACAATGGTAAACATCCTGTGCGTTAATCGTCGCTAAAAAGCAAAACAAAGAACACCTTAAAAAGAAATACACTTAAAAAGTCCCGGGTTCAGGATTGATCCGGATCAGGGTTTCATGGGTCTGACACCCTTCCGGGTCAGAATGACTCTTCGTTGGCTCCTTTCGGGGTCCTTTTTACCCGGAAAGGTGTTATCCTAACCGGGAAAAGTGTCAGGTCCATATGGAACCCTGATCCAGATCAAATCTTACCTGGGACTTTTTAAAGATAATGGTTGCTCCTTTGTGAATTATCCCCATTGAATATTGAATTATAAATCATAATAGTAAACTTTTATGTTTGGCCTTTTCATCGACATTTACCCCCTCCCCCTCCCCTCATGGCAATTACCTGTCACTGGCTGCACTTCAAGTTGTAGCATTTGTGTGTTGTGAAATTTGTTCGTTCGAAGCAGCAACAGTTCTCTAAATCGAACTGACCTGACAAAGTTTTAGCTCTGCAAATGCTGTATATGAAATTCAAAGAAAATAACATTGATAAGATTTTGACAGTGTAACCAACTTCTTAGGAACTTTTTCCAAAAATGCGTCTCGGAGACGCATATTTGGACTTTTGATTAATTCTTTAAAATGACAGCATATCGGAAGGAACAATTTCACAGGGAGTCTTTAATTCTTGACATCATGTAAGATGATAAACAATAATTTGCTTGGTTACTTTTTGGATAGTTGCAAACAGTGTATACGTTCCTCTTTATTAGATGCGACGATTGACGGTTACGCGCGAGTAGGTGAACGAGTAACGAATACAAAGAAGCTCTTAAATTATTCATTCTCGGCACTGCGCGCTTCAGTGAATAGAACAATTATGGAGCAGCATTTTTTTCCATCCATTGCCAAAAAACAAACAAACCAACAATTTGCAAACTGAAGGCAAAAACAGGTATAGCTCGGTTTCTTTGTATGTATTCCTAGAAATGATGATAATGTTGAAGCTATCCGCTGGTTCACAATCGACTCCATTGGAATAACGAATGAAAACCTGTTCATACCATTTCAATCATAATAAAGAACGTGTACTAACATTAATGAAATTCGGGTCAGTTCTTAAATAAGATGGGTCCCAAAATGTGACATTTGTGTGTGTTGCGGTTATACCTGACCGATTGAAATTCTCCTCCAAGTGTCACTGAAATTAACTTCCAACTTAACTTAATGAACTTGTTTTGCAGGTATACTTTGTTCTATGTAATCGCTCTAGGTGATTTTACTATTAAAAGGCATCAAAGAATGTGCCCTGAATTCAGTGGCGGCACCAGACTCCGGGGAAATTTAGATTCTAGATGCCCTGTGGTGCAATCCTAGGCATTTCCTGGCCACTTTCCCCTTGCTTTTTTGAGCTGAAAATGCATGAAAACGTTTTCGACGCTGCCACCACGCCGCTATGTTTTTCTGTATACAAGGATCCAACAACCATTATAATAAGCAGTGGAGACGAAGATCACTTATTACCTAGATACTCTAAACAGGTGGACTATCAAACAAGAACTATCCAATCAGAGCACGAAGCTCATCAGCGTTTCCCAGCGCCGCGCCTAGCGCCTACCTAGCCTATAGTCGGTGGTCCGCTGTATGTAGCTCTCTAGAGGCGATTAGGCGTAATTTTTGAAGGCCGTATGATTATTTCATCAACGGATTTTCGATCGTTACATCGACGAGAATGGACGGAGTAGTAGTTTATGTTGTGCTGCGGACATCGGCAATGGCAGGTAGATTCGATTGTTCATAACGCACCAAATTCCGCTTTTAAATTATAGTGATTGAGTCAATTAATGTTTGTTCAGGGATTGAACGCTGCGTACGTTTTAAATGTACTGGACCTATTTTCATAACATACCAACTCGGGTCATTAATCTTGGCCCATGAGCCGTTTTTTGCATGAATTTTAGACCCAATAAAATACGGGCCCTTTAGTATATATTGCGCATGCTTTTTTAGTGATGATCATAATTTTAGGCAAGGAATGAACCCCTCGTTGAAAAATATGTGATAGCATTGCAGCAATGGCAGCTTTTTAATCGTTTATCATCGTTTGTATTTTGTTTAATGGCCAATAATGCTTGTTACCACCTAATTAATCCGGTAACAAACATATTGGCGGCCATTTTGAGAAAAACAACGACAACACCCACAAATTAGCTGCCACCGCTCATTCTGCAATGCTATCACACATTTTTCAGCTCTAGGTGTGCATATACCTTGCCAAAAATCGTTATGAGAATTACTCTTCTCGGTTATTCGATAACGGTGGCATAATTGTTAATATAATTTTGTAAATATATTTCTTTGCATTTTTACGTTTTTTTAAATATATTTGTTTGCATTTGAAGTGCTGGTATCATGTCATCAAATCTGCTTAATTGGATCGGAGTACAACCCACAGTCTGGGAACCCACCCCGTTGGTTTCTACCGTACAAAGATCCGTGTGAATGCACCGCTGTGCGTCTCGGCGGGATGCGCATCCCTGCTTCGTCATACCAGCAAAAGGCGCCCCACTACCTGGACGAGCTTTTCCTCAGCGAGGACTCCGACGAAATTCGAGCTTACTTCAACTGTAGCTCAGCACCTACGTCCGGCGACCACGGCAAGTCCGGCGACTACGGCGAGTCCGTCGACCACGGCGAGTCCGGCGACCACGGCAATCCCGGCGACCACGGCGAGGCCGGCGACCACGGTGAGGACACCGACCACGGCGAGCCCGGCGACCACGTCGATCCCGGCGACCACGGCGAGCCCGGCGACCACGGCGAGACCCGGCAACCACGGCGAGCCCTGCGACTACGGCGAGCCCTGCGACCACAGCGAGCCCGGCGACCACGGCGAGCCCTGCGACCACAGCGAGCCCGGCGACCACGGCGAGCCCGGTGACCACGGCGAGCCGTGCGACCACGGCGAGCCCTGCGACCACGGCGAGCCCGGCGACCACGGCGAGCCCGGCGACCACGGCGAGCCCGGCGACCACGGCGAGCCCGGCGACCACGGCGAGCCCGGCGACCACGGCGAGCCCGGCGACCACGGCGACCCCGGCGACCCCGGCGACCCCGGCGACCCCGGCGAGCCCGGCGACCACGGCGAGCCCGGCGACGACGGCGAGCCCGGGGACGACGAGGCGAGCCCGGCGACCACGGCGAGCCCGGCGACCACGGCGAGCCCGGCGACCACGGCGAGCCCGGCGACCACGGCGAGCCCGGCGACCACGGCGAGCCCGGCGACCACGGCGAGCCCGGCGACCACGGCGAGCCCGGCGACCACGGCGAGCCCGGCGACCACGGCGAGCCCGGCGACCACGGCGAGCCCGGCGACCACGGCGAGCCCGGCGACCACGGCGAATTTACATTTATATACCGATATGGTTTTGTTTTCTCTTTTGGCAGCGACAGCTGTCTGTCTGAATGGAGAGCCTCTTGGAATGGAGAGTAAGACAATCACCGATGATCAGATCAGTGCGTCCAGTAGTTGGAGCTGTTGTCGTGCCCGGATGGGACGACTCAACCTTCACGGTGTATGGTCACCATTGAAGTAGGTATCAAAGGGAACTGTATTTAACCGTCGCTTATTAGCACCCATCACTATAAAAGGAGTCGCCAATGATGTACGCACATAATGCCAAGATTTTAGACAACCCCCCCGTACTGCATAAGCATGACAAACGCATACACCCACATTTCTGTTTTACTTTTCAGACTACCCTATTTTATGACCATTTTATTGCTGTACTATAGGTTGCCTCAGCTATTTATACAAAAATATTTTTCGTTCAAATTTGTTTAACTCTGGCACATTAAATATCGTCCGAGAAAAAATAGCAAATAAAATTATTTTCTTTTTCACGGAGGAAAGGCAAACTAGCACTGAAAGTAAACCTACAAAAATTAAAAAATACCGGTAACATTAATATCAAGTGTATTGAAACTTGAAAAATCAAAAGTCTTGAAAAGGCTTCAATAGTTTAATCGTTCTAATTTTTTGCCAATTTCTCAGCTGATCAACGTGAGTTGGTTTGCGGAGCGTGTTCACGTCATTGTTCTTATCTCCCTTCATTCATGGTGCACAGTGCCACCGATTCCTGGATCCAGGTGAACCTGGTAGAAAGTACAGTGGTGTCTGGTGTCATCACACAAGGCGGGTCGTACAATGGCAATCATATATGGGTAAAGAAGTACAAGGTGGCCTATCAGAAAAATGCCACATCTGCACTTGAACACGTGACCAATGCAAAAGGAAACGTCAAGGTAATGTTCTTTTAATTTTGCTGCCTTTTCCCTTGTATTTTTATCAGAAACTGAGGGCATCGGCGTACCTCAAAACAGTTCCCGCCTTTATCAAGTTTTACCAATGGGAAAAATTACCAAGAATTTGTACTTTAAATTTCATTATTAAGTGAACAAAAGAAATTGGCAAGGTGGGACTCGAACCTGCGACCTCCGGAATACTGAACCGGCGCTCTACCAATTTAGCTATTTTGCCCTATGTTTGCGGTCTCCCAAATTGTCAGTATCTTTGTTTGAGGGCGCTAGTCGGAAGTCATAAACACCAGAAAGCCATGAGTAGCAGCCTCGAACCAATTAGGAGGCCGCCAACAAAATTCGTCTTATATCAATCAATATCAAACTTTATGCTAATCACGTCTAGTGTGTGATTGAGTCAAGAACACATCAGACTAATTCAGTTAACATTATGTTTAAAATTGATAGATTTCAGATAAAATGGATCTATGAATGCTGCTTTTATTGCAACAGCTTAGATGAATTCAATTTATAACAACAAATATTCCCGAGACAATGTTTAAATAGAGTGACCGACATTTGAAATTGAACCTTTGAATTTTATTCAAATTCACGAACTTTCACATTCCATTTCGTCCAAGGAAAAAGTTCACACGCTTTTATTTCACCAAATCAATTTAGTCATTTACCATTGAACTTTAAAGTTAGGTCACTCCATCTAAAAAGTGGCTCGGGAATTTTCTTCATTGCAGAACAAAATCGTCTAAATTATTGCTTAGACGATTTTGATCTGTAATGACAAAATATTATCGACATGGTGTTTATCGACAATGATAAATAAATGCATTGGTATGGTTAAAGCGTGTACATTTTATTTTTCTGTGACGAAATTAAATGTGATAGTTGGTGAATTTGAATTTAAAATGTTTTAAAATAACCGGGAAAACCTATAATTTCGAGGAATTACCTCCCCTTTTCCAGTATTGTCCCGCTTATACAAAATAATAAAACGTGTAATCTTTTCTTTTGTTGCAGGAGTTCAATGGAAACACCGATGCCAACACTGCTGTTACTAATATGTTTAATGAGAGCGTGGTGGCGACAGTAGTGCGCATTGAGCCTACTGATTATGTCTTTTGGGTTTTTCTGCGATTGGAGTTGCTTGGATGTCGCCCTACTTAATTTAGCTAAATAGATGATATTCTGAAACTGAGTACTGATTGCACATTGCATTAAAATGAGGTTTTAACAACAATTAATTACCAGACTATCCAGAATAACCGCTATAGACGCTACGCGTTAGGAAGGAGCCAGTGGGCAATGTTTTGTATCGCCTGGACAAGGTTAACAAGGGTAAACATCATGTGCGTTCATCGTGGCTGGAAAACAAAACAAAGAAAACCTCTGAAAAACAGCTAAAAAGGTTCAGGGCCAGATTTGATCCGGATCAGGTTACCATTTAGGACTGACACTTTTCTCGGTTAGAATGACACTTTTCCGGGTCAAAATTAACCCTAAAAAGAGCCAACGAAGAGTCATTCTGACCCGGAAGAGTGTTAGGCCCCTGATCCGGATCAAATCTGACCTGGGACTTTTTAAAGTGTATTTCAGAGATGTTCTTTTTTCCCCTTTTCAGCCACGATAAACGCACAGGATGTTTACCATTGTTTGTCCAGACGATACAAAACATTGCCCTCTGGCTCCGCCCTATAACGCGCAGAGTCGATCTATTTCTCGCTAATTTGGTAATGGACTTGTAGGCCTCATTTTAATGCAATAGGCAAGCATTCAGTTTCAGAATAGCATCGATTATCCATTCGAATTTTGATGCTGTTCGAGCGGATAATAATTTAGATGATTATTTTGTTGAAATTGCATGACGCAAGAGTATTCTTTTTTTGGGGGGGGAGCGTAATTAGACAACAACATTTAACAATATTTAGACTAGCACTAAAGTTCGCGCAAAACCAAACGATGCAGTGATTAAGTATTAGACGCTTATTTGACGAAATTTACCGAATTGTGGCACTATGACTAAAACTAAAATATACTATTTAGTGCGGTGAAAAAAATGCCCTTAAACATAGTTTCGTTGTGTGCTTATATAGCTTGTGAGACTACATATTTACGTATTAATTTTGAAAACGTTACTTTCCGTACAAGACGTCTAAACTATATTCTGATTATGAGCGTCGGTCTAGATCATTTGGGAGTAATGGTTACTTTAATACCATTTTATTTTAAAATGTTATCGTCTCACTCAGTAGTTCATTATTATCCTTGTTTATCTAAATACATAATATGTAAATACTTGTACTGTGTAAACAAATCATATTTATCTTTAACATTTTTCTCTGCATGTCTATATCAGTTCATCTTAAATTGATGCACAAATATTAATAGTTGTGGCACTTAATATGATCAAATTGACTATTTAGCACGTTCTAAATTATAAGAGCAATGTACTCTAATTTTGAAAATTTGTTTGACAAAAACTTTCATTTTTGTAGAAGTCCAAATACTATACGTATTGAGTATGAGAACATATTTTTTGAAGTACGGCTACGCTTACCTTACTGTCCACAGCATATTTATAGCTCATTCTTTCGACAGATTAACTCACCACTTATTCAAGAAAACTGCGGAAAAGTGGTTAACACAAAATAATCAAGTTCATAACCTCATTTTTTGAAATGCCGTTGTTATGCACCGCGTGTAGAGTAGTTACGAAAGAGAACAAAATGTTACAGTTTTATGTGACAACGTTCAATATGCAATGGACCTTATTCGCGAGGAAGCCATTTTGGTTGTGTTCTCTGTGTGCGTTTTATGAATTGTGAACTGTTGAATGGGATGGTGCCAGACTATTTTTGCATGTTAGCCTCACTTTCAATATTTTTTTTAAAATGTGGCACAAAACAATATGGTAAATGTTTAATAAAAAAACAAATATTCATTTGAGAAGACTGGTATTAATGTGTAATTAACTTTAGGTCATTGATATTCCTTAAGTTATAAAACAAGAAATTGTTGCCTCACTTTCAATTCAATATGGCCGACTCGTGAATAAAGCCCATACTCTTAGACATTCGAAAAATATAATATTTATGCCTTGTTCATTATTCATATAAAACATGTAGATAGAGATGACACTAATAACTTGTCTACATATTAGAAGTTGGTTAGCAATGTGGAATACAAAGTCGTAAATTTGTGGAATTCCTGGCATTGAGAGTTGTAAAGAAGATTTTGTTTTAAAGGTGGTATGCCACCTGATATTTCTATCGATGTATTTTGTTGCATGCCTGACTACGCATCCTTAGCAACAAACGTAGAGGAATTTGACGTCACTGCCCCAACGCGAGTTGAATAATAGTCTAAACAAATCACATTCTGTTTGGCCCAAACCCCGGGAAGTAAACGCACTTATAAGCACTTAATTGTTTTTAAGGAATACAGTGATCCAGTGAATGTCCGACACAATTCTGAAACAACAGACAAGCAATGCTAACCGTCAACAACAGATCATTTGCGAACAACTCTGTTTTCGTTTTCTTCAAAAGTTGCGCGTTTATGTCATACTTAACATATTTTGCGCAATTCAACTCAAAATAAAAGTCTTACCACTTTAGTGTTTTACGCATGGATGACCTGTCACAGAAGCGTTTCTTCAGAACTGGTATGGTTTCTATGGTTACAGGATAGAGCAGGGAGTCTATTCTTTTAGTGTGATTTATTAATGGCTTTGTTGAAGGTCCCTGTTAATTTTTAACATCTGCCACTTAGTCTACTCGCTGGACCATCTCCATAAGAGGCATTAGTGTCATGTTTTTGTCAACACTTTCGTATCTATATAATGTCGCATCGTATCATCATTGATTAATGAGTTTACAGTTAATGGCATCGTTTAATTATGCATTGTAGCAGCTTAAAACCCTCGATAGCTTATATAGCTATCACAGCACTGAAATAGAACACACGTAGATCTAGTGTGAGACACTATAAATATTTGAAAATATTTGAAATATAAATTAAATATTTGGGGGATTTGTGCCTTCAGTGATACAAGTATATGACATTAGGCACACAGTCAGGGTATGTCATGAGAAAGATATTTGGATATAGGGCCATCGCAGATTCGCCCTGCTTCGGCCTATCGTATAGTGACTGTGCGCGTTGCAACAAGTGTACGTCTTTACATGGTTTTTCATTCTGAATCAGGGTAAAAATACAACAGTTTTCGGTCATGCCGCCTAGGTGTGTAGCTGCTAGGTGTAGCAAAACTACTAAGGATGAAGTAAGGCTTCATTTGTTTCCGGCGGATCCTCAAAAATCGGAGGATTTGGACAGCCAAAGTGAAGCTTACCGGAGCGAAGTGGTCCGGGCGGGCCTAGTGATTTTCGGCCCTCTGCAGCGAACATTTTGAGCGGTCGTGCTTCGACCTAGAGCGCCTAGAGAGACCCCATCTTTATCCTCGCTCGAGTCCGTGTCTGAATAAGAAATACTGTGATTTGAATCAGACGAATCAGTACTGTTTTCGTCGGATTCACCAAAAACCGAGTAAGAACTTCACGATCGTCCACGTGAAATTCGATTACCGTGCACAAAGCGTACGCGATTCGTGGGTGCACCAACACACAACAATGTGCACCTGTCCCAAGCTATCCGCGATTTCCATCCTCGAACTCATCCGCGAACTCATCCTCGAACTCCTGAAATATAAAACACATGCATCAAAAGGAGGTCCAAAAAGACGTCGTCTGCGCGCGCTGCGCGCGCGATCGAGAACTAGAACTAAATTAAAAACCACGCAAGCTGCCCAAATATTATTTGGGCAGCTTGCGTGGTTTTTTTAAAGACGTCTTTAAACTCTGTGCACAAAGTCTATGGAGAAAAGTGTAATTTTGAGTTGTCGAGGATGGACATTATTAGTGGCCCGATTCAGCCTTATCCAAAATTAAGTGTTCCCTGTAGCATGATCTTTCAGATTCTGCAATAAAAAAATCTACTTTGAAGATTTTGGGGGGGGTACTTTTTTTTAAAGACGTCTTTAAACTCTGTGCACAAAGTCTATGGAGAAAAGTGTAATTTTGAGTTGTCGATGATGGACATTATTAGTGGCCCGATTCAGCCTTATCCAAAATTAAGTGTTCCCTGTAGCATGATCTTTCAGATTCTGCAATAAAAAAATCTACTTTGAAGATTTTGGGGGGGGTACTTTTTTTTAAAGACGTCTTTAAACTCTGTGCACAAAGTCTATGGAGAAAAGTGTAATTTTGAGTTGTCGAGGATGGACATTATTAGTGGCCCGATTCAGCCTTATCCAAAATTAAGTGTTCCCTGTAGCATGATCTTTCAGATTCTGCAATAAAAAAATCTACTTTGAAGATTTTTGGGGGGGGGTACTTTTTTTTAAAGACGTCTTTAAACTCTGTGCACAAAGTCTATGGAGAAAAGTGTAATTTTGAGTTGTCGATGATGGACATTATTAGTGGCCCGATTCAGCCTTATCCAAAATTAAGTGTTCCCTGTAGCATGATCTTTCAGATTCTGCAATAAAAAAATCTACTTTGAAGATTTTGGGGGGGGGTACTTTTTTTTAAAGACGTCTTTAAACTCTGTGCACAAAGTCTATGGAGAAAAGTGTAATTTTGAGTTGTCGAGGATGGACATTATTAGTGGCCCGATTCAGCCTTATCCAAAATTAAGTGTTCCCTGTAGCATGATCTTTCAGATTCTGCAATAAAAAAATCTACTTTGAAGATTTTTGGGGGGATAATTTTGTTTAAAGACGTCTTTAAATTTCACGCATGTTCTATTTTATTTACAAACTGTAGATTTTGAAGCTGGGTTTGGTGATGAAGTAAATATCGAAGTGATTTTTTTGTTGAATATAAATATCTTTTAGAATAATTATGTGTTAAAATTGTGTAGAATAAAAATTTGACTTTTATTATGTTTATTTATTTTGAATTTCGTTCAATGAAATCGCAAGACTGATTGGGCAGCTTGCGTGGTTTTTAATTTAGTTCTAGTTCTCGATCGCGCGCGCAGCGCGCGCAGACGACGTCTTTTTGGACCTCCTTTTGATGCATGTGTTTTATATTTCAGGAGTTCGAGGATGAGTTCGCGGATGAGTTCGAGGATGGAAATCGCGGATAGCTTTGGACAGGTCAATGTGCTATAGTACACACGCGAACCCGTCTCGTACCTAGACGTCGCATACCGACTATCAAGAATTTGTCCGGGTCCTGTCTTGGTTTACGTCACTCGTTTTTAGTGGCCGCGAAATTTAAAAAGGGGGGTCACTTTTTTGACGGCAAATTACCACACTAAACGTACACTAGAACCAGTTTTGCTTTTTATTCACATTTAATACACATAAATCTACTAAATTCAAACAAAAAATGCGTAATGAAAATGTTAGACTGCATGTTTCCTTTAAAACATTTTAAATACTCACTGGTACATTTTTGCTTTTCTTTTTTTATTTAAAACAAATACATCTATTTGTCAAAACTCGAATACTGCTGTACAAAAGAAATTCGTCGTTTCTATTTGGATACTGATATATCACAAACAATTATATTTCTCGGAACTACCCATCAATTCCAGGACCCAGATAAATCATAAATGAATGAGGACAAACTAATTTCGTAAAGAGATTTCGTAGCTTGTAGACCGTTCCTGGGGATCTCATGGACGGGTATACTCCTAATTGCTGCTACTTCTTGGGCTACGAGCTTGGCCATTGTCGGGTTGCTGAAATGGACTGTCTGCCACGTATTTCTAGGTGGAAATTAGGGTGCATCCGTCTCGAGAAGGAGCCGGTCTAGGGGAATGTTTCTGGCCACATCCCGGGGACCAGTGGCCCCCCAAGCGTTTTCTTCAAAAGTTGCGCGTTTATATCATACTTAAAATATTTTGCGCAATTCAACTCAAAATAAAAGTCTTATAACTTCAGTGTTTTACGCATGAATGACCTGTCACATAAGCGTTTCTTCAGAACTGGCATGGTTTCTATGGTTACAGGATAGAGCAGCGAGTCTACTCTTTTAGTGTGATTTATTAATGGCTTTGTTGAAGGTCCCTGTTAGTTTTTAACATCTGCCATTTTATTCTACTCGCTCCATCTCCATTAGGAGGCATCAGTGTCGTGTTTTTGTCAACCCTTTTGTATCTATATAATGCCGCATCGTATCATCATTGATTAATGAGTTTATAGTTAATGGCATCGTATAATTGTGCATTGTAGCAGCTTAAAACCCTCGATAGCTTATATAGCTACCACAGCACTGAAATAGAACACACGTAGATCTAGTGTAAGACAGATGAGAGAAATATTTGGGGGATTTGTGCCTTTGATGATACAAGTATGACATTAGGCTTACAGTCAGGGTATGCCATGAAAAAGATATTTGGATAATAGGCCGGGCCATCGCAGATTTGTTCTTCGAAAAAATATACATGAGAATAACAAGCAATTTTCTAACTTTTAAAAAGTGGCTTGTTTTTCTACCTCATGAGACATTTCTTCAAAGGACAAATCGGCGATGGCCCTGTAGCCAAATATCTTTCTCATGTCGTACTCTGACGGTGTATGTGCCAAATTTCATGCTTGTATCGTCATAAAAGGCGCAATCACATCATCTATATGCCATACTAAACAGGCGAGTTGGTCTCTCCAATATACCCTGGTTCTCTCCGAAATGTTGTCTCTCCAATAACCTTAGCCCGTTCGCCGTTGTTGCGCGCATCTAGCTCTGCCAAGAAGAGGTGGTGCAGTGTGTACCTGGGATCATATGCTCATTTCCCATCAAAAGATTTTCGATCATTGCAGCGCAGCTGGGAGCGAGAATGAACGGAGCAGTAACTTGGATTCTGGTGTCATCAGCAATGACGGGTAAGTTTTAGTTTTCTACATTAAAGGATATGTACAACATTTGCTTTTGGTGTAATTTTCAAAAATAGATTTGGGGATTCTAATAGTTACAGCAAATATTGTTACATTGAGTTGTTTTGGGTTCGTATATAATGCTGAAATAGTCAAGAAAACTAATCATGTTTTTTTGGTCAGGTCCATGGCCACAATTAATACGAAATTGAGAAATGTATATACGTTGGGGAATTGTAAGGTTAGATAATCAGTATTTTGCACCCCTTTACATGCGTATTATCCCTTGCAAAAAAAATGCGGAATAACTAAATAATAAAAAGTAGAGGCAGTATATATACTTGTAAAAAAGGCTGGTTTTTTTCCTCAACGCTGATCGGAAGTCCAGCGCCGTTGGAAATTGATACAAAAAAGACTGTGAAACACTGTGATTCGAAAGACTGCCAATCGTTGAGAAATTTGATACAAAAATAACACTTTACCTGAAAATGTCAGCTCACCAGGAGCCACGATTTTACATGATGTTTCAGACCGTCATTACCTAACAGTTCAGTAAAGTATTTCTTGATAATTTAGGCTTTTAAATGTTGTATACATATACCGTTAATACAAAAAAAATAGAAGCGCGTGAAACTGAAGAAATTAAATGTGAGAGTTGCTATATGATGAATTGTAATAAAAGATGTTTCAAAATAGCCGAGAAAACCTATACAGGTTGAGTATTTTCCCCTCAAGTGCACGACGTAGAGTATCATGTTGGGGACAACGAATTATTCTGACTACACCGTGGGAATCCCATTAATTTAAAAGCCGCATGGAGTAATTTGTTTCACGCCAACTGACTTGTTGCCTTCATTGCACCATCTTTAATCATTTCGACCCCCTGGGTACGTTCCGTTTTCTAAAGGTTCGTTGTTTACACAACTGTGTAATTGCCTAGACCAACCTTGATTGCTACTGAGGAGTCTTTGTTTGTTACTAACAACCGCGTCCGTTTGTACGCAGTGCCGCGCTGTTTCATAACGATTCGTGACTGTTTACGAACGAGATGGTATTCATTGTTCAGTTTCAAGGGGATATTTTCGTTAGTTTCAAGACGGTGTTTTGCTTTAGCTAGAAACTGTAATTACCAGGGAATGCTCATTGGCTGTTACGTTGCCCGCTTCTAGCGTTAGCTCCACCCATGCTGTAAATTCGTTTCTTCGTGAAATCGCTGACGCACACCTGCTGCCTCATTTTGCATCAGCATCCGGTGCAATATTCACGAGGAAGATGTGAACTTTATTGAATTCCCTTGGTAGATAATATGATGTGAAGGACACACAGAGTAGTTTAATGTTCGAGTTAGAAACTATTGCCCTTATTACTCTGAAAACAAAAACCACCCAATTCAAGCTGACCAGGATTGACAGACTGTAAAACACTGTGATTCAAAAGACTGCCAATCATTGAGAAATGTAATAAAAAATAACAACTTTAGGCCTACTTGAAAATGTCAGCGCACCAGGAGCCATGATTTTACATGATGTTTCGGACCGTCCTTCCCTAACAGTTTAGTAAAGTATTACGTGATAATTTAGGCTTTTAAAAATATATATTGGCAAATGTTGTATACATACCGTTAATAAAATTTAATTTTTTTTTTTTAAGAATTGGTTTTGTAGAAGCGTGTGAAACTGAAGAAATTAAATGTGAGAGTCGCTATATGATGAATTTGAATAACAAATACAATAACACGTACAAATTTGCACTCGATGAGCTCCATGCATCGCTCCTGAATTCGGTTATTTCCGCTACGTCCGCAAAGCCACAGGCACGATCTACACTGTTTTTTTTCGGGGGGATGTCATTTTCTGCCATTTTCTTTCGAAAATAACACGATAAAACGCATGGGGTTCACAGACAGATTTTAAAAATAATTCAGTATATCACTGCTACATCCTTTTTAAACGTATCCATGAAAAAAAATAGTGGGTTCGAAGCAGGATTTTTCACAATTTATCGATTATTATTGCCCTTTTTAGGGGAGGTATTTGTTAACGCCGTTTGGGTATTTGTGCACAATCTCCACGTACGTGCATCAACGGTACGTCAACCTTTATTTTTTCTAAATGCTTTTTTCATTTTCAATACAATTTTTGTCATTGGATGATAAAAATTTAGGTAAATAACAACTTTTTTTCAACTACAAAAGACGAGATGTTAAGATTGGATGCCAAAAACTCTTTATTTTTCGCGTGAGAAAATTGTTCCTCCCTATTTTGAGAATGGACCGTACCACAGCGTTTTGCAATCACAGCCTCGAAGGGCCCCCCTCCGCCCCCCCCCCCGGACTACACCGTGGGAATCCCAATAATTTAAAAGGCATAGGAGTAATTTGTTTTCCGCCAACTGACTTATTGCCTTCATTGCATCATCTTTAATAATTTCGACCCTCTGGATGCGTTCCGTTTTCTAAAGGTTCGTTGTTTACACAACTGTGTAATTGCCTAGACCAACCTTGATTGCTACTGAGGAGTCTGTTTTTGTTACTAGAAGCCGTGTCCGTTTGTACGCAGTGCCGCGCTGTTTCATAACGATTCGTGACTGTTTACGAACGAGATGGTGTTGATTGTTCAGTTTCAAGGGGATATTTTTGTTAGTTTCAAGACGGTGTTTTGGTTTAGCTAGAAACTGTAATTACCAGGGAATGCCCATTGGCTGTTACGTTGCCCGCTTCTAGCGTTAGCTCAACCCATGCTGTAAACTTGCGCCAATTATAAATGTTTCTACTTTCCTTGCAAGTGCAGGCTCGTTCTTGATTGGATGTAGGTTGGCTAAGACGTCAGCCTGGTCTGTGGTCTGCGGCTACTTGGCTGACGTGGCAAACTACGTACGTTTGAGTACTTTTCTATATACGATGAACGCTAACGAAGAGTTTAGCATTTCGTCTATAACTACGGTTTCGAGCTACGACATTATTTAGTCTCTTTCCTGTCAGTCTAATCGTCGTTCAGTGCTGTACATGCGTAGCTGCCTATTAAAGTCGCGTTGGTGTATCGATCGTTAAAGTCGCTGTTGAATAAATCCAAAACCAAATCTCAATCTTTGCATTATTGGGCAAAGCTTCGGTTTAGTTTAAAGTTGAGGCGCTTACCGATTGTTGTCGAGTTATAAACGTGCGTATAGTAGCACTTTAGTTGGCGTTGTCGTGTGAGTCGTTGATAATTACATCCTAGCGGATTGGTGCTCAGAATTCACCTAAATCTTGGAGAATGGACGGAGCAGCAGCTTTGGTGCTGATGCTGTCAACAACTGCAGGTAAGATGTATTATCTGTCATATGTGGTATTTTCTCGAATCATTGACCTGTTTGTGAGCATTTGTAGACAATCTCCATCAGGATCAGGGACGTAGTGTGTTATTATTAATAAATCTTTCTGGTAATGAAACTAAGGATTCCTCAAAATCGCCCTAGGCACTGTAGCTCGCAAGCCTGAAGAAATATGTAGAGAGAAGACAATGAGAAGAATGTACAGTTTTGGAGGTGGGGAAAAAACCCACGGAATCAGGCAGGGACCGCTACGCCAACCTGATTCCCTCTCATTTTGTTGTGTGTGATCCTTTCGTTTCTAAAGCAATATTCATCAACAATCAATTCAAAGGTAGGATACACATTGGTAATTCAATTTTTCGGAACAATTACAGGATATCTAGCACAGTCATTTTGCTGGATGCCTGGAATCATTATTTACTTTTAAATAAAGATATATTTCTTAATAATTCGGTTGTAAAATTGTTCGATATCTGTAAATGGTTCACCCTACTCTTAAGAACTGCAATGCCTAAAAAAACGCATAATTTACCCAAAGATGATCGCATTGGTAACAGTGTTGTAAGTCTCGAGACCTGGGCCGATATTCATAAAAGCCTGCTAAGCCGAGTTGGCTGCTAATATGGCCCCTAGTTGACAGCTAAGCCTAGTTGGAAGCTAAGTGACATTTATAAAACTTTGCTAAGCTTATTTTGTTGCCAAGTTGGCTGCTATTTAGTGTTAACGTTAGAGTTGATCTGGGGTGTCTTAAGTCACTATTTCGCAAATTATCCTCACCCAGCATAGGGCTAGATTCTCCACAACCAATAGAACATTGGGATACCTAACAAATTGATAGGCTTTCAAAACTCAAATCTGAATTCAATAACCATGTTATACAATAATTTTATACTCTTGCTTTTGTGCAGAGTATAAACTAACCTTTACCAAAAAATGAGGTTCGTCAAGAATTATATAACACTATATATAACAAAAACAATAATGATACTCTTAGACATCCAACAAATCTAACATTAACCATTGCTCATTATTTCATTATTCATAAAACATATAGATAGGGATGGCACTAATAGTTTGTCCACATATTAGAAGTTAATACAGGTGGTTGGCAAAGTGGAATACTAACCCGTAAATTTGTGGAATTCTTGGCATTGAGAGTTGTAAAGGAGATTTTTGTTAAAGGAATGGTTGCACGTGTGCCCATTATTTTTCACAATGTATTGTTTATATAATTGCATGCATGACTACGTATCCTTGGCAACAAACGTACATTAATTTTACGTCACTGCTCCAACGCGAGTTGAAATAATAGTCTGAACGAATCACATTCTGTTTGGGACAAACCCCGGGTGTATAAACGCACTTATATTGCACCTAATATTTGTTTTTAAGGAATACATTGATCCACGAGGCCACGCCCCTTTAAAAAGTGATCAATCACAGTGCAACATTTCAGGTCCGACAAATTGTCGCCATTTCGCCCGACATAAATTACTTTAGCATGCTTTACCGCAAACTTAATGTTTATTTAACGTTTTTTTCAATTGTACATTCCGATTCCAGCGCTTCTGTGGAGGACACAACGAAAATTTAATAGATGTATGAAAACTATCAATTCATTTCTGTTCATGCTTAGAAAATTAATTTGTCAATTTTGTCCAAACGACGAGGCAGGTGGCAGGCTGGTAATGGTTGCTCTTTTGTGAATTAACCCCATTGAATACTGAATTATAAATCATAATGTTTCATTTTTCATGGCTTTTTCAACGACATTCCCCCCCTCCCATCTCCCTCATGACCATTATCTGTCACTGACTGCACTTCAAGTTGTAGCATTTGTGTGTTGTGAAATTTGTTCGTTCGAAGCAGCAACAGTTCTCTAAATCGAACTGACCTGACAAAGTGTTAGCTCTGCAAATGCTGTATATAAAATTCAAAGAAAATAACATTGATAAGATTTTGACAGTGTAACCAACTTCTTAGGAACTTTTTCAAAAAATGCGTCTCGGAGACGCATCTTTGGACTTCTTCAAAATGACAGCATATCAGAAGGAATAATTTCACAAGGGTCTTTAATTCTTGACATCCTGTAAGCAAATAAAAACAAATTTGGTTGGTTACTTTTTTGATAGTTGCAAACAGTATATACGTTCCCTTCATTAAATGCGACGATTGACGGTTACGCGTAGTTGAACGAGTAACAAACACAAAGAAGCTCTTAAATCATTCATTCTCGGCACTGCGCCTCAGTGAATGAAAGAATTATGGAGCAGCAACATTTTCCATCCATCACCAACAAAACAACAAAACTAATTAGCGAGCTGGAGGCAAACACAGGTATAGCTCAGTTCCTTTGTATGTGTTTCTATACAAAACTTGTACTGGATTCAGCTATACGCGTAGTCTCAGGGAGACGGTAGTGTAAGTTCCACCAGTGGTGTCAACCACGCAAATAAAGAGAAATGACCGGAGGTCAGAGCTTCGGTTTCCACACTTCTTTAATAAACGCGGTGAACTGTAAAGAACAATACAGGACATAAACTACTTTAAAACTTGGATAAATGAACAAGGAAACTACATAAACACTAAGCAAGCGCGCATAAATCCATTCAGCAGCTGGTGCTAAAATGCGCATGAAAATGTCTCCTTATCTTAATATAAATGTATGTGTACAAAGCCAGGAAACTTGATGGAAAAGAGAATACATAAACACATATGGCAGGGGGAATTCTATACTCGCAATAATACATAGCCGGATAACAAAACTAAACAACACTCGGGAATCATCATAAGATTGCTTGTAAAATTACTCACATGACTGTGGTTCATGAGAGGGAAAAGACTTCAGGAAAGTTGTAGGGAGTAGGCTGATATTAACTAGCAATAGAAAATGAATATCACGATTTTCTGAGACAACTAGAAATAAAGTGGTTTCAAATGCTAAGAGTGTGGCGAGTAGAGACGGTATGCGCATTCTCCTTCCGAAAAGTGGTCTCCGTGAAGGGCGCCCTCAAGATGGCTCTGCAAAGTACCTGTAATAGTGTAAAAAGTGAATGGCGCCCCCTAGGTGAAGGTAGGGACAAAAACACTCCCCGCCTAAAAATTACCGGGAGATTTTTAAACTAAAGCCGTGGAGCTCAGTGAGCGGGTTCGTCTACTCAGCAGAAGGTGCCTTCTCCAAGACTATAAGTTCGGATATGGGTCGCAGGTAGGTTCGCCGTGTGCCGTTGGAACAAACCATGATGTCGGCCTTGCGGACTTTTCCGTCATCGCTGGGGTAGGTCTTTGTCACGCGTGCGAGTGGCCACTTGTTCCTGTGGAGTTCCTTCTGTCTGAGAAGTACAACATCTCCTTTGCAGACGTTGGACTTGCTCTGGTTCCATTTTTGCCGGGGCTGGAGACTCTGCAGGTACTCCTTACGCCATCTTGTCCAGAACTGGTCGGCGAGATACTGAACACGTCGCCAGCGTTGTCTGCCATATAGATCTTCTTTGACGAATTGGTCCGGGGGTGCCTCTAAGGGTTGCGTCTTCAGGGTCAGAAGCATGGCCGGGGTAAGTGCGTGGGTGTCAATCGGGTCCGACGAGAGAGCCGTGATAGGTCTGGAATTCACTATAGCACTGGCCTCTGCCATGAAGGTGGTGAGCACATCGTGGGTAAGCTGATGCTTTCCTAGTTGAAGGAACATGGAATCCAGGATGCGCCGAATTGTCCGGATCAGGCGTTCCCAGATTCCTCCGAAGTGGGACGCCTTAGGGGGATTGAAGATCCACTCGCAGTTTTTTGTGGTCAGGTACTTTGTGATTTCTTCTTGACTCAGCTTGCCCTCCGCACCGACGAAGTTTGTGCCTCTATCGCATCTGAGGCGGGCAACAGGGCCTCGAAGTGCAACAAATCTTCTCAGTGCTGAGATGAAGGCGGATGTATCCATGGCTTCAATGACCTCAAGGTGCACCGCTCTAGTGCATAGGCAGGTGAATATGACGGCCCACCTCTTTGCCTCTGCTAGGCCGCCTCGTGTCTTCCTTGCCATAACTGTCCAAGGGCCAAACACGTCCATGCCGACGTTTGTGAATAGACGTGTCGTCTGGAGCCTGTCGACTGGTAAGTCAGACATTATCTGGGAGAGCGGCTTGCCTCTAAGTATGCGACATGTCGTGCATTGGTTAATGATACTTCGGACGATACCGTGGGCTCCGATGACCCATTTGCCTCCGTTGCGGACAGCTGCAAGGGTCATGTGACGTCCAAGGTGTTGGGTCTCACGGTGAAAGTGCTCAATGACGAGCTTGGAGACGTGGCTGTTCTTGGGCAGGAGAAGAGGGTGTCGTTCTCCGAGATCTAGGTCTGCTCGCCGGAGCCTGCCACCGACTCGAATCAGTCCATCTTTATCCAGGAATGGGTTGAGCTGGTACATGGGACTCTTCTTCCTCACAGAACCTTTGGCTGACTTCAGGAGTGTCATCTCTTCGGCAAAGTGGGACGTCTGGACAGCATGGAGTATTACCCTTTCAGTGTGCTGTAGATCGTCGAGGGAAGCTTTAGCATGTGCTGGCAGGTTTGGGCCGTCAAATTGGTTGGGACGGGTGTCTTTGCTGTGTTTAGCTTTGTAGGTTCTCGCCTTTGCCACCAGAGTTGCTATTGCTTTTCTGAGGGAGAGCCAGGTAGAAAAGCGCAAGAACCTCTCGCATGTCAGACCTTGTTTGTTGGCGTTTGCAGGCAAACCCTGTTGTTCGTCTGCAATGCTCGTGGCGAGGATGTTGGTTTGCTTTCTGACGTCGGGGTCGTCTTCGTCGAGCTGGGGCTGTTCGCTGGGGATGAGTTCGATCATTTCCGTCGGCGTTTGATCTCTTCCCCAGAGAAACTTGGGTCCTCGGAACCAACTTTCTTGGTTGGTGGGGACAGATCTTGAGGCGATATCGGCGGGGTTTTCATCTGTGGGAACTTGGTGCCATTGGCTGGGTTGCGACACCTTGTGTATGCCGTGGACTCTGTTCGCCACGTATACGTGAAACCGTTTTGACTCGTTCGCTATGTACCCAATCACAACCTTGCTGTCTGTGTAGTACGTAATGTCGTCAATGGCTATACTCTCTCTTAGTTCAGGGGTTGCCGTTTGAACGAGTGTCGTTGCCAGCACTGCTGCACAGAGCTCCAGACGGGGTACGGACACTGCGTGGGAGGGTGTGACTTTTGTTTTGGCTATCAGGAATGAGACATGGGCTTCTCCTTCTTCGTTGACAAGACGTAAATATGCAACGGCTCCAATGGCACGCATGCTGGCATCGGAGAAAACGTGGAGTTCCCTTCTCCTAACTGGCCCGAAGTCTGGCGGTTGGTAACATCGTTGTATTTGGATGTCCTCTAGTTGGTGTAGGGAGTTGCGCCAGCGTAGCCACTTAGGTAGGCACTCTTTGGGGAGGGGCTTGTCCCACGTGTCATGTGATGATGCGCTTGTCTCTTTCTTGATCTCCGTGTTGATCTCATGCAGTATGATTTTGCCTCCGATGGTGACGGGAGCTATATAACCCAGGGGATCAAAGATGGAGCTGGCGATAGACAAAACTCCCCGCCGTGAGAACGGTTTGTCTTGTAGATTCACCTTGAATGTGAAGCAGTCATCTCCCAAGGACCAATACACCCCAAGAGATCTCTGAGTTGGCAACTCGTCATTGTCGAGGTCGAGGTTTTGAAGGTTTTTTGCTCTCGCCTCTTCTGGTAGTGCATTCATCACCCCCGTGTCATTGGAGGCTATCTTGTGGAAGCGTAGATTCCTTGTGGACAGTGCCTGTCTGGTGCGCTGGATGAGGCTTAGTGCTGTGTGGCTGTCAGGCACGGAAGTCAGGCCATCGTCGACATAAAAATCACGGTGGATGAACTCCGTCACGTCTTCTCCCTGACTTGATGTACACTTATTGGCGATCATCCGGAGGCCGAAGGTAGCCACAGCGGGGGATGACACGTTACCAAAAAGATGGACGTTCATTCGGTACTCGGCTGTGGGCTCCTCTGGGTTGTTATTTTCGAACCACAAGAAGCGCAGGAAGTCTCGGTGTTTCGGATTGACGTGGAAGTTGTGGAACATCTGTTCCACGTCTCCCGTCACGGCGACCTTGTTCAGCCGGAATCTGAGCAGGATTCCAAGCAAGCTGTTCGTGTGGTCAGGTCCCTGAAGGAGCATCTTGTTAAGGGAGGTCCCGGCGAATTCGGCGCTGGCGTCAAAAACCACGCGAATGTCGGGTTTTCTCGGATTTTGGACCGCAAAGTGGGGAAGATACCATACTGCACCATTTGAGGGAGTCAGCTCTTCCTTCGGTACTGGGCTGGCGTGATTCCTCGTCAGAATCTTTTCGAAGAAAGCAATGTATCTCTTCATCGTTTCTGGTTTCTTCCGCAGGGTTCTCATCAGATTGTCGAGTCTGCTCCGAGCTTGAGAGCGATTGTTTGGGAGAGTTATCTGCTCTGACTTGAAGGGCAGTGGAAACTCCAGGTTTCCTTCGGAGTTAATCTGGGCACCTTTGGTCATGATGTCGATGAACTGCCGGTCTTCCACTGACAGTGCCCTCGCGCCGTCTTCGGATGTTTCCTTGTAGAGGTTGTTGGTTGTAACTGAGCGGTGCAGCATAGACGTAAATTCTCTCACGTGGATGTGATTTTCACAGAAGTCAGAGTCAGCTGGCAGTTGTTGGAGACTCGTGCGGCTGACTGAGATGTGGGGACTTCCTTTGGCGCCAGCCATGCACACCTGGCCGGATACTGTCCAACCAAGATCCGTACGCTGGGCCCACGGTGTGCCTCGGGGACCGTTGCGGGATTCTCTAACCTTCAGGGGCTCAGGGCAGTTGCGCCCTATGAGAAGGGTGATTTCAACGTCTTCCTTCAGTTCTGGTATTTTGTCTGCCAGTGACTTCAGATGAGGGAATTCTAAGCAGAACTCCGGTCGGGGTACTTCGTTCTTGTCAACAGGGATATGGCTGTTCTCAACGACGGTGGGTAGTTTTTCCTTCTTCCCGTCTAGGGATTCAACTATGAGGCCACTCGCTCGTCTTCCTTCTGTAATAACTCTGCTTCCATTGCACGTGGAAAGTTCGTACGGGTAGGTTGGGCCTGTAAGATGGAGTGTGTCAACGATTTCTGGGCTTGTCAGACAGGCGTTCGATTGGTCGTCGAGTATAACGTACCCGGTGATGGATCTTTCTGGGCGTTCCTGGTGGTATATTCTGCACAAAACTATCTTGGAACACGACCTGGCAAGGGGGCAGCTCAGGAATCTTGTGCATTTGGTGTTTGCATCTGATGTAGGGGGAGAATAAGGCGGAGACGCTTTGTTCTTGGGCTTCTCGGGGTTGACTTCTTGGCCATCTTGTCTGCGCATTGTGTGCATGAAGGAGGCATGGCCGGTATCTTTGCACTTCTTGCACTGTACTGCAGTGGTGCAGTCTCTAATCCTGTGCCTGTTTTCGCACTTGAAACACAGGCCTCTTTCCTTGCAAAAATCCCTTCTCTCTTGAATGGGTTTTCTGCTGAATGAGATGCAATCTGAGATGTGATGCCCTATTTTGTCGTGGTATAGGCACTGCTGTGGGTATTGTCCTTTGGCAGACGGCGATGACGTTGCCATGACGCTAAGAGCGGGGTTGCGGTTCTTCACCGACCTTTTAGTAGTAGTGGGCAGGGTCTGGTTGGGCGGATATAGCTCGGGGTCGTTGTGCATCGTTGCTTTCTCGGCTAGGAATTTCGCTAACACGGTGAAGGGAGGATATTTGTCCAACTCCTTCTTGTGCTGGGATCCAAGCTTCCTCCATGTATTGTGTATATGTTGGGGAAGTTTGTCCAGAAGAGGATGCAGGTTGTGCGAATAATTCAAAACAGAGAGGTCGGGCAGCTCCTCCATCTGTGCTGCTACGTCTGCACACAAATCTGCAAGTTCTTGTAACTTCTTGTTCTCGCCTGCCTTGAATCGGGGGAAATCCATGAGCTTGCGGATAATTTCAGTGGTGATTTTTGTCTTGTTGCCGAAACGCTCTTCTAGTTCTCGCCACGCTTCCTTGTAGGCCGTATCAGGGGAAGAGACGTACCGGTGGCGGAAACGGTCGACGAGCTTTCTGACCTCCCCTCTGGTGTATTTCGCCAGAAAGGCGAGCTTCTGCGTTGCCGGAGTGGGGGCCTGGTTTACCATCGTCTCGAACGACGATCGCCAAGGCTGAAACATTATGGGATCGCCTTCGTACACGTCGGGTTCTTGAGTTGGTTGTCTTTGGTGTGTTTGTGATTTCCTGTGTTACTGCGAGTAACGAGTTCTCTTGTGATGGTTTCGTCTGGATTGGGCTGCTAGCATTTTGGCTCAGGGAGTTGACAGGTGTGTGTTTATCGGGGGGGAATGGCGAGTTTGACCGTGGGATTGAAGAGGCTGGATTAAAGACAGGTGCTGTTGGTTGAAGCTTGCTCGTCGGGGCCGACCGTTGGTTAAGGAACTGCAATGCGTGGTCATTTGACGAATGATGGGGTGACGTCAGACATGCCCCATTCTCTTCTTCCACTTGGAGGATTGCCTCGGCTCGTGACTGCTCAACAGCGGCTAGTTGTTGGGCCTTTAGTATTCGAAGCTCGGCTTCGACGGTAGCTTGCTCCATCCTCTCCTCAATTTCTCGTCTAGCTTGTTTGATTTTGTGGTCGGCGGTACGCTTGGCGATGACCTCTTCAAACTATGCGTTTCGGGCCGCGGCTGCTGCTGCAGCAATGGCTCGTACCTTAATACTCTGGTGCGACGATGTCGATATGTTCGATGATCTTCGTGAGCGAGCAGACCGGTGAGTGCTGGTTGATTTCATCTCTAGGGTGAGTTGGTAGACTCGTTCAGAGAATTGCGTGATGGCGTTATTGGCCTCGTCGATGTTCTCTAGGACGACCAATTTGGTTTTTATTCTTTCTTTATTCATGTCTCCAGTTTTGTCCTTCTCGTACAGTTGCTCGAGCCTGGACCACGCTTCACGGTAGGACTGTAATGCAGCTTGTGTATCGGGAAGGTTGCACCGCAGTGTCGTTACATCATCATGGGCGGCTTTCAGGGCTTCTACGTCCTCTGACGCTCGTTTCCAGCTTTGATGAAGAGCTTTCTGAGCCTTGTCGATGTCGTTCATGAGAGCCTTGAGAATTGGCTGCCTTTGTCGTTCCTCTCGGGCCAATTTTCCCGTGATGTCAGCATTGTCGCTCTTTTCAGACGGGGCGGGTGATGCCTCGTTCATGTTGACTCTTATGCAGTGTGTAAACTTGTTGTTGTCGAGCCTGATGAAGTCAAATTTAGCCAGTCATTTCACTGTACTGGATTCAGCTATACGCGTGCTAAAATGCGCATGCAAATGTCTCCTAATCTTAATATAAATGTATGTGTACAAAGCCAGGAAACTTGATGGAAAAGAGAATACATAAACACATATGGCAGGGGGAATGCTATACGTGCAAGAATACATAGCCGGATAACAAAACTAAACAACACTCGGGAATCATCATAAGATTGCTTGTAAAATTACTTACATCACTGTGGTTCATGCGAGGGAAAAGACTTCAGGAAAGTTGTAGGGAGTAGGCTGATATTAACTAGCAATAGAAAATGAATATCACGATTTTCTGAGACAACTAGGAATAAAGTGGTTTCAAATGCTAAGAGTGTGGCAAGTAGAGACGGTATGCTCATTCTCCTTCAGAAAAGTGGTCTCCGTGAAGGGCGCCCTCAAGATGGCTCTGCAAAGTACCTGTAATCGTGTAAAAACTGAATGGCGCCCCCTAGGTGAAGGTAGGGACCAAAACAAAACTAATAATTGTGAAGCTACGCGCTGGTTTCCAATCGACTCCATTAAAATGATGAATGGAAACCGGTTCATACTATTCCAATCATATAATAAAGAACGTGTACTAACATCAATGAAATTCGGGTCAGTCCTTAAATGAGATGGGTCCCAGAGTGTGACATTGGTGTGTGTTGCGGTTCATACCTGACAGATTGAATTTCTCCTCCAATTGTCACTGAAATTATTGAACTTGTTTTAATTTGTTTTGCAGTATACTTTATATTATGTAATCGCTCTAGGTGATTTTACTCATGATTAGAAGGCATCAAATAATGTGCCCTGAATTCAGTGGCGGCACCAGACTCCGGGGAAATGTTGATACTCGATGCCCTGTGGTTCAATCCGAGGCATTTCCTGGCCACTTTTCCATGGCTTTTTTAGCAAAAAATGCGTTGAACTTGGAAACGTTTCCGACGCTGCGACCACGCCACTATGTTTTTGTTTACATTAGGATCCAAAAACCTTTATAATAAGAAGTGGAGACCAAGATCACTTATCACCTATTTACTCGGCACGGATGGACTATCAAACAAAAACTATCCAATCATAGCACGAAGCTCATCAGCGTTTCCCAGCATCGCGCCCAGCGCCTACCTAGCCTGTAGTCGGTGGTCCGCTGTATGTAGCTATTAATGGCCCTGAACGTTTTAGGCCAACGCGCGAGTAGCGCGTTAAAAATAGTTGATACGCTGGCAAACGCTGAACTTCCACACAAAAAGTCAAGTGGAACCGTGATTTCAGCGTGTCCATAACGAGTTGATTACGGGTTCATAGCGTTCGCCAGCGCGTAAATAACGCGTTAGTAACGCGCTCGACGACTGATGAACGAATGCCCAGCGCGTGAGTAGCGCGGTCCAACGCGCCAGCGTACGGCAACGACCACATGATTAGTTGTATAAAAAGCCGACGCGCTACTACAGTAATGACCCTGTCACACCAGGAGCAAGTTCGGGCGCGAACTATAGTTAACCATTAGTCAGTCTCTGCCTTACCAATGCGCATGCTCAAATGCAGTTCGCTCGAACGGCTCTAGTCGAACTAGTGTTGAAAAGATGGCAACCGATTTGTTTACATTTGCGACATGAATGAAATGGGTTTTGCCACTATTCTTCCACGCATATAAGTAGGATAAGCCACAACGTTAGTCATGTTGGTCCAAAAACAAGACAAAAATTACATTAGGCCCGCCAGATTTTCACTTAACGTTACTGCCTTTCCCTCCGTCCGACTACTGATATCACCTTTTTCTACGTCACTGGTTATCTTCATGTTTTCCTATGAAAAGAGGCTACTGTCAACCAGCGGCAACCGCGCTCCGGGGTCTGGTTCCAAATAGTCGACTAGATAGTCCAACCATTCTGCGTTCGAGCGATGTTAGTCGAACTATGGTTAACTATAGTTCGCGCCCGAACTTGCTCCAGAACGTTTTAGGCCAACGCGTGAGTAAAGTGTTGGAATTTCGGCAACACGCGGGTAAACGTTGACCAACGCTAGGCCAGCGTTCACAACACGCTGAGTGCGTTACCCACACGCTGGAAAACGCTGTCACACGCTGGGGCAAAAATAATTTTTTCAACATACCTAAACATTTCAGCGTTTGCCAGCGTGTGACTGCACACGCTGGCGGCGCGCAGGAAGGTCGTTACTCACGCGTCGAACGCGCTAGACGATCGTTACCAACCCACTACTCACACGCTGGCGACCCGCTGTCGTATTTGTACTATAAAGCAGTGATGCGTTCCTCACACGCCGAGCGCGTTCCTCACACGCTACTCACACGCTGGCATACGCTATGAACCCGTTATCAACCTGTATGGACACGCTGAAATCACGGTTCCACTTGATTTTTTCGGTGAAAGTTCAGCGATTGCCAGCGTATCAACTATTTTTAACGCGCTACTCATGCATTGGCCTAAAACGTTCTGTTGTGGCAGGGCCATAACCAGCGTGTTGCCAGCGTACGCGAGCGTACACCAGCGTGTGAGTAGCGGGTCGATAACGATCGTCTAGCTTGTTCGACGCGTGAGTAACGAACCTCGAACGCGCCGCCAGCGTGTGTAGTCACAGGCTGGCAAACGCTGGAAATTGTAGGTATGTTGAAAAAAATATGTTTCCCTCAGCGTGTGACAGCGTGTCCAAGCGTGTGAGTAACGCGCTCAGCGTGTTGCTAACGCTGGCCTAGCGTTGGTCAGCGTTTGCCAGCGTGTTGCCAAAATTACAACACGTTACTCACGCGTTGGCCTAAAATGTTCTGGTGTGACAGGGCCATAAGAGGCGAGTAGGTGTAATTTGTGAAGGCCGAATGATAATTTCATCAACGAATTTTCGATCATTGCATCGAAGAGAATTGACGAAGTAGTAATAAAGTTGGGCTGTGCTGCGGATATCGGCATTGGCAGGTAGCTTCGATTTTTGATAAGGCAACAAATCCCGTTTCATAGTGATCGAGTCAGTGAATTGTATTTTTTCCAGCGATTGAACGCTTTGTACGTTTTAAATGTACTGGACCTGAAAGCGCAGGATTATTTTTCATAATTTTATATATTTTTTTCTCAATAAAGTATTTCTGTTTTAACTATACAACTTATACAAGATGCCAACTAATACGAGATAACAACATCGCCTCGGGTTATTGGTTCAGACATATGAGCCATTTGTATAATTATTCCGGACTCATTGTATTGCGCATGCTCAATTATTGACGATTATGATATTTAGTAGAGTGACTGCGGTCACCGTGATTGTACGGTTTTAACCTACCAAACTTGACTCCAGCGAGTACGTAGTGCAAAGCCAATTACCGTACGGCGTGTGGTCTGGGGCCCGGCATGTGGTCCCAGTTAAATAATCTATTCTGTAAACAGAACAAATGGAGGCAGTTATATATATATATACCTAGCATTTTACGGTTTCTCTGATTTTTCCACAAATAAATTGGTATGTTATTAACGATTGCAACATTTCTTTTTAGTTTTTATAATAACAAAAAATATGTGATTACATTTTACACATTAACAGTTGAATGAAATAACAGAAAGTATTTGCAATTGTGTTGTCAGCGTTTTGGCGGGTAAAATTACACATTATTGTCTTACAATAATGTGTAATGCTCATGTTGATTTTTGGGAAGGTATGCGCCCCTATTTGGAAGATAGCAATGATAGCAATACAAGAGTGGCAGCTTTTTGAGTGTTATCCTCGTTTTTGTTTTGTTCAATGGCCGCCAATAATGCTTGTTAACACATAATTAATCCAGTAACAATCATATAGGCGGCCATTTTACAAGAAAAAGGAAGAAGTTAAAAGAACCCAAAAGCTGCCACCGCCCACGCTGCAATGCGTTCACACATTTTCCAACTATGGGTGTGCATACCTTGCCAACAAATCGCTAGGAGCATTACTCCTCTCGATTATTGAAACCAGTAGCATAATTTTGATGATGTGTTTTTAATATTTCTTTGCATATTTCTTTGCATACGTAAGCCATGGCATCATCATGTCATAAAGTCTCTTTCATCGGACCGGAGTACAGCCCATACTCTGGTAACCCACCCCGTTGGATCCCACCGCACACAGATAACCTAAACTGTAGACGAACGACCACTGCGAGTACGGCGACCACGGCGAGTCCGACGACCATGGCGAGTCCGGCGGCCACGGCGAGCCCGGCGACCAAGGCGAGTCCGGCGACTACGGCGAGGCTGGCGACCACGGCGACCACGGCGAGTCCGGCGACCACTGCGAGTCCGGCGACCACGGCGAGTCCAACGACCACGGCGAGTCCGGCGACCACGGCGAGCCCGGCGACCAAGGCGAGTCCGGCGACTACGGCGAGGCTGGCGACCACGGCGACCACGGCGAGTCCGGCGACCACTGCGAGTCCGGCGACCACGGCGAGTCCAACGACCACGGCGAGTCCGGCGACCACGGCGAGTCCGGCGACCACGGCGAGTCCGGCGACCACGGCGAGTCCGGCGACCACGGCGAGCTCGGCGACTACGTCGATCCCGGCGACCACGGCGAGGCCGGCAACCACGGCGATCCCGACGACCACGGCGAGTCCGGCGACCACGGCGTTCCCGGCGACCATGGCGATCCCGGCGACCACGGCAATCCCTGCGACCACGGCGATCCCGACGACCACGGCGATCCCGGCGATCCTGGCGACCACGACGAGTCCGGCGACCACGGCGAGTCCGGCGACCACGGCGAGTCCGGCAACCACGGCGAGTCCAGCGACCACGGCGAGTCTGGCGACCACGGCGAGTCCGGCGATTAGTAAGATGTTATATAATACAATTTAATAAAATGCTACTATTCTTTTGTTGGACAAACTAGCATTATGACTACGTTTCAGGCCCGAGTACATGTCATGATACTCACGCTTTCCTTCGCATGCGCAGATCTAGATTTAAGCTAGGGTAGGGTAGGGTAGGGAAGGATAGGGTGGGGTGATGGGTGGAATGGGGAGGGAGGAGGGGGGGGGGGGGGGGGGAGGGGAGACGGGGGTGCCGAAGACACCCCCTACTAGGAGAGTTCTGAACATTTCCCGAAAGTTTTGAAATCTACACTGTTTCATCTGCCCATGACACTTTGATAATATAATAATTTAGGAGCCCATTTTTGAGTCCGTTGGGGTGGGGTGGGGGGGGGGGGGGGGGGGGGGTGGGTTTGGTGATTTTACATTTTTACACCAATATGATTTTATTTTCTCTCTTGGCAGCAACAACTGTGTGTCTGAACCCAGAGCCTCTTGGAATGGAGGATGAGACAATCACCAATGGTCAGATCCGTGCGTCCAGTAGTTGGGGCTGTTGTCCTGCCTGGAAGGGACGACTGAACTTTAGCGGTTTATGGAGACCACGGACGTAGGTATCAAAGGGAACTGTAGTTAACCGTCGCTTATTAACACCCATCATTAAAAGAAGTCGCAAATAATGTACGCACAAAATGCCGAGATTTTAGACACCGCCGTACTGCATAAGCATGACAAACGCATACACCCACATTTCTGTTTTACTTTTCAGACTACCCTATTTCAGTACCATGTTATTGCTGTAGTATAGGTTGTCTCAGCTATTTATACAACAATATTTTTCTTTCAAATTTTTTCAACTCTGGCACATTCAATTTAGTCCGAGGAAAAATAGCAAATGAAATAATTGTATTGTTCACGGAGAAAAGTCAAACTAGCACTGACAGTAAACCTAAACAAACAAACTACCGGTAACATTAATATCAAGTGTATTGAAACTTAAAAGATCAAAGTCTTGAAGAGGCTTCAGTAGTTTAATCGTTTTCATTTTTTGCCAATTCTTCTCCTAATCAACGCGGGATTGTTTGCGGAGCGTGTTTACGTCATTGTTCTTATCTCCCTTCACTCTTGATGCACAGTAACGAGGATTCCTGGATCCAGGTGAACCTGATAGAAAGTACAGTGATGTCTGGTGTCATCACAAAAGGCTGGTTGTACCATGACGACCATATAAGATGGGTAAAGAAGTATAAGGTGGCCTATCAGAAAAATGCCACATCTGCACTTGAACACGTGACCGATGCAAACGGAAACGTCAAGGTAATGTTCTTTTTATTTTGCTGCCTTGACCCGCAACATTTTGCCTTTTATTGTTATCAGAAAATGAAGGCATCGGCGTACCTCACAACAGTTCCCGCCTTTATCAAGTTTTACCATTGGAGAGAATATTACTTTAAATTTCAAAGTAAACAAAAGAAATTGGCAAGGCGGGACTCGAACCTGCTGCGACCTCCGGAATACCGGACCGGCGCTCTACCAACTTAGCTATTTTGCCCTATGTTTGCGGTCTCCCAAATTGTCAGTATCTTTATTTGAGGCGCTAGTCGGAAGTCATCAACACCAGAATGCCGTGAGTAGCACCTTCGAACCATTTGGGAGGCCGCCTACAAAATTGGTCTTATATCTATCAATTTTAAACGTTATGCTAACTAAATTAGTTTAGTGTGTGACTGAGTCAAGCACACATCAGACTAATTAAATTAACATTAAGTTTGAAATTGATTGATTTCAGACAAATTCAATCTGTGAATGCTGCCTTTCTGGAACAGCTTAGATCAATTTGATCTAGAGTGACCAAAATTTGAAATTGAACTTTTGAATTTTATTCAAATTCACGAACTATCACATTCCATTTCGTCCAAGGATAAATTCAACACGCTTTTAATTCACCAAATTAATTTAGTAATTTACCATTGAATTTATGTCACTCCAAAGTTAGGTCACTCCATCTAAAAAATGGCTTGGGATTATTCGTCATTACAGATCAAATTTGTTTAAACTGTTGCTTAGACGATTTGGATTTGTAATGACGAATATTTTCGACATGGTGTCAACAAAGGGTGACCAAACGTTGAAATTGATTGATAAAGGTTTTGCATTGGTATGGTTAAAGCGTGTAATTTGTTTTTTTCTGTGACGAAATTGAATGTGAGATTTGGTGAATTTGAATCTAAAATGTTTAAATTAGCCGGGAAAACCTATAATTTCGAGGAATTACCTTCTCTCTTCCAGTATTGTCCTGCTTATAAAAAATAATAAAACGTATAATCTTTGCTTTTGTTGCAGGAGTTCAATGGAAACACCGATGGCACCAACGCTGTCAGTAACATGTTTAATGAAAGCGTGCTCGCGACTGTAGTGCGTATTGAGCCTACTGATTGGAAAGTTCATGTTTATCTGCAATTGGAGTTGCTTGGATGTCACCTACTTAATTTGGCTAAATAGATGATATTCTGAAACTGAGTGCTAATTGCACATTGCATTAAAATGAGGTTTTAACAAAAATTAATTACCAGACTAAGTTTCAGAAAAGCATCGATTCTCCCTTCGGATCTAAATGCTGTTCGAGTGGATTACTAATTTGGATGGTTAAAATGGCATGACGCAAGAGTATTTTTGTTGGCGTAATCGAAACACGAAAATAAACGATGTTTACACCAGCATTAAAATTCGCGCGAAACCGAACGATGCGGTGATTAAATATTAAACGCATATTTGCCGAAATTGACCGAATTGTGGCAATATGACTAAAACTAAAAATACTATTTAGTGCGGTTTGCCCCTAAACATAGTTTTGCTGTGTGCTTATATAGCTTGTGAGAAAAGAAACATATTGATGTATTAATTTTGAAAACATTACTTTCTGTACAAGACGTCTAAATTATATTTTGACTATGAGCGTTAGTCTAAATCATTTGGGAGTAACGGTTACTTTAAAACCATTTTAGTTTAAAATGTTATCGTCTTACTCAGTAGTTCATTATTATCCTTGTTTATCTAAATACATAATATGTAAATACTTGTACCGCGTAAACAAATCATATTTATCTTTAAAAATTTTCTCTGCACGTCTATATCAGTTCATCTTAAATTGATGCACAAATAGTAATAGTTGTGGTACTTAATGTGATTAAATTGACTATTTAGCACAGTCCAAATTACAAGAGCAATATACTCTAATTTTGAAAATTTGTTTGACAAAAACGTTCATTTTTGTAGAAGTCCAAATACTATACGTATTGAGTATGAGAATATATTTTTTTGAAGTAACGGCTACGCTTACCTTACTGTCCACAGCATAATTATAGTTCATTCTTTCGACAGATTAACTCACCACTTATTCAAGAAAACTGCGGAAAAGAGGTTCACAGAAAATAATCAAGTTCCTAACTTCATGTTTAAGATTGTCGTTGTTATGCACCGCGTGTAGAGTAGTTACAAACGAGAAGAAAATGTTACAGTTTTATGTGACAACGTTCAATATACAATGGACCTTATTCACGAGGAAGCCATTTTGGTTGTGTTCCCTGTGTGCGTTTTATGAATTGTGAACTGTTGAATAGGATGGTGTCAGACTATTTTTGCATGTTAGCCTCCTTTTCATTATTTCTTTTTTTAAATGTGGCATAAAACAATATGGTAAATGTTTAATCCACAAAAATAAAATATTCATTTGAGAAGACTGGTATTAATTGGTAATTAACCTTAGGTCATTTCTATCCCCAAGTTAAAAACAAGAAATTGTTGCCTCACTTTCAATTCAATATGGCCGACTCGTGAATAAAGCCCATACTCTTAGACCTTCGAAAAATCTAATATTTATGCCTTGCTCGTTATTCATATAAAACATGTAGATAGAGATGACACTAATAATTTGTCTACATATTAGAAGTAAATAAAAATGGTTGGCAATGTGGAATACTAAGTCGTAAATTTGTTGAATTTTTGGTATTGAGAGTTTTTTTTGTTTTAAAGGTGGTATGCTCGCCTATTATTTCTAACAATGTATTTTTTTGCATGCATTACTACGCATCATTGGCAACAAAGGTAAATGAATTTTACGTCACTGCTCCAACGCGAGTTGAAATAATAGTCTGAACAAATTCTGTTTGGCCCAAATCCCGTGGAGTAAACGCACTTATAAGCACTTAATTGTTTTTTTAAGGAATACAGTGATCCAGGAGGCCACGCCTCTTTAAAAACTAACCAATCAGAGTGCACAACTTTAGGTCCGACAAATCATCGCCATTTTGTCCGACATAAATTGAATATCCGACACAATTCTGAAACAGCGGACAAGCAATGCTAACCGTCAGCAGCCGATCATTTGCGACCAACTCCGTTTTTGCTTTCCTTAAAAGTTGCGCGTTTATTTTATACTCAATTCAACTCAAAATAAAAGTGTTATAACTTCAGTGTTTTACGCATGAATGAACTGTCACAGAAGCCTTTCTTCAAAACTGGTATGGTTTCTATGGTTACAGGATAGAGCAGAGAGTCTTTTGTTTTAGTGTGAATTATTAATAGCTTTGTTGAAGGTCCCTGTTCATTTTTAACATCCGCCACTTAGTCTACTCGCTCCATCTCCATAAGAGGCATCAGTTTCTTGTTTTTGTCAACCCTTCGTATCTATATAATGCCGCATCGTATCATCATTGATTAATAAGTTTATGTTGAAGGGCATCCTTCAATTATGCATTATATAGCAGCTTAAACTCCTCTATAGCTTATAAAGCCACCTCAGCACCGAAATACAACACATTTTGGCCTAGTGTGAGACAGATGAGAGGAATATTTGGGGGATTTGTGCCTTTGATGATACAAGTATGACATTATAGGCACACAGTCAGGGTATGCCATGAGAAAGATCTTTGGATATAGGGCCATCGCAGATTTGTCTTTCGAAAAAAATATAGGTAGAATAACAAGCAATTTTTAACCTTTTAAAAAGTGGCTTGTTTTTTTACCTCATGGGACATTTCTTTAAATGACAAATCTGTGATGGCCCTGTAGCCAAATATCTTTCTCATGTCGTACTCTGACGGTGTATGTGCCAAATGTCATGCTTGTATCATCAAAGGCGCAATCACATAACCTATCTGCCGTACTAAACAGGCGAGTTGGTCTCTCCAATACCCTGGTTCTCTTCGAATGTTGTCTCTCCAATAACCTTAGCCCGTTCGCTGTTGTTGCGCGCAGCTAGCTCTGCCAAGACGAGTTGGTGTAGTGTTTTGTACATGGGAACATACGCTCATTTTCCATTGAAGGATTTTCGAACATTGCAGCTTAGCTGGGAGCTAGAATGGACGGAGTAGTAACTTTGATTCTGATGTCATCAGCAATGACGGGTACGTTTTAGTTTTCAGCATTAAAGGGACTGTACAACAGATTCGGGGGTTCTAATTATTGAATTGGAGTTGCTTGGATGTCGCCCTACTTAATTTGGCTAAATAGATGATATTCTGAAACTGAGTGCTAATTGCACATTGCATTAAAATAAGGTTTTAACTAAAGTTCATTACCAAACTATCCAGATTAACCGCTATAGACTATACGCGTTAGAAAGGAGCCGGAGGGCAATGTTTTGTATCACCTGGACAAAGATAACAATGGTAAACATCATGTGCGTTAATCGTCGCTAAAAAGCAAAACAAAGAACACCTTAAAAAGAAATACACTTGAAAAGTCCCGGGTTCAGGATTGATCCGGATCAGGGTTCCATGGGTCGGACACTCTTCCGGGTCAGAATGACTCTGCGTTGGCTCCTTTTAGGGGTCCTTTTTACCCGGAAAAGTGTTATCATAACCGGGAAAACTGTCAGGCCCATATGGAACCCTGATCCAAATCAAATCTTACCTTGGACCTTTTAAAGTTAATGGTTGCTCTTTTGTAATTATCCCCATTGAATATTGAATTATAAATCATAATAGTAAACTTTTATGTTTGGCCTTTTCATCGACATTTACCCCCTCCCATCCCCCTTGAAATTTATCTGTCACTGACTGCACTTAAAGTTGTAGCATTTGTCAGTTGTGAATTTGTACTGTTTAAAGCAGCAACAGTTCTCCAAATCGAACTGACCTGACAAAGTTTTAGCTCTGCCAATGCTGTATATATTCCAAGAAAATAACATTTATCAGATTTCGACACTGTTCACACAGCGTTTTAGCTAAAACGGTTTTAGCTAAAACGGTAGATCACCACGGGTTGTCGGTCGTAAAACTAAAACACCGAGCGTTCAGACACCGTTTTAAGTATAGCGAGTTTTAACTTCATAGCGTTTTATCTCTGTCTGGGGTCACGTAGAACTTCCGCTCATTTACATATTTCGCGCGCTACATAATTCGTGCGCACATCAAAACATTCCGTGTGGGATCACGGGTTGCCGGCGTACTTGCTTTCTATCAGTGCATAATGCATGCATTCATCGCTTGGCTGCGCGCACAACCAGCGAATCCAAGTGCATGATTTTCAACATGGCGCTGTCACGAGAGATTCTTCTTAAAATAATTGTCGCGATTCAGCAAATGATTGTTTCTAATGACGTCGTTTGTCGTCCGAAGATCTGTGGTGTTGTTTGAATTCTGCAGCGGATACATTATTTATCGAAGATTTTCAACCTAAGCATTGGAACGCCTCAGAATCATTTCTTCGTGGTCACGGTTTCATGTTTTCATTTATTATTTCTCAGGTAAAAATACATACATATTTAAGTCACAAAAAACAGTACAATAAACAAAATAATGATTGAACACGAACAATATTGATAACACAACTGAAGGATTGCCAAAAGCGAACTTAATCACTATCTAGTGGCTCTCCTAAAATGCTATCAAGTACAAAAACAAAACACTAACATTCCTATGATACAAACACTTAGCGACTAAGATAACAGTTGACAGTTAGAACAAAAGCTAAATTTACACATACACAACTTTAACGATTAAAACTTTAAAAACTATTGTTTTCTTTGTAAAAGAAATTATATAAAATGCACCCTTACCCAGCATTTTATAGAAAATATATGCAATTGGTACATTTATAAAACCTAAAACGTTACAAACATAAATTCTAAGCAATTTTTTATTAGGGTATCAAGTGAACCCGGGATCAATAAATGTTGTCTAAGCTAGTTTGTAAATGATGATACTCTAAAAACAATGTCTTGGACAGATGTCGGTAATGCCTCCCATAATCTGGGAAATCTATGAAAAAGAGAGTGATGAGCAGCATTACACCTGGCTCTTTGGTGATCATGAAACCGTCACAACATCGGTGTGTCTAGCATCCACAACAATGTAATTATCGAATGGAATGTCTAGTTTGTTATGCAAACATTTAACAACAAACACAATTGAAACAAAGTGAAGTCTGTTGTTTAGAAGGGGTAAACCCAGTTGGACACACCTATCAGTATAATCAAACGATGTTTGAATTTGCCGACAGGCATGGGTAATTCATCATTGTTCAGGGAGCCAGCGGCCCTATTCTGCTAGCTGGCACACATACGTCGGTTAGGCACATAAACTACATGTACAGATAGTTTTGACCATAACATTGTCAACATTCAAGCAAATCATACCCAGCAAAATCAAGCCAGACAGTCCGGGGACAGTTCCAACCTACATAATGTACACTTCCTCAAAAGCTTTCGTTAAAATCACTCTATACGAATCAACTACTAGCCCGATAATCTCCGCTATTTTGAGCTAACCATGTTAATGTTATACCTTTCACCGATGACTCTAAACATACATTTTCTATGCAACGACCGACCAATAAGAAACGGGTCAGCTTTTAGGCTATTATTACTATTAGCAAAATGAGCACCACCCCCAAAACCTTACACGGATGTATGTCCCAACGTCGTCTGGCGCCTCGACTTCACTCCTATAGGAAAGCACATATGTAAACAAAGCTATGAAGTCATTACCTCTCAGGTCTATAAGCTCAAAGTAAATGCTGTATTTAAGTAAAACAACACGAAATACATTAAACGTTCTTTTGTATCCTGCCCTGTGGATTAATAGTGGGTCAATAAAAATGTAAACAAAATATAATAGAATGCCACACGTAGAATGTGTAACAAACATAGGTATGGTTTGAAAGATACACCTTTTCACTTTAAAAATGAGACATCGTCCCAATCTGATAATGTTTTACAGAGTAACGAGTAATTTCCCAAGAGAGGTCAAATTGACATTGGACTAAGTTGTTCGATTGTTGTTGGGATACTGTGTGTGTGTGTGTTGCATTGTGGACAAGGTGTTGGTGGTTAGCAGCTAAATATAACGGATGTGTCTAATTCCTATCCATCCTGATGCTAAACATGTTCAGTACGTAAACATGTTTACAAATATGAATTTTGTTTACTCGCTAAAGACAGTTTTTTGCAGCGTAGGTCAGGCAATTATCCACACAGAGGCTAGTAGGCTACCTTTGTCACAATGCCTACAATTGATAACTTGGCCCCATGGTCATTTTGACGTCTATTGGGAAATTACTCATAGCTCTGTCAATAATTATCAGATTTGATATCTCATTGTAAAGTGGGAAGGTGTATCTTTCATACCATACCATACCTATACTATCTATGTTGGTTGTACATTGTGTGTAACACTCAATTATAGGTTTTACTCGCACGACACTTGTTGGCAGACACAATTTACGGAGATGTAACCCTTGAGGGCCTTTATTACAGACCCTTTGCATGCCAGCCATCTTAGCAGTGCAGTCCTTTGCTCAAAGAGGTTTATATACCCAGCACGATATGTGGCAGAGGGGTACCCCCCTCTTATCCCTATACATTATACACACTCAACACTATTGTTACCTAACACATCCCCCCTTGAAACCTAAACAAGAATATCCCCGAGATTCCGGGAACACAATGGTCAACACAAAAGAGGGGAGGGGGGGTTCTCTGCCACATGTCGTGCTTCATATGGAGGTTTACGTAAGCTTACAAAAGCAATTATTACTATTTGTAGCATAAGTATTTATGCCTGCGATTTTTTTATTTTTTTTAAATTTTGTGTGTGTAAGTTTGTTTGTTTGGGGTTATATTTGGCTGTTGGAACATACCACAAAAACAGTGGCCCTTTACGACAACACTTTTCGTGAAAGACGCAGTCCACACTCTAAAATAACTCCTGGGTCAGATTGACCCAGAATCTGCATCCAAATTTGCACAGTCATTTAACGCCCTTTTTTCGGGTTAAATTTATTTTTTTTCTAGGTAAATTTGATCCCAAAAAGGTTTCTATTTGACCAGCAATATGACTGAGCAAATGTGGATGCAGATTTTGGGTCACTCTGACACAGGAATTTAAATTATTTTATACAATTCCAAGATGGCTGCTGCAGTCGGCAGTCGGTTTTGTAAAAAAACAAAAATGAATTATTGTTTTCATAGGTCAACTCGGCATTTCCAATCTTCATAATTATAGGTCATCACTCTGGCAGTTAAAATTAAAGCTGGAAGTCTAAATGAATTTATTGTAATAATTAGAATACCTCCAAATGGGCACTTTGGGAGACAATCCCATAGAGTCGTGCACAATCTTTATTGTAACCTAACCCGTTTTTACCTGGAGCTTTTTCCACGAAATTTCATATTTATGCTATTTAGACCCAAATCTGTCTTCTCCGAGCAAAAATAACTCCCAAATATCGTTTTGTGGGGTAGCTAGACACTTAGGGAGACACTGAAATGTCTCCCTAAGTGCCACTGTCTCCCAAGTGAATCAAAACTATCGCTAATTTGTCTCCCAAAGTGCCTATTTGGAAGAATTTACATCCATACCAGATTGATTTATATGTTTATTATTATTCATTGATTTATGTATAGGATTATGAACAAAAACGCTTCTAAATGTATCATTCATCCATACATTCGGTTCGAAAGAAATCAATTCGCTGATATGAACTTTCACCAGTAATTTTAAGGTGAAACATATTTACTATCGGTTTTTGTGACACAACGTTAAAAGCAGCATGTTTGATTGCAATGTCGCATCACACCTGGTGATACATCTTGACTGAGAAGCCGTCAGCCACTGCCAGCTGCCCATCTGATGTGAATGTGATTTCGTGGGGACTGCACAGACCCTGTGCAATGCACTTGAGAAAGCCACCTTGAGGGTCATAGTGGTGGATATGACCCGTGTTAGCACCATTACGCATTGCAACATAGATACCTGAGCTATCAGTGTACAAACCGTTGCAGCGCTGTACTGGTTGACCATTGATGGTGGGTTTGATGGTGCGCTGTGTAGTACCATTGCCATCAGCAACAATTACTGTCTGTGACGATGAACTGATGACAATTTTATCATTGCTGTCTACAGCCAGATAGTAAGGTTTAACCTTGACTGGTATGGTACGTAGGAGCTCACCATCAGTGGGGCTGTGTTCAGTCAACACCAGCCTCTTGACATCACCTACTACGATGGTACCATCATTCTTGACAGCTACACTCCAGAGGTTAACTGCGGTCTTACCGACCTCACTCGGTGGCACTGTTGGGAACTTGTAGGCCAGCGTGTTGTCCCTGTTGAACACCTTCACATGGGATGCATTGCCCTCGACGACCACCACACGATTGTTGGTGTGTGTAGCTGCGATGCCGCGTGGATCTGTAGGAGTCATGATGTCAAAACAAACGACATTATGCAGTTATTGCACAATCCTTTCAATACAGACATTCTTAAAAGAGTAAAAACTGCAGTAGAAAATAATGTCTGTCAATGAATACATTGTTAATGTTTGGTATACACGCTTGAGAAATCACTGTGTTTTATAATTAATTTTGCATGACCTTGTTATGTTTGGTGTTTATCTATTTTATGCCTCAGATTGTGGGGCATAAAATGCTTCACTGTGATTTATCTTTCTTTGTGAAAAATGGGCGATATGCCAACGAGTAATAAACATACACTGCAAAAACTGTGTTTAGCGAGTAAGCACTTTTCTAAACACTTTCTTGCTATCATTTTGTAAATATGTTTACATGCTAAACATGTTTAGCATGTGGATCGATGTTTAGTCATGTTTATTGGACACGGGTGTTTAGCTGCTAAGCATGTTAACTGTTAGCAAAACAAGTCTATTTACTTGGTAAATTATACAGGTTTATTAGAGTAAACATAATCAAATACCAATGTTTACGCGGAAATATTTCTTTCATAAAATTCACGGTATTATTGTGTTGTTTTTCTCTGTAACTATCAGATGTATTTTTCTTGGACTTCCCATCTTTTTCAAAGAGCTTCATGAATAAAGCAAATCAAATTTTCATTTTTTGTTCGTCTACTTTTGACATTTTGTTTTCTGTTTCAAATTTACAGTTTCAATGGAGTTTTATCTACTGTTTTTTATTTATTAAAAAGTATTAGTGAAGACCGAAGGCAAATTGTTAAGAGTGTAAAATTTTGCGGATGGCATGTAAATTTAACTTACATCCTTGCATCGGGATTGTGCTTTTCTGGTTGCCATCGATGCCGCAGATCTCAACTCGTTGGTTGCTGTAGTCAGTCACTGCAATCTCATCAGGTTGACGAGCAGCAATGCCACAAGCCCCAATGAACTCTCCTGGACCGCTTCCCCGTCTACCAAACTCACCACACAGCTCCCACTTGCCTTCCATCACCACCACCACCTCACCCAGATTGATGTCACCAACCCCTTCACTATGCTTGAACTTCAGAAATGCCAGCCTGTCATCAACTCTAGGAATAGCCTGACCGGCCAACAGTTTCAAGTCTTTGCTGATTGTAGGATAGAGTGACAGGAAGTCACTATCCGATGCAGTCCTTGTCACCTCTCTAGCTGTATAGTGAAAACTGAAACCTCTTCACAGCTAAGCTCGCGGTTTTCTCACATTCTTCCAGTTTTTGCTCACGATCTGTTTGGATGTTTTTGATGTCGTCAAGGATGCGATTCTCCTGAGCCGTTACCTCTGCTCGTATCTTATACCCCAGTCACAATTAAAGCGGAGCCCGGGCGGCGTGTGCGATTTCTAGGCATCGGCCGGCGTGTAGAGGTCGGCGAAAGATCGTGCGATATGGCGGTCACAGTCACAATAAAAAGTGCCCCGTACGCTGCCATGACGGGGCCCGGGGAGTCGCCGACCGGCGATCGGCCGAATTTCTTGGAAATGGGGTCGAATTATTGGCCCGTTTATCGGTCGGTGTCCGGCAGGCACTCGTCCGGTGCCCTGCTTATGTCCTTGCGATACCCCTGCGGTATCCGGCAGGGTGCCAACCAATTCGTACAGGTCGTACGGCGGCCGGACGGGCATCTGTAGTGTGCCTGTCGAGTGGCCAGCGATCAACGGCCGGCGGCAGAAGCTCTCCTCTGACCTTCTTAATGGCCCTGTCACACTAGAACGTTTTAGGCCAGCGCGTGAGTAGCGCGTTAAAAATAGTTGATATGCTGGCAAACGCTGAACTTCCACAGAAAAAGTCAAGTTGAACCGTGATTTCAGCGTGTCCATAACGCGTTAATAACGGGTTCATAGCGTTCGCCAGCGCGTGAATAACGCGTTAGTAACGCGCTCGACGACTGATGAACGACTGTCCAGCGCGTGAGTAGCGCGGTCCAACGCGCGCCACGTACGGCAACGAACACATGATTAGTTGTACAAAAAGATGACGCGCTACTACAGTAATGGCCCTGTCACACCAGAACGTTTTAGGCAAACGTGTTGACATTTCGGCAACACGCGGGTAAACGCTGACCAACGCTAGGCCATCGTTCGCAACGCGCTGAGCGCGTTACCCACACGCTGGAACACGCTGTCACACGCTAAGACAAAAATACGTTTTTCAACATACCTAAACAAATTGAGCGTTTGCCAGCGTGTGACTGCACACGCTAGCGGCGCGCAAGAAGGCCGTTACTTACGCGTCGAACGCGCTAGACGATCGTTACCAACCCACTACTCTCACGCTGGCGACCCGCTGTCGTATTTTTTTATATAAATCAGTGATGCGTTCATTACACGCTGAGCGCGTTCCTCACACGCTACTTACGCGCCGGCATACGCTATGAACCCGTTATCAACCTGTATGAACACGCTGAAATCACGGTTCCATTTGACTTTTTCTGTGAAAGTTCAGCAATTGCCAGCGTATCAACTATTTTTAACGCGCTACTCACGCGTTGGCCTAAAATGTTCTGGTGTGACAGGGCCATTAAATAAGAAAATGCCGTTGATACCTCCACAACGCTTTCGGACACCTGCACAGCGCGTATAGGTCGCCCGGTTGAGGGAGAGGTTGGCGTTTGCACGCTATACCGCTACAACCTGGTTCTTGTTGCATTGGTGGCTGAAGAAGAGATGTAGTACTTGCACTATGAAACTTGTGTGATAAACTGTGTGTAGATGTAGAAGAGCCGCTTTTTTTTACCCTGCGAGCCCCGGCCGATGCATGACCGATTTTAGGCTAGGCGCCGGCAGGGCGCCGTCTGGCCCCCGGCCGATTTCCGGCCAGGCACCGCCAAGTCGGCCGGACGCCTGGCGGGACCCGGCCGGCGTGTGGGCGGCGCCTGGCCGATATATTGATTGTCTGGGTTGTCCAAAATTTGGCTCGGCGCCCGCCCGACGTGTGCGATGCCCTGCCGGACATCGGCTAGGCATCGACCGATTTATTGGCGATCAGTTTGCGATGCGAAACGCCGCACCAGGTTTTAAGTCCGAGTTAAAAGTAACTCGATGCCCGCCCGATGCCAAAAAATGACCCGGCAACCTTAAGGAGTCCCGTGGGGCCCTGGCCGAAAATGCCTAGAAATCCGCCGCAAACTAATCGCAAACCCATCGCAAGCCAATTGTGACTGGGGTATTAGCTGCTCTGTCTTGCACTTCTGTCGTAACCCTCTTGGCTGTGACACTCAAATCTTCTTTCAGTCTTGAGACTTTCTCAGTTCTTTTAAGGCGTTTTCAAGTGGAGAAAACAGTTCACCCAACGACTCCTTGTATGTTGATGTGGCTAGATTTGTGTCAATATACACGTGTTCTGGCATACGGTGGTCGAGGACGGTACAATCTCGGCAGATGAGCACTTCACACGTGGTACAAAAGAACCGTGTCGCTTCGCCCTCATGGATCGAACATTTTGGGTGTTGTTTCGGATGTTTCTTTTTCAGGGTAACTTTTCCCTTTCGAATGTCCTTAAGTGGAGTCACCTTGTGATTAGATGTTGCTGCGAATCTAAGATGCATTTTGCTACAGGCTGAGCACACATTCTGGTCGCAATCCAGACATATATGTGTTGCCTCATTGGTTTCCTTACAAATACCACACAAAATACCAGCATCACCCAAGCTCACTACCTTCTCCTGAAGTTCAATCTCCTCAACCAAACCGACTAGATGAAAGTTGGTTTTCAGACCCTGCACCCCCGCCTCTGGAAGTTTCGTCTCCTGTCGACACACGGGGCAAGGAATCTCCGTACAGCCCTGGTGCTTCGTGCTGTAGTATTTCAGCAGACATTGCTCACAGAAACTGTGCAGGCATTCTAATATCTTTGGCTGTTGATATCTATCTTGGCAAATGCAGCATTCAAGATGTCTGCCAATCGTCTCCAGAGCTGAACTTACTACCGGTCCAGTTGCCATTTTGTTTTGTCTGGGAAAAAGAAGAATAATGTGTTCATGTATTTATTAGTATGGATCGATAGCCAGAGCTCTAGATGTAAATTTGAAAGAAGGCTGCGAATTTCAGAAGTACCTTTCGTCCTATCTTGAAAGCCATGCAAGTTGTTTTTGAACATTATGTAATATTCAGGCAAAATTTATAGTGCTTTTGTCAGAAAGATTTGCTTCGAGGTCATGTATCATGCACCTTTGATTTATGTTGCAGTGCTGGTGTTAGAGTCTATAGCAGGCATAAATAGGAAGGCAGTCTAGATGTTAAATTGAGAAAGCACATCATATGGCAAAATTATTTGAGCACAATCGGTGTGTTACTGCAGATGCAGGGGGAGGCCTAGACCCGTGAACGTGGAGCTATACACCGCCACGCTTTGATGGATTTCAAACACTATATATTTTTTGATAACAAACGCTATGTCCTTTGCAGCAAACATTTCTTCCCATTTTACTCTTACTGCACGTGGTACATATTGCTCTTCTACACCAAAAGCCGCGAAAATAGCACCTTCCCTTTCCAAAGAAATTCGATGAACAAAAGGAGAGTCTGATACGAGTGTTGGTTGCCTTTTCAACGTAAAAGATTCGAGGCACCGTGCTAAAATCTTCCGGCAATCGTGGCAAACCAAAAAAACAAACTGTAGGCCTATCGGTCTCCACCCTTTTTCATCAAATTTCTTGGGAACGGAAGGTGCTATTTTTGCAGGTTTTGGTGTAAAAGAGCAATGTGTATCACTAAAGAGTAAAATGGTAAAATGGTAATTTCTGTCTAAAGTGATATTTTTGTTCAAGACTTGAGTAAACCAGCGTTGCACACAAACTGTAAGTTCGAAATTCTTTGTGACAAAGCGTGCGCTCAAGAAATGCTGGGATGCAATTAAAGATTTGGCAAAAGTATGGAAAACCAGGAGTGCTGGTAGTACATGTAGTGAAAACAAGAACAAATTAAAACAAACTTGTCAAAGATTTGTCAAACTTTTTGCTTTGCTTTACAATTTGTTAACAACAAATTGCTAGTGTTTTTAACTTTTGGCCAGCCATACCCGTGCCGGGGCGGTTTGTTAAAAATGAAAAGGCTATTAGTTGAACATGTGGGGCGCTATAAAAGATGGCAAGGTACGGTACCGGGTGCACACCTCGAAGTCCAATTCACTGTGAATTACTACACTACTATGAGGAATTCAGCAGTATCTTTTGGGGGGGCTCCCGTTTTATTATTTTTACTGTGGTTAAAGGAAACTAAAACGGCAGCGGTTGGAGTCCCCCAGCCGGTGATGTGTATATCTGAAATGTGGAGGAGGGAGTCTTGCGTTTCGTGCTTTGAGTTTGCAGCGAATTCTCCCAAACGCATAAAGCCAAAAAAGGCACTAAGCACTACTGCTTTAAATAGGGAAGCCTCGTAATGCGAAAAACAGACCTGCTTAAATGTCAGAATTAATTGGGAAAGAAGTGACAACAACATTGGCAAGCATTTGTCTCCTGCCTTATGGTCCCTCCGGCAACCCTCAAGAAGTTTGGAAACCAGAAAATCTTTAGTTGGATCCGGCCACCCATTAATTTTGTGATAACATGCAACCCCGGCAAGATATGTGGTAATCGTGGCGTGAGCTAAACCCTGTAAAGATAGCCATGCTACAAACTCTCTGATATCACTGACTTGTGCAGTTAAGGCGGAAATGTCCCTTTCTTTAAATCTACAGAACGCGTTCAACCCGCAAGTGTACGACTTGTGTGTATGTGACGAAAAAGCTACCGACAGCAGGCGAGTCATTTCGTCGCCTACCAGATTTGGGGTAGGCTGGGCAACGGGGTCATTGCAGCGGCCGTCAGCGGATGAGCATCCCGAAATCTTTTTGTCTGGAAACGAGACAAAGCATCGGCAATATCATTGGTTGCGCCGGGGACATGGGTAGCCTTAAAATGGATATTGAATGTTAAGCAATCGATCACGAACATCCGCAAAAGGTGCTTGATCTTTGGGCAGCGCGACGTTTGTCGGTTGATAATTTGCACGACTGCAACATTGTCGCAGTGAAACATGACCCGTTGATTGGCCAGTACGTGTCCCCAACAACGAACCGCCACCATGATTGGAAAACATTCTAAAAACGCAATCGAAGGGGAAGTCTGCATTAATTCGGGTTGCCATTTGCCTTGAAACCACCCGTCGCCAAAATATGCCCCAAATCCAATGCTAGCTGCTGCATCAGTGTATAACTGCAATGCTGTGTTTGACTGCCATTCGCTGTCCTGAATAGCGGACACCCCATTAAAATGAGTGAGAAATTCATTCCACATAAGCAGGTCCAGCTTGGCCCCTTTAGTCAGTCGAATTTTATGATGCGGCAAAGCCACGCCACGCGTGAGAGCAATAAGGCGGCCCATGAATGCGCGTCCAGGTGCGATAGCCTTGCATAAAAAATCGAGTGAACCGATTAAGGACTGCATGCGGACTAATGTGATTTTACGGCAGCGCATCGTGTGTTCTAATTGCTCACGCAGCGCCCGCACTTTAGCCATTGGGACACAAATTTGCTTGTGCACCGTGTCAATCTCGAGACCCAGATATGTCATTTTCTGGGAGGGGCCCTCCGTTTTTTCCTGGGCAATGGGCACCCCCAAAACTATGGTGGCTCTGAAGGGACATCGCACATCGCACATTTCTGCGCAGATTTCTGCGATGTCGCCGATTTTATCGCACATTTCGGCGCCGATTTCTGCGATATTGCACATTTTATCGCACATTTCGGCGCCGATTTCTGCGATATTGCACATTTTATCGCACGTTTCTGCGCAGAATTCTGCGATATTGCAGATTTTATCGCACATTTCTGCGCAGAAATCTGCAATATCGCACATTTTATCGCACATTTCTGCGCAGAATTTTGCGATATTGCAGATTTTATCGCACATTTCTGCGCAGAAATCTGCAATATCGCACATTTTATCGCACATTTCTGCGCAGAAATCTGCAATATCGCACATTTTATCGCACATTTCTGCGCAGAAATCTGCAATATCGCACATTTTATCGCACATTTCTGCGCAGAAATCTGCAATATCGCACATTTTATCGCACATTTCTGCGCAGAATTTTGCGATATTGCAGATTTTATCGCACATTTCTGCGCAGAATTCTGCGATATTGCAGATTTTATCGCACATTTCTGCGCAGAATTCTGCGATATTGCAGATTTTATTGCACATTTCTGCGCAGAAATCTGCGACATCGCACATTTTATCGCACATTTCTGCGCAGAAATCTGCGACATTGCAGATTTTATCGCACATTTCTGCGCCGATTTCTGCGACATTGCAGATTTTATCGCACATTTCTGCGCAGAAATCTGCGACATCGCACATTTTATCGCACAATTTATCGCACATTTTTTTCAACATTCGAACGTGTGTTTGGCATTTGAATGTCGAATAAGGAGCTGGTAGTATGAATATTGAACGTCGAACGAGGAACTACGTGCAAACAGCTTCGTACAGTATACCACACACAATCACTCCATTTCGAATGCAGAATACTATTGAACTATTGAACAAATTCAAATAAAATTAACCACCAGGGAGATAAATGTCCATTAATTATTTTATTTTCTTTTCGACTTTTGTTTTATTTTTAACTCAACAAAATACACAAAACAAAACAAATTATATAATTGTTATTACCGGTATTCAATCTGCACAAACTAAGTTTGAAGAATTTGCAATTTGAGATACAAACTTATGCACAGTATTTATACTGGCAAAGGCTATCTTTTTTTTACATAATTGAATCTGAATAAATACTCAAGTGTAGGCACCCGATGCTTAAATCTACAGTTAAAAATAACAAAATAATGCAAAGATTTAAAATAAAATTAGGATGATCAATATTGTATCCAAAACAATAGATTTATAACATAATTATGTTTAAACGCACATGAGCATGGCTTTCCCACCAGTTTTTAAATTAAATTCATTCCTTTTAACTTGTTCACACTCAAACAAAATATGCTTCATTGTCTCTGAAAGATTTGAACAAAAAGAGTAAGAATCATCATCCACAATTTTTCTTTGGAAAAGTCTAACATTTGTCATTAACCCTAACCTTCCAAAATCCTCCAGAATCCTCCTTGCAAAATGCAGGGAGAATCACTAAGGTCACTTGGAAGTTAATGCATCGAAGGACTTTAGGGCTTTGGGGGTTTTTGCCACTGGAGGATAAAGCAGGATCCAGGTCATAAGGCCTAAACTCTGATGCTGAATGATTTGGCAGGATTAAGGTTACTTGGGTATTTATCCAAATAAGAATTTTGAAGGATTCAGGTTATTTGTTAATTTGTACTTTCACACTGCTCGTGCTCTATGCACATGCTTCATAGAGCTTCAGTCAAGGTGTAAGTTATGTGTCAAGGATAGGAGACGTTAACAAACCAAGAGTCATGTGTGAAGAGTGACTGCAGACCCTTGTTGTACTAATACCTGCACTTATTAGCACCTGTTTGTTCCATGTTTGGGTGCTTTTATTTCAATGATAAACCAACTCATAGCAGGATTTTGCAGGATTCAGGCAGTGGTCACCCCTGCAGTAACAAATAATGTAGGATTTTGCATGCAGGGTTCAGGTTACATGGAGTTTTAACACTTTGGAATTGCAGGATTTTTCAGGAATCAGGTTATGTTCAACAAAAATAGGGTAGGGAGTTAGGGTTTAAGAATTCATATTAATTTTATACTGGAAGATTTATGTTTTAAACTCTTTGATTACAAGATCTAAAAGTCAAAAAATTAATCTTACTCCATTCCTCCTTATGAATGTCAAATTCACGACTAAATTTAGTCAGTACTAGTACTAGAGGTTCGAAAATTATACAATATAAAAAAGGAACACATTTGTTTAGTAGACCAACCTGCATTTTCATAATTATACATACATATATTATTTCCTCTATAATCCAAAACTGATTTATAGCAAAAACCACTTTCAAAATATTCTTTCAAATGACCGGGATGGCAGAATAATACCTCTCCAGTAAATAAAATAAATATCTTGGACCCCTCTATTTACCCAAGTCTACAACGAAATAATGTTGCCATATTGCACCCAAAAAGATGGCTTTTATCTTATCTTCATTCCCTTATCCAAGGTTTTGAATTGTGGTTTAAATAAAGGGAAATGTCCTCACAAAAACGTACAGGCTGCATGTTATTAAATTAATTGAAAAAGAGAATAAGGTTATACATGTACATGTACATGTACATTCAAACACAGTACTTGTACATGACATGTACCGTACATAAAGAGGTTAAGGTTATATAGTACATGTGCATATAGTACATGTGCATATAGTACATGTGCATATAGTACATGTGCATATAGTACATGTGCATATAGTGCATATATATACATGTGCATATATAGTACATGTGCATATAGTGCATATATATATACATGTGCATATATAGTACGGTACATGTGCATGTATAGTACCGGTACATGTACATATATAGTACATGTGCATATATAGTACATCTACATATAGTACCGTACTATGTACTATGCACATGTACTATGCACATGTACTATGCACATGTACTATGCACATGTACTATATGCACATGTACTATGCACATGTACTATGCACATGTACTATGCACATGTACTATGCACATGTACTATGCACATGTACTATGCACATGTACTATGCACATGTACTATGCACATGTACTATGCACATGTACTATGCACATGTACTATATGCACATGTACTATATATGCACATGTACTATATATGCACATGTACTATATATGCACATGTACCGTACTATATATGCACATGTACTATATATGCACATGTACTATATGCACTATATGCACATGTACTATATGCACTATATGTACATATGTACCGGTACTATATGCAGGGGTCAACCCGATGTTCCCCAGTCCCTATGTTCCCCAGTCCCTATGTTCCCCAGTCCCTATGTTCCCCAGTCCCTATGTTCCCCAGTCCCTATGTTCCCCAGTCCCTATGTTCCCCAGTCCCTATGTTCCCCAGTCCCTATGTTCCCCAGTCCCTATGTTCCCCAGTCCCTATGTTCCCCATAGTTGTTACAATCAGTAATATAATAAAATCGACCAGTAATGTAATAAAATCGACCCCAGTAATGTAATAAAATCGACCAGTAATGTAATAAAATCGACCAGTAATGTAATAAAATCGACCAGTAATGTAATAAAATCGACCAGTAATGTAATAAAATCGACCCCAGTAATCATGCGCGGATCCAGGGGGGGGGGGGGGGGGGGGCGCACCCGGCGCGCGCCCCCCCTAAACAAATCTCGAGAAGATTGAGAAGATCTCGGCGTTGGGGCTTCGCGCCTCCTGCGCTCCCATATCTTCTCCCAATATATTATGTTGACAATTTTTGGCGCCCCCTCTAACCGAAATTCCTGGATCCGCCCCTGGTAATGTAATAAAATCGACCAGTAATGTAATAAAATCGACCAGTAATGTAATAAAATCGACCAGTAATGTAATAAAATCGACCAGTAATGTAATAAAATCGACCAGTAATGTAATAAAATCGACCAGTAATATAAAATTTCAAAAATTTTGATTTTCTTTTCCGAACGAATTTTGAAGGAATATAATGTACTCTAACGAATAAATTTGCTTGTTTGCATTGGCCGGCCTTTCTACAGTTTAATTTTTTGGGGGGTCAGTGTTCAATTTTCCCGCTTCATGTTCAGAAAGTTTTGAGCGAAATGATATAAACATTCATATGTGACGTAACCAGCCTGTCCGCGCATCATGTCTGGTACGTGATCGTGATTGGTTTAGCCGTTATTAGGCACAATCGCCGGTCGTACGTACATCGACACCCGTGTCTCCATTCGTACCGCTTTGGAAATTGTGGATCCCGTATTGTCCATCTTGTTTGTATTTTAAATTTTTGGGAAGACCTAACGTGTTTTTTACACAAATCTCAACAGTGGACGTTTGTACGGAAGCGTATTGAGGACATGACCAAAAAAAATTTTCCGGATTACTATTTCGCCCGGGCGGATTACTATTTCGCCCGGGCGGATTACTATTTCGCCCGGGCGGATTACTATTTCGCCCGGGCGGATTACTATTTCGCCCGGGCGGATTACTATTTCGCCCGGGCGGATTACTATTTCGCCCGGGCGGATTACTATTTCGCCCGGGCGGATTACTAATTCGCCCGGGCGGATTACTAATTCGCCCGGGCGGATTACTAATTCGCCCGGGCGAATTAGTAATTCGCCCGGGCGGATTACTAATTCGCCCGGGCGGATTACTAATTCGCCCGGGCGGATTACTAATTCGCCCGGGCGGATTACTAATTCGCCCGGGCGGATTACTAATTCGCCCGGGCGGATTACTAATTCGCCCGGGCGGATTACTAATTCGCCCGGGCGGATTACTAATTCGCCCGGGCGGATTACTAATTCGCCCGGGCGGATTACTAATTCGCCCGGGCGGATTACTAATTCGCCCGGGCGGATTACTAATTCGCCCGGGCGGATTACTAATTCACAATGGTAATACACGTCAGTATATGTTCTGATTCATTCCACCATTGACTAAAATGGACAGACAGGCCTGTATTTCTTTGTATTTTCGCCTTGGGCTTGGGCAAAGGGAAATTTTGGCTTGTCTTGCCTATAATCATGGGATCGTAATCAGCCAGAGACACCTCCGTCGGCTTTTGAAAAGCCACGGTTTGCGTAGGAGAATTAGACAGTCAGATCCCGTAGAAGTAGCGATGTTCATCGAAGGGCAACTTCAAACCTGTGGCCAGCATTATGGGTATCGTTTGATGCATCTAAGGTATGGAACAGGAGTAAAGAACGCCGCTGCAGTGAAGATTTCCTTAAAGTTGGGGCACATCACTAACATTTTGGATCCAAAAGTGGTGTGGTGGGTGGAGGAAGGGGGGGGGGGGGGGGGGGGGTGCAATATCCAATATCTTAACTAGCCATGTTTTTTTCGTGGTGAAAAATACATAGGCCAGTCAGTTATAGTTACAAGAACTCTAAAATTAAAAACGTGCCAAAAGAAATCACTATTCGTGGAAATAATTATTAGACTCGCAATCAATTAGGCTATCTGAGGTTTTATGTCGATGTTTTCCGCTTTGAGATACAGTTCGGTATTGCAATTAACAGTTGTAACTTAAGTCTTTGTACCCAGGATATACCGTATATGCGCTTAAAATCTACAACCATTCATTTCAGGTGCATCCAGGAAGGGTTGGTGGTAACGCAAAGCACAGTTCGTGTTTTGCAACAGCTGTTGGATCCCGAGGGCGTACGTGCTCGCCGAAGACATCGACTGGTTCGTAGAAGATATTGGAGTAAAGGGTCAAACCAAACATGGCATTTTGATGGATACGACAAGATGAAACGTTTTGGTATAGCTATCAGTGGATGTATAGATGGTTATTCCCGCAGTGTCATATGGCTGGAAGCGTACACAACAAACAATGACCCTCGGGTAATATTGGACTACTACTTGAAATCAGTGTCTGACAGGAAAGGATGCCCACGGAGAATGAGAGCAGACATGGGTACTGAAAACGGACTTGTTCAGCAAGCACAGACATTTCTTCGACGAAACGGCACTGACAGTATGGCGGGTCCAAACAGCTTTCTATATGGTAAAAGTACGACAAACCAGAGGATCGAGGCCTGGTGGGGTGTGTTGAGAAAACAGTGTGCCCAGTATTGGATGGACATATTGCATACTCTGAGGGAAGATGGCCATTTTAATGGCGACATTCTGCACAAGAATTTGATCCAGTTCTGTTTTATGAAACTGGTACAGGTGAGTAATCGTCAAATATAACAGAGTACGTGTCCCACAGTAAAACGTCTACAAAATAAATCAAAATAAATCAATTTAATTTTGTATTAGGCCTGCATGATTTCAGGTTTACGATCCCGAAAATCATTATAACATTTGTACCAAAGAAAGACATTGTTTATTCTGAAATATCTGAAAACTACGTACAGTTATGCTTAATTAATCAAAAATATTAGTAAGTAATAATTTCTTTTGGTCAGGAAAAGTCAGAGTCGTGTGGCAATAAACTTTGAAAAATAATGGCATTAAAAACAATTACAATTATATATTGTTTTTGTCTGCAGTTATTTATTTTTATTTTGTTTAAATTTTGTTTAATGTTTTTTTTTTGGGGGGGGGGGGGGGGGGGGGTGGGGGTGTGGGGACAGAGAATGGATGGCGAGGACGACGGCAGCGTAACTTGTAATTGGGGAATCATTCTATATTAATGCCCTCACATTAATTGAACTGAAAGCCAGACCTATATAGTTTACAATTTCAATTTTCTTTTGTTTCAGGATGATTTGGATCAGGTTGTGCATTTATGGAATACCCACAAGATGAGGGTGAACCGCAAGCACGGTATAGAAGGAGGACGCCCAATTCTGATGTATACATTACCGGAGCTATATGGGGCCGAAGACAAGTTAGTAGATGCAGACATGCAAGAGGTTATGCACTGTCGGGCTGAAAGTACCCCCAAAGGAGTGTATCCTTGTGAACGGGATGTATTTGATCTGTGTTGCATCCTCATGGAAGAGAACGACTGGGCTGTACCAAACGATGGATATGAGGCTGCACACCTTTACCTCCTTCTTAAGGACAGAATCCAAAGTGATCTCGGTATATAACTAAAGTGGCACATCTATACGGTCCATACAAAATGTAGTTGAATTATACAATTTGTTTGTTGGATTGAATTATGTAAAGAAGATACTACTTGTTTGCTTTGAACATGAGATCGTGCCAACTGCCAAGTGTGACGAGTGGGTCACTTCGGGTTGGTGAATAGCGTTACTGGACAACAAATAATTGCTGGACATCTGCCATCTGACTGCGACTTACTTGAGTAAGGAGCCGTTGTGGTATAAGAATTGTTACATGGAATTCTTAAAGATTTCAAATTAAAAACGCCACTTGTTCAACCGTCACATGAACGAGTAGAAGAACTTGACGACGTCATTGACTTCGCCTTGCCTTTCTCTTAAAGTGTAAACAAACCCTAACCTTTCATTAAAGGTCAAACAATGAAACAAATACTTTTCTGTGTGCATTATCCCTTTTTGAGGGGAATTTTTATTTTGCATTTTAGTGTGACAATTTTTGAAAGCTCCCTGTTTTCAAGGCTTAATGTTTGCTAAGTATGACACTTTTTGATTTTAAAGCCATAGTCTACAAGTTAAAAATAGTGTAGAAAGTTGTCTAAACTTAACCAGAATAAAGCACATATGTATGACTGGAATTACAAACTTTAAAATCGATGCGTTTAAAGGCCGTGTTACTAACAAAAAACAAGTATAAACTGCAGTATAACACATTATAGCCAAGTATAAACTAGTACAATACAGTATAAAACCAATATAAAACGGTATTACACGTTTTAAAACTAAACAAAAATGGTATAATACAGTATAAAACAATTATAAATATAAAACAAGTAAAAACTGGTATAATGCAGTATAAAACAAGTATAAAACGGTATTACACGTTATAAAACAAGTAAAAACTGGTATAACACAAAGCGTCCTTTTCTGACAGCATTACAAAAAAAATCGCAAATATCTGGCAACTGGTATTTTGACTGCCGCAATAAGAACACAGAAACAAGTAGCGGGCAGAGACAGAGCAGCAAATTAAACATCTAAGACGTTAACAAAACAGTTATTTTCCTCCAACAAGGACAAATGACATTGTAGCAAAAAAAAAATGCACAAAATAGATAAATAAACATTAAAACATAAAAGAAAGCAAAAATACTCTCACCCCGAATCCATTACATTCATAACAAAAGAGGACGCTTTGAAGGTTTGTTTGTTTAGATACCATGTAGCTTATTTCAGCCAGGAAAACACATTAATAATATTTATCTAATGCCTTAAATGTTGGTTTCCAAAAAAGGAAACGAAGTTAACAACATGGATTTTATTTACTGCGAGGGTCGTAAAAGGGACAGGTAGGTAGAAAAACAAAATACTAAACATTTGAAGAAAAAAAAGATGAAAGGGGAGGAAATAAATTTCACACGACTTCTAGAAACTCCGTATTAAATGAATTAAAAACTTACGAAACGTAAACAATAAGTACAAAAATAATGGTGATTAAACCTCTGTTATGAGGGGAAATGAAAGAAAAAGTCACTAATTGGCACTTGTATTTCGATCACAAAATCAAATTACTGCCACTTTCAAAAATATTTTACATTTCTGGCAAAATGAATGATAACTTTATGAACACTTTTGATCCAAGATTATTCGAAAAAGATCTGCATCGGCTTTTTCTTTTTGAAAGTGCTCATTATCCCGGAAATGGTACATCCAACGTTTTACAGGATTACGACCCACGGTTGATTTTGTGGAGCGTAGCATTGGACAAATACAGTATGTGTCAATTACACTATGTCCATTTTTAAATATCCTGAGTCTAGAATATTGGAAAATTCCATCCGTAGCTCGTTGTACGAGGCATATGTAGCGGGTAGCTCCAGGGTCGGCCCACACGTATGTGCAACTGGATGTCTTGCAATCCCTCTCTTGACAGCGTTGAATTCAACATCGAGTTTTTCAACGCAAATTACTTCTGCACCAGTACAGTGCCGAAGAAACTTCTGAAGTGTTGCAGAATCCAGGCTGCGGATGTACTGCTTGAGAAAACTAAGAGCCTTTTGCTGTTCCTGGTTCTGGGGTGTTGAATCTATCAAGGCAATAATTACTCTCTTCGGTGTTGGTTTCATCTTCTCATACAATTCTTCAACGGCCTTAATAGTAGGGAGCTCTTGCATCAAAGGCAACCTTGCCGTGTGGACCATCCACTCCGCTGCATAATTAGAACCCATAATTAACTGCTTGTGGGCTGCCTTGAGAATGGCCTTTTGAATGCCACCTTCATTTGGGACACTGTGGCTCTCCGCCCGACTGAGAATATCCAACAGGCATTCTTCATCGTCGTCCTCCATTGTGCCGTTCCACGCCCTCTCCAGAACTTCTCTGTCGAAGTCAGAAACGTACAGCATATATGACTCCATCAGTTTCTCTTGACTGAGAGCCACCTCGCCATGTATAAGTGAAATGACAAACGCTTGAGATAGCCGAGAGGGGAACACCTTTACATCCTTGAACCCCTTCACTAGGATTCTTCCGAGTGCTTTCCACTGTGGGGGTCCAAATTCGGGAAATATCGATGGGACTCGCGCTGCTTCTCCTGAAGACGCTGTCATATAAAACTCTTTCCAGAAGGCCGTGTAGACCTCTCTGGAAACACCAGATGCATCCGCCCCTGCTTCCCCAACAAACTGAAACATGAGTCTGCAATCTCCGATGCTAGGATGCACGAAGACTTCGATAAGCTCTGCCAAAATATTCACCCGGTGCAATTTGACAACCCTGAACCGAGATGAAGTTGTATGCTGTACTACCTCGTTCGGAGCCGCCATCATGGAAGAGCCAGATGGACTTCGAGACCAAATATTAACTAGTGGAGTTGGAGACCGGGCGGAGACTGGTGGAGTTGGGGACCTGGGGGACCTGGGGGAGCCTGGAGGAGTTGGGGACCTTGGGGAGCCTGGTGGAGTTGGGGACCTGGGGGAGACTGCAGTTGGGAACCTGGAAGATTTTCCCGGTAGCGGGAAATGATCTGGAACTGATTGCTTTGTGTTAGCACATGACATTTGGACAGTTGAGTTTGCTGTCGAAGCTGATACGTGATCATCAGAGGATAACAGACTAACTGCCGTGGTAGACTTGTGCACTTCGTGCAAACTTGTGTGCTTTGGACAGTCTGGTACAAGGGGGACTGTATCTGATAGATCTATGGCCGGCAGAAAAAGTGGCCCAAACTGAACATCGCTGTCATCAGGCGGGTGCCACAAGCATTCCTCGAATTCAAGCTCTTGGTCAATTTCTTCTAGCATGTGAGGCACTGGACTTTCATGTGGACTCGGATCCTCACTGCTCTTTGGTGTGCTGGTTGATGGCCCCTTCGAAGAAGTTGATTTGCATTTCTGAGTTGGTCTTTTTTCCATATCAGGACCCTCTGAGTAGAGGAAGAAACGAAGCTTTCCTGTCATTTTAGTGGAGTCACACAAGCTACCCACAGTGCTGTTCTCTGGAAGCGTTTCGTGAGTGAAATCACGAAGGGCGGTGGTACACTGTGTACCCCCCTTCGTGATAATCCGTTTGGGAAAAACAGATTCTTCCCTACACTCAGTAAGTCTTCCTCGGTACTACCCTTTGGTACTGTGACACTTCTTGTTTCACCACCGTTTACTTTGCGAACACTGGTGCCGTTATGATACCAACCAAATTCGATAGCTCGATCAGGTTTAGATGCGTTTTTGTTTCTATTAGTTTTGTAGATTTTGTAGCTATTGTTTCCCCTTCGGAGTCATCACTGGATGACTGGCCAACTATCTTCATCTTTTTCCGGATGGAATCGTAGCAACTGCGTTTGCGTCTGGCTCTTGCTGACTCTAGCTGAGAGGAATGCTGCTTTGTGCAGAAGTCTCGAAGGGCCATGCGATCTCCAATGCACAGGAACTCACCCAGCTCGGCGTTGCTTTGGCCCATTTTGGTTACAACCTCCCTGTCAATCTGCAAATAACGATAAGAATTAAATTTCTTACGTTACACATTGCATGTACTATGACCTTTGCCCTTGAATAAAAAAATAAGAACCTCTTAAAATTATTCCATTCATTAAATTTTTAAGTAAAAATAAGAACCCGATTTCGAAAACATGACTATAAATACTACAACGCTTCACCGTGGTAAGCAATAAAAGGCTGTAATTGTAAAATGCTACAGCTTAATATATCTTAGAGGATACAGTTTACTTATTGTACAAAGTACTCCAAAAAGAACTACAAATAGTTTTCTAAATCAAAGTATCCACCCGCCGAACTATGTTAACTCTCTATTGTTTGGCGCCACCAATGGTAACATCAAATTCACAATCCAAGTCGTCAGAGACGAGTTATTTGAAAAATAAAAAAATACCGGTGGAAATTTCACGCAGTTTCCCCTCCGCCCAGTTTATTTCGGCCTCATAATACCGAGTGCCACATTTATTTATTAAAAATATTTGGGGACGAAATAGTGGACAAGTAATAAATTCAAGTTCTATTCTATTTCATAGTATTCCAACAAGTATTTTAATGAATGCTAAAGTGATAAAGCAATTAAGGAACTCTTTCAGAACCAGACAATTAATTCAGTACGACTCCCATGAAAGGTGATCTGAGTCAACAATATTTATTGTACCTTTTACACATTAACATGAACTGTAATAGTGCTGTAGTGCTAAATCACTTATAATATATCAACTCAATCCAATAGACCTAAAACATCCCACTTTGTTTACATACGCGCTTTGCCCCTCGGAAGTAAACCTATAGTTACACCACTGCATGTGGTATTGGTTTGCTTGCCACATGTGGTGAGCGAACTGTTTCATACAGGCTGTGCATGTACTGCCCGTCCCATATGTCGCTCCAAATGGTGCCTTAGGCCTAAACGGTCCTACTAGGACTCCTAGATATACATGTACCTTTTCTTCTTTCATTTTCTGAATGACTTCTTCCTTCACACCTCGATTACGTAAGAACTTGAACATAGGATCATCTGCCATATTGCTCTGACCAACCTAAATTCAATCCAAAGTTGAAAATAAGACCTGGTAAACAAACTAGTAATTCACCACGTCACATTTACATTGTGAATTAGGTTTGGCCAAGTCTGGGTTTCATTACATACACGACAGTGCAGCGCATGCAGTTGCGCACCACAAATCTAGTATTATTTATAACACCTCACTCACAGATTCTGTGTCTTGATTGGCCGAGAGCGCGGCACGTGTCACTTGCTATTTTTACTATTTTTTACTTGCGCTATCCAAAAAGACTATACCACGCAAAAAGGACTATGCGCATAGCAACACACGAAATATGCGCATAGCAACGAAAGCGTGACTGAAACCCAGACGTGTGTTTCGGTGCATTGCGTAAACATTGCTCTATCACCTTCGCACCCGTTCATCAAGGCAACAACGTACACGTATGATCGAGAGGAGTATAATTCGGAGAATTTTTGTCATTACTATACTTTCAGGAAGCTTAAATTGTGCAGAATCTGTGAGTGACGTGTTATAAAACAAATATTGACTGCTTTATTTCGCGGTATAGTAAAACTAGCCTCCCTCGGTGATCCATGGAGCATTCTATTTTCCCTCGGCTTCGCCTCGGGAAAATAGAATGCTCCATGGATCACCTCGGGAGGCTAGTTTTACTATACCACTCAAAGCAGTCGATATTTGTATACTATAATACTATACTGCAAGGGAAGCACATAATAATAGTACATGTACAGCCAAAGATCCTGTACATACAGTGTACATCATCACACTGCGAATTTGTACAGGGCACGGTAAAACCGCGTCAGTAAAATGACGTCAGTTGTTTTGGTCAATGGGGGAATTAGTTGCGCCGCTTACGTTGGGTGTGTAAACGCGTGTGGAAACAGCACCAGTGCAGTGTACAGTTCATGTGGGGAGTGGATATCTGATGAGCAAATCTTTGATCGATTAAAATGTTTGTTACTAATTTATATACGAAACTGGTTATATGAATAGCAATAAATAAATAATCGTCTGCATTATAAAAGGAATAATATACAAAAGTAAAAAAGGAAAGTTCGGTAAGTTGATGGGGGCACTACAAACTCAGCATAAATTCAATTGGCAAAACTTAATTAAATGTTGTTTCAATTCGTTTCATTTCCATTGCTAGTGAAACGTTTCCAAAACAGGTATGATACAGATAGGAATTCTACAAATTGAATTGATTCGTTAGACATGGGTATTTTCCGGGTCTCTCACAGCCGGATAGCTGCGACTAGAATGAGGATCATAAAGATCCTAGATATAGGTGCGCGTATAGGTGCCCGTATCTAGCTCACACTGCCTATGGTCTTGAACCTCAATGGTTCGTAAGTCTGAAGTACTGAATGGTAACACTAGCAACCAAAGAAACCAGTGTGCAAATAAACCATGTTTTCTTCAGACGGTCTGGCCCTACTCAAACCATCCCCCCCATCCCCCCCCCCCCCCGTTATCCCTCTTTTGTTTGTACATAGGATTTGTACACGATTTGGAATCGTAGACCTTCTTTCAATTGTGGACCCATATTGTTAGCCCCCAAAAGTTTGCCAAACCCCAAGGTGATACAATCCTCCTTTAAAAATTAATATAAAAGGTATAGCTACAACTGGTCAGACAGAATACATGGAATATAACCAGTTTATTTAGAAATGTTTGCATTAATTATGTGTGTTCACTCAGTCTTATTTAAAGGCATGGTCTTGCGCATTGTCATACATATTACAGGTAGCATATGCCCCCCTATCCATGCCCTCCGACCAAGTTAAACAATTAAAGCGACTAGCGATGACGAAAGGAGTTTTTAGTATTTGTTTGGGCACTCACAGATGAATCACTTATTATATATTAACAATTAATGTTCAGCTTGTTGATTATATTCAATATTATGCACACTTACTTACCGTATTAATTGACAGTGATGACTTCACGAGTGGCAGCGATGACATGCACGTGCATAGCAGGACTAGCGATATAGTAATCCGCCCGGGCGAAATAGTAATCCGCCCGGGCGAAATAGTAATCCGCCCGGGCGAAATAGTAATCCGCCCGGGCGAAATAGTAATCCACCCGGGCGAAATAGTAATCCGCCCGGGCGAAATAGTAATCCGCCCGGGCGAAATAGTAATCCGCCCGGGCGAAATAGTAATCCGCCCGGGCGAAATAGTAATCCGCCCGGGCGAAATAGTAATCCGCCCGGGCGAAATAGTAATCCGCCCGGGCGAAATAGTAATCCGCCCGGGCGAAATAGTAATCCGCCCGGGCGAAATAGTAATCCGCCCGGGCGAAATAGTAATCCGCCCGGGCGAAATAGTAATCCGCCCGGGCGAAATAGTAATCCGCCCGGGCGAAATAGTAATCCGCCCGGGCGAAATAGTAATCCGCCCGGGCGAAATAGTAATCCGGAAAACTTTTTTTGGTCATGTCCTCAATACGCTTCCGTACGTTTGTCATGAGTGTACTATATTGCCCTATTATTGTTCAACGTCCACTATAAAACCAATTTTGAGTGCGTAAATGAACACGAACACTGCACGTATACAACGCGCGTTGAGCTAAAGCGCATGCGCATAGTACTAGGCCCCCACGAATGGGAGACTTTTGAGACGATAGCGGGCGCCCCACAAGCCGGTCCTTTTCTATTGTTCCCAGTGACGAGAACAATAGAAAAGGACCGGCTGGTGGGGCGCCCGCTATCGTCTCAAAAGTCTCCCATTAGGAGAGGAGCGGGACGCTCCTCATTCAAAGGTTGAAATTATTTAATTAATTACTTACCGTGGGTCGATTTTGTCGTGCGATATCTCATTCGAAAGCTCATAACAAATACAATGCTAGAAAATTATCAATTCAATTTGAAAATCTTTTGTTCAGGGTGTCACACCCAAAAAGCACGGAGACAACCACTTTAACAGAAACAAAACCGTCATTAAATGTTCTAATTCTTCTTGCGTATGGTGTGCACAGCCTATCTGTTGTAGGCCAAGGTAAAATGTTGTCTTTAAATGACCAAGTTTTCAATTTGTATCACTGAAATTGGAACATATATTGAATTCGATGATGATGATGACGATGAACCAAATAAGTACTATGCAAGTTCAAGTCCCGATACAAGTTGCCTGTACAACCCACAAAGTTTATCGAATTCCACGCATTTTATGATTTAGAGGAATACCATTTTAATTTGTTAGGGGTGCTATGCATTTTCCTTCTTTTAAAATAATCTTAGCATTGTTTTGGGGGAAAGTAGGCCTACATGTATTTCTTTTCGCTTTGCAGGCTATCACAAGACAATGAACGACTCCATTGTTGTGAAGCACCCGTCACTCTGGATCTTCATCAGGCACCTGAAGGATCGCCAAGCAGTGATCGAACGGAACAGAGATGCGGCTGATCGAGGGGAAGAACCACCACTGAGACGAAGGAAGTGGAGGCGCCTCGAGAGGAGACTGCTTCGTCTGAAGCAACAGTACAGTGACGGTGACCGTCACCTAGACTCTTACTGGGCCGCAGTGTGCCACTGTATTGGTTATGAATAGAGTCAGTTGCCTGCCCGTCCGTCCGTCGTCATCATCATTGGGTGGGGGGGGGGGGGGGGGGGGGGGGGGGAGGGGGGGGGGGGGGTTGCAAACACTCTTTGGGTAAGGGATCACAGTTTATAGGCCTATACATTTTGCACAACATAATTGTTTTACACATTTTGAAGTTAGGATTTTAAGCAGTTATTTGTAGGCATGCTTCTCAATTAACGTTTAAAGTTGGTGTGTCCGTGCTTTTTGGGTGTGGCACCCTGAAGAATGGATTTTCAAATTGAATTGTATTGAATTGTAGCATTGTATTTGTTATATATATTTTTGAATGAGATATCTCACGAAAAAAAATCGGCCCACGGTGAGTATTAATTAAATAATTTCAACTTTTGAATTAGGAGCGTTCCGCTCCTAATTCGTGGGGGCCTAGTATGCGCATGCACTATTTCGACTGCATGGGGTAGATTTTATTACATTACTGGTCGATTTTATTATATTACTGATTGTAACAACTATGGGGAACATAGGGACTGGGGAACATAGGGACTGGGGAACATAGGGACTGGGGAACATAGGGACTGGGGAACATAGGGACTGGGGAACATCGGGTTGACCCCTGCATATAGTACCGGTACATATGTGCATATAGTGCATAGTACATGTGCATATAGTGCATATAGTACATGTGCATATATAGTACATGTGCATATATAGTACGGTACATGTGCATATATAGTACATGTGCATATATAGTACATGTGCATATAGTACATGTGCATATAGTACATGTGCATAGTACATGTACGGTACTATATGTAGATGTACTATATATGCACATGTACTATATATGTACATGTACCGGTACTATACATGCACATGTACCGTACTATATATGCACATGTATATATATATGCACTATATGCACATGTACTATATATGCACATGTATATATATGCACTATATGCACATGTACTATATGCACATGTACTATATGCACATGTACTATATGCACATGTACTATATGCACATGTACTATATGCACATGTACTATATAACCTTAACCTCTTTATGTACATGTCATGTACAAGTACTGTGTTTGAATGTACATGTACATGTACATGTATAACCTTATTCTCTTTTTCAATTAATTTAATAACATGCAGCCTGTACGTTTTTGTGAGGACATTTCCCTTTATTTAAACCACAATTCAAAACCTTGGATAAGGGAATGAAGATAAGATAAAAGCCATCTTTTTGTGTGCAATATGGCAACATTATTTCGTTGTAGACTTGGGTAAATAGAGGGGTCCAAGATATTTATTTTATTTACTGGAGAGGTATTATTCTGCCATCCCGGTCATTTGAAAGAATATTTTGAAAGTGGTTTTTTCTATAAATCAGTTTTGGATTATAGAGGAAATAATATATGTATGTATAATTATGATAATGCAGGTTGGTCTACTAAACAAATGTGTTCCTTTTTTATATTGTATAATTCTCGAACCTCTAGTACTAGTACTGACTAAATTTAGTCGTGAATTTGACATTCATAAGGAGGAATGGAGTAAGATTAATTTTTTGACTTTTAGATCTTGTAATCAAAGAGTTTAAAACATAAATCTTCCAGTATAAAATTAATATGAATTCTTAAACCCTAACTCCCTACCCTATTTTTGTTAAACATAACCTGATTCCTGAAAAATCCTGCAATTCCAAAGTGTTAAAACTCCATGTAACCTGAACCCTGCATGCAAAATCCTACATTATTTGTTACTGGTGACCACTGCCTGAATCCTGCAAAATCCTGCTATGAGTTGGTTTATCATTGAAATAAAAGCACCCAAACATGGAACAAACAGGTGCTAAGTGCACGTATTACAACAAGGGTCTGCAGTCACTCTTCACACATGACTCTTGGTTTGTTAACGTCTCCTATCCTTGACACATAACTTACACCTTGACTGAAGCTCTATGGAGCATGTGCATAGAGCACGAGCAGTGTGAAAGTACAAATTAACAAATAACCTGAATCCTTCAAAATTCTTATTTGGATAAATACCCAAGTAACCTTAATCCTGCCAAATCATTCAGCATCAGAGTTTAGGCCTTATGACCTGGATCCTGCTTTATCCTCCAGTGGCAAAAACCCCCAAAGCCCTAAAGTCCTTCGATGCATTAACTTCCAAGTGACCTTAGTGATTCTCCCTGCATTTTGCAAGGAGGATTCTGGAGGATTTTGGAAGGTTAGGGTTAATGACAAATGTTAGACTTTTCCAAAGAAAAATTGTGGATGATGATTCTTACTCTTTTTGTTCAAATCTTTCAGAGACAATGAAGCATATTTTGTTTGAGTGTGAACAAGTTAAAAGGAATGAATTTAATTTAAAAACTGATGGGAAAGCCATGCTCATGTGCGTTTAAACATAATTATGTTATAAATCTATTGTTTTGGATACAATATTGATCATCCTAATTTTATTTTGAATCTTTGCATTATTTTGTTATTTTTAACTGTAGATTTAAGCATCGGGTGCCTACACTTGAGTATTTATTCAGATTCAATTATGTAAAAAAAAGATAGCCTTTGCCAGTATAAATACTGTGCATAAGTTTGTATCTCAAATTGCAAATTCTTCAAACTTAGTTTGTGCAGATTGAATACCGGTAATAACAATTATATAATTTGTTTTGTTTTGTGTATTTTGTTGAGTTAAAAATAAAACAAAAGTCGAAAAGAAAAGAAAATAATTAATGGACATTTATCTCCCTGGTGGTTAATTTTATTTGAATTTGTTCAATAGTTCAATAGTATTCTGCATTCGAAATGGAGTGATTGTGTGTGGTATACTGTACGAAGCTGTTTGCACGTAGTTCCTCGTTCGACGTTCAATATTCATACTACCAGCTCCTTATTCGACATTCAATGCCAAACACACGTTCGAATGTTGAAAAAAATGTGCGATAAATTGTGCGATAAAATGTGCGATGTCGCAGATTTCTGCGCAGAAATGTGCGATAAAATCTGCAATGTCGCAGAAATCAGCGCAGAAATGTGCGATAAAATGTGCGATGTCGCAGATTTCTGCGCAAAAATGTGCGATAAAATCTGCAATATTGTAGATTTCTGCGCAGAAATGTGCGATAAAATGTGCAATATCGCAGAATTCTGCGCAGAAATGTGCGATAAAATGTGCGATATTGCAGAATTCTGCGCAGAAATGTGCAATAAAATCTGCAATATCGCAAAATTCTGCGCAGAAATGTGCGATAAAATGTGTGATATTGCAGATTTCTGCGCAGAAATGTGCGATAAAATCTGCAATATCGTAGATTTCTGCGCAGAAATGTGCGATAAAATGTGCAATATCGCAGAAATCGGCGCAGAAATGTGCGATAAAATTTGCAATATCGCAGAAATCGGCGCAGAAATGTACGATAAAATGTGCAATATCTCAGAAATCGGCGCAGAAATGTGCGATAAAATGTGCAATATCGCAGAAATCGGCGCCGAAATGTACGATAAAATGTGCGATATCGCAGAAATCGGCGCAGAAATGTGCGATAAAATGTGCAATATCGCAGAAATCGGCGCCGAAATGTGCGATAAAATGTGCAATATCGCGGAAATCGGCGCCGAAATGTTCGATAAAATGTGCAATATCGCAGAAATCGGCGCCGAAATGTGCGATAAAATGTGCAATATCGCAGAAATCGGCGCCGAAATGTGCGATAAAATCGGCGACATCGCAGAAATCTGCGCAGAAATGTGCGATGTGCGATGTCCCTTCAGAACCACCATATAAACACGCCAAGTTCAAGTTCGGAAATGTATGTCAGCAGCGAGCAAGGCCGGAAATGCGTGGGTGTGCTTCGATGGTCTCCACTACCACCACCACCATTTTCACGTGAAGGATTAAGTTCACGTTTGTCAGGAAAATGTAGGTGTATATAGCACGTTCTTATGTGGTTTTTAAAGCACCAAATATTTTGGTTATTAAGTTACTATCAAATCACTGGTGAAAGTCACGTGATTGTCACTGGTTATTTAGCTAGTCATCTTACGGCTCCACATAACGTTATTTGTTGGTGTATATAGCACGTTCTTATTTCGTTTTTAAAACACCAAATATTTTGGTTTTGAAGTTACCATCAAATCACTGGTGAAAATCACGTGATTGTCACTGGTTATTTAGTTATAGTCTTATAAGGTTATTTGTTGGTGTATACAGTACGTTCTTATTTGGTTTTTAAAACATACAATATTTTGGCTTTGGAGTTACCATTAATTCACATGTGAAAATCACGTGAATGTCACTGGTTATTCAGCTAGTCATCTTACGGCTCCGCATAATGTAATTTTTTGGTGTATAGAGCATGTTATTATTTGGTTTTAAAAACACCAAATATTTTGGTTCTAAAGTTACCATCAAGTCACTGGTGAAAATCACGTGATTGTCACTGATTCTAGCAACTGACAGATCAGAAGTGAGGAAATTTGTGTTCACAGTATTGGATGTTAAATTGTGGTATTTAGTCAAAAAAATCACTTTTGTTACCATAATATGTATTTATTTAAACAATTCCATTATTGAATTTGGATTTTTGTGCAAACATAGTTACAAATTCGCATTACATTTTATTCGTTTTCAAATTTTGACAATATTCATAAAAATTTGCTGTGACTTCGTCGTGGACAAAAAAAGCGTAGTATAAAACTAACTAACGGCAATGGCTAATGTGTAGTACTTATTCAGTAGGTAATATTGTATGTATGCCTATGTATAATAAGTTAATTCCAATGTGTAATGTGTGATAAGTTAGTCCCATGGGTATTATAATTTCATTACGCAATTTGTATGTACATAATTAGAGTGTTAAAACAGTATATCTTTTTTCATCTTTTTTATTTTTATCTTGCCAATGTCCTCTGCAACACGTTGGAAGAACGGATTATTCATGTTAGAATGACGTGATTATCACGTGCGCCTGCTATCAGGGAAACGAACCGAGAACGTCATAATTAGGTGCGGAAAACGTGACAAACGAAAGGGTTAATAAGGTGAATAATCGGTGTAAATTACGTGATTCAGGGAGGAAACAATGCCGTTATAGTGAGGTGTGCAAAACTCGTGATTTAAGAAAGCGCCGATAACGTTATTTGTATGGTGAAATTATCGTTATTTTAACGTGATTAAATCACGTGAATATTTGGTGAAAACGCATTAACGCCTACCACGTGATTTTCACGTGTCTCAAAAACGTAACTTGCATCATACTTATCACCTAAAAATAACGTGTTTTCACGTTCCTCTGTTTATTGGGGCGCGTCCGGTGCACGCTCAACATTCACATTCTCCCCGCATGCGCGGGGCCGGGATGCGCAGTCTAGTCAAGTCTTTATTATAAACGTTTTCCCAAACGTAACTGGCAGATTCATGAATTATTCAGTAGTTTGGATGAGAAGTTATGTTGATTCACCGGAATAAAACATGACGTCACAGCATTGTTGTTATTTTAAATCACTTTAAAGAACAGCTGTTGTCGAGCTGCTTTACGTAGTGTAGTGGATAGGATGGGCTATGGATCAAAGATCCCTGGTTCGAATCCTGCTGTAGGTCACCTCGTTTTTCTTAGTCAAATTGATATCTTTGCAGTTTTTTTTTTATTTAAGGGAAAAAAGAGAGACCTATAACCTAAGTGTTGTACAGTGATCAATGCAACTACTGAATAATTCATGAAATCTGCCAGCGAGCCAACTTGAACTCGTACGCAAGCCAACTCTTTTTTATTTTATATTAATTTAATAATGTAATTTGTAAATCTTAAAAAAGAGGGTCTAGTCCATTTTAGTTAACAAACTTTTATAAGAATTACTTACCCCTATAACGTTTCACAAATAAAGTATTTATAAACAGTTAGGGCCTTTTTAGGGCCTAATTAAAATAATACATTCATTGGTGGATTGAGCATAATTCCTCCATGGGTTGAGAAACATATAATGGATACATAAATGTAAAGAGTTTAAACTGGTTGATGCATCTAACATGTGTCTAACCATAGAGGAAGGCTTCCTCCATGGTATTATTAAGTCTAACTGGTCTAACCAAGAGGAAACAATCTGGATGAGGAGAATGTGCAAATCCGATATTGGAAATATTGGAAGAACAAAACAATGATCAAAGTAATGGACCTCAAGACTAAAACAAAATAAATAAGTCAAGAGATCCTCCTTTCGATCACTACCCAAAAAACCGGTTATTGTCCTTGCCATCTGTCATATAAACCGACACACAAATAAAAACAAGGAAAAAGAAAAGTAAACTGAAAAGATGGTGACCGATGAAGTGCATTGAATAGCACAGAAAATATGCTCTGCTCCCCTTCCAAAAAAAAGAAAGAAAAAAGAGGGGACGGCATATTATCACCGGTAATAATCAATCATGTACTTGCCCGTCTACGAACTCCAACCACTGACTGTCATCTAGCAGAGATAATGTGGCTAGAACTGACCCCCCAGATGCGTGTCTCACCCCAAAACAAAAGGAAAAAAGAGTTAAGAATTACGCTCTGGATAGGCCAGTCAAACAACCACTCTCTGGCATACCCACTAGATAACGTACAATTACAGATTTATCTCTACAGACCCGCCACAAATACAATCCATATGATACTACGTGTCAGCAGAACCTTTTCCGCGTTTCAGAAAAATAACGGAAAATAAGAATTACGCTCTGGGCAGTAAAGTTACGCAACCACACTGCTGGCGTAAATATACAGATTTATCTCTGCAGACCAGCCTCAAACATAAAATCATATGATACTTCACGCAGCAGAACCGTTTCAGTATATCTCCTAAACAAATTACGAAAACGATGATAAACAGTACATCTGGCTTGTGAAAACTCCCATAAACACACTCCTCTGCCCATATAAAATGAGTTCCGATTCACTGCAGCTAACTCTAGAATTGATCAAACGAACGCAAAACAAATAAACTGATCTTTCCATGAAGTATGTTTGCATAAGCCGGTTACTCCTTGCTATTTTCTAGCAAAAACACTTTAATCTTTAATAGTCTCAAAGAAAAAGAAAAAGAAAAAGAAAAAAATCCACACAACCCAACGTTACACCTTCTTTCAATTTAATGTCCTTCCAATTAGACCGAGAATCGTTCTAATAATAAAAAAAACGTGAGCCGCATGCATGATTACGCTTCTTCCCAATAAACACATTGCAAAAACACTTTATCTTTAACTAAAAAACCCAAGTCTCACAGAACCCCCCCCCCCCCCCCCCCAATCCACATAACCCGGCGTTACACGTCCTTCAATTTAATGCCCTTCCCATGTGACCGAGAATCGTTCTAATAATTAAAAAATCGTTCTAATAATAAAAAAATTGATTACGCTCCTTCCCAATAAACGCAATCTCGAAGAAAAACATGTGGTCATTATGGAGCTCTCACACTCTGCCGTGTAGGCCTACCGTCCACCTGCCGGGCTATTAAAAAACAACAGAGTCCAGAACGTTGGGTTTTGAGCGAACTTGTCCCCGGCCGCAAAAAAAATTCATAAAATTAATCTTGTCACCGTTTCGTTGCCATCTTATGACCGTTCTCACCGGGCGCATACGGGGTGTTGAACGTGCCTCTACCGTCTTCACCGCCCAGATTGACTTTTGTTGAAAATGTTGGCCGTTTCCATACCGGGCCCATACCGGGTCTCGAACGTGTGCACCGGGTTTGTAGCAGCCACCTACCAGTCACTTAGCGTCCCCTCACCGCTCGGAGCGTCCTGTGAGCGAGTCCCCGGACTGCTGACGTCATGACACGACTGCCATAAATACCCCGATTTGAACGGCAACGGTCAGTCCGCTCTCCATTTTTCTTCAAGGAAACTCCACGACACTTCTCCTCATCTTTTGATCACATATTTACTGCATTATGACGCTACTGTGAAGGTAAGGACACGTTATGGACCCGTTATAGGACGTTATGGGAACGTCAAGGCGTTAACAGGATGTTACCCATGCGTTAGGGAGGCGGCGCCGTCAGAATCAGGCGGTACCGCTTTGGAAACACCCGTTGGCAGTCCGGTATGAACACTGTAATGAGGACGGTATGAATACGTTATGAAGACGGTGGCACGGTATCAACACGTTCATGACACGTTCACAACCCGCTTACAACCCGTTGCAGACGGTGGATTCTTTTTGCCCGTTCATCACCGTTCTGTAACGGGTTATGAGCGTGTTGTGAACGTGTTCATACATTGTGACCGTTTTCATAACGTATTCATACCGTCCTCATACCGTTCAACACCGTCCTCTTGCCGCTTACTTGCGGCCGGTGCCAGCCGGCCAAAGTTTTGAACATGCCCAAAACTTTCGCCGGGTCCCACCGGGTGTAAATAAGCGCCAACGCCCTATTAACGTGTTGCCCGCTTTGATAACGAACCACCGTGTGCCCTCGCCGTTCTCCACCGTCCGCAGACATTTTCGCGCACGGTGGCACACGGTAGGCCTACACGGCAGAGTGTGAGAGTCACTTACTGACCTCCCAGAAGCGTATCTCACTAACTGTTTCAGCATCTCCAAAAAAATTACGAAAACGATGAGAAATAGTTCTGGCTCGTGAAAAATCCCATAAACACCCTCCCCTTCCCATATAGAATGAGTTCTGATTCACTGCAGCTAACTCTAGGATTGATCAAACAAACACACACAAAATAAACTGATTATTCCTTGAAGTATGCCTGTGCATATCCGCTTTCTCCTTGTTATTCTTTTGCAAAAGCACTTCATCTTTAACTAAAAAACCTAATAGTCTCACAGAAAAAAACAAAAAACCCACATAACCCAGCGTTACACGTCCTTCAATTCAATGTCCTTCCCATGTGACCGAGAATCGTTCTAATAAAAAAAAAAAGTAAGCCGCATGTATGATTACGCCCCTTCCCAATAAACACAAATAATCCCATGAGATGCACACTTACTGTTTAACCCTTCAAGTTGAATATTTACGACAAAAATGTACGACTAGTCGTGAATATTTTCGCGACTAGTCGTGAAAACATTTACGACTAGTCGCAAATATATTCACGACCAGTCGCGAAAAAATTAACGACTAGTCGCAAAAACATTGTTCCGAAAAAATTATTTTATTTAAATAAAATCAACATCGCCGTACGGCGATCGCGAAAACAACAGGAACAACAACAGAAGAACCATGCCTGGCGCCGGTTGAAAACGAATCCACCCATTCCTGATAATTCAAGCAATTACCAATGGTGTATTCTACCTTTAAGTTGTAAAAATGTGCAAAGCAATTGTGCCATCTTGGTTTTTCTTTATTATCCCCCTTAGTTTCTTGCTCCATTATGTTCCTTTAAAAACCCTGTAAAAACGACAATTTGTGGCATGTTCTAAAATATGGTTCCGCTATACCACTACCGTGTTTTACACACCCTGAAAATAATGTTCAAATCGCCTCAAATGCAAACAGAAATAAAACAGTTGAGGAAAAACAAATACATTGTAATCCGTTAAAGGACACTCAACCTCCACCGTACAGTCCAAATAAAACCAAAACAATTAAAACAGGTGTCCAAAATTTACATCGTATTCACGATAGTTGTGCGAGTCCATTTTGTTTAAGGGAAACGCAAATGTACATTTTTTGTTTTATTTAACCAGGGTGGCCTTATCATTTAAAAAACTGCTTTGAAAAAGGGCCCTGCATATTCTCAAATAGTAGTTTTTAAAACAGAAATTGAACTAAAACAAGACCAGAAACAAAAAGAAAATCAAAAATCAAAAATTAACATTAAAATTAACATTAAATTAACATTCAAATTAACATTAGAGCCATAGACTATTCCAACAAATACAAACAAATTCTTAATTGAAAGCATTATGAATCTTAAAAAACGAAAAAGAAAACATTTTAAAATTAAGCAAACAAATACAATGATGAAACACACATAGCGAACATAATTTATATAAAATACGAATTTGAATATGCAAAACAATAAGAACAAATATTAAAATACAGATAAAAACAATAACATTAAAGAAAGAATAGGACAAATACAAACAACAATGAACATGAAATGAAAATAAATAAAAACAAAGACTAGGCTTAATAAACATTGGTTTTCGATAAGTAAAATCTAGACAAAATGAACTTAAAAGATATAAAAATACAGTTACCAGCAAAATTAATTCAAAAGACATGACCAACGCGCGCGCGAAGCTAGCTCTAAAAGGCAAGATCGAAACCAGTTCGCGCCGGATGACGAATATAAACGCAAAGTTTTCCCCAGATTCAAAACGGATGACGCATAAACACGCCACGAACAAGGCCGGAAATGTCTGTCAGCAGCGAGCAAGGCCGGAAATGCGTGGGTGTGCTTTCCGGCACTGGCGGCCTGAACCTGCTTTGGATCAAGTTTCATTAAAAATAATCCCGCGCGTCGGCTCGGTGATGTTAAAATAATCCCGGCGCGAACTGGTTAACCGCCATTTTGATGATACTTGACGCACGCACAAAGGGCTCCTCTGGAAAGCAGTTTGTTAACTGAAAAAGACTACACTATTTAAAGATTACAATAAATAAACAGAACCACTCCATATATCTACAGATGGGTGCAGCATGAACGGCAAGGTTCACCATAACGCAGACGCAATTAGGTACAAGTCGACCAGTCTTGTTCAACAACGGTCCTTGATTATACTTTCTACTATTTTCAGGATTCCCGGTTTTAGTCGCTCCCATCACCGGCACGACTTCAAGTGCAAATTAATGATTCCCTTCTCGTGCAGCATCAACAGTGTCTTGAATTCCTTGTCGAAGTTATGTACATGTGTATGTTGGACGTTATTGTTGTAGTGATATGGGATCTTTCTCCCGATGATGGATTTTGGAAAGGGCCAGAAACCGTAGACGTGGATCTGGTTGCAGGCATCAAGGAGAGAAGACACAGCGTAGAAACCTGTTGGAAAGAGACAAAACGGTGAAAGGTATAAACAAGAACGACTTTCTTTTGTTGAGAAAAGTCTTATATTCATTCGTCTTGTACAAAACAAAAATTTAATGATGAAAAATATTTTAAAACAATTATTAGGTTTTCCCAGATATTTTAAAACATTTTTCATTGAAATTCATCAAATCTCACATACAATTTTTTTCCCGAGAATTTTGTTTCACGCTTTTACCAAACCAATTTAGTAATATACCATTAATTATTGGTCACTCTATTTACATCACTCACATTGTCTTGAGAATATTCGACATTACAGATCAAAATGATCTGAGCTATTGCCAAAAGGCAGCATTCAGAGATCAAATTTGTCTTAGTTATCAATCAATTAAAACAATTATATGCTATGCAAATAATCTAATGTGTGTTTGAGACAATCACACATCAGACTAATGTACTTAGCACAAGTTTAAAATTGATTGATATAGGACGAATTCGATGTCTGAATTCCGTATTGAAAAAGACTCTTAATTGTACCATTATGTTAAATAGTTGAAACTGCCCGAACTGTAGTTTTATTTGTATTTATTTATTTATTAATTATTTATTCTGGGTAGCCCATTCAGTGGAATCCACAGTTCTCCCCTGGGGCCCAATAAGAAAAGACAATGTGAAGAACTTTTTTTGAGAGGTGGGAAAAAAAACCGAGAAGAATATCCTGGGTAAAACTCACGGAATCAGGCAGGGACTGAAAACCCAATCCACATATTGGCCCAGGCCGGATTCGAACCAGGGTCATAGTGGTGGAAGGCGAGGAAAGAACCGCTACGCCAACCTGACTCCCCAGTTGGAACTGAATGTTCAAATTTTATTTAGTTCGGGCAGTTTCTGAAGTTAGGCCGTGTTCAAAACAGGTGTCAAGAGCTAAGCTCTACGTCTATACAGCTGCAGTTAACGTCTACGTAGGCGCTAAGGTAAATATAATTCGGACGCGGCTACGGTAGAGCCTACGGCTAGTTATTGCGCCCCTAGCGATGCTTGAATTAGTGTTTGTAAAATTACAATGTAAGAATTTACAACAATTATCTTCTTCTAGATGTTACGCAATGTTTGTTTACAGCCGGTCGAAATACCTGATGATATTGACGTATTTGTCGATCTGTTAGTTTCAATTCAATGCACTATCATTGAAAAATAAATGAAAATTTGCTCCAAAATTAATGTAAGTGCTACCGCCATTTTGTTTTGCCTGAGCAACTTCTTTTACGGCTAGATTTTTGTGACGTTGTAGCCGTAGCTGTAGCTCTAGACAACATTTCGGACAGCGCTACACAATGGCCGACGCAGACAATAGCCGTAGCTGTAGCTCTAGACACCCGTTTCGGACACGGCCTTAGATATGATGTAAACATGGACCAAACTTGTCACCTGTCGACGGCCATTTCATGCCGGTATTCAGCGTCTTTCGCCAGAGGTTGGCCACTTTAAGGAAGTGATCAGGGCTGCCGTAGACCGGCCTGGTTACGTTGGCACGCTGCGCCACGCCGGCGGTCTTGACTAGCAACCGCAGGCTACCGCTGACGGCGAAGCCCGGTAGGTAGACGTGACTCTCCTTGAACTGCCTTAGCATGCTGATCAGCTTGGCTTCGTCCACATCAGTCTTGATGGAATTCATTCTGATTTCAAAAACAAATTTTAGGATTGTCAATAGGAACGGGCTTGATGTGATTTTGCATTCAAAGCAGACACGACCAGTAGCCTAGCAGGATGTGAATTCAACAACAGTGAAAATTCACATCCACTGGATGTGAATTTGCATTTTAACGACCGTATCCAGGATGTAAATTTGGAAAAGGATATAGATTTAAAGGGATCGTATACGTTTGGTAATTGGAACCCACTGTTTGTTTCAATCCTATATAGTTATATATATATACCATAAAACTAACCTGTAAAAAATTCATTTCAAAAGTTGGTAGCTATTTTGAGATATTGCCGAAAATCTGGAGTGGTTATGTCCACGCAGGAAGAATAATCTGCATTGGAATACACAATCTGAGAAACGTCACTGCAGTAACGCTTCTCAGATTCACATTTTTGGGGATAAAAGCCTAACAAGATGATATCTTTTTCCATAACCGCAGTACTTCGAAGTGAACAGTTTCTAAAAATGCATTATACTATCCAAAGCTGCGGTATACTTCTTACCAAGTAAGTTTATTGCCATACATTTTTGGAGTAATTACCAAACGTATATGATCCCTTTAAAGCATTGGATGTGATTTTTTATTTTTGTTGTTGAAAACACATCCTGCTACTGGCCATGTCAGTTTTTTGTAACGCAAAATCACATCATGCCAATAATTTAAATGTTATCAAAGAAATTGACCGGAGTGGTATAGCAAGGTTGGATTTTGTTAGCTTCCAGATTACTGTTCCTAGCTGGGGCCAATTTCATAAAACATGTAAGCACGAACATTTGCTTAGCACAAAAAAGCCTTGCTCAGTAAAAACAGGTTATCGGCCAAAACTCCACAAGCTTTTCATTCAAAGCAAAAAAACAGCGAATACCAGTCACAAACAATAAACATCAACGGAAATGTTGGTTTGTAACCCTGTTTTTTCTAAGGAAGAATTTTCATGCTAAGCAAATTTTGGTGCTTACATGTTTTATGAAATTGGCCCCTGTGCTCCCCCAACTGCTTTCGTTGCGTTGTTATATCTAGTTTATTCGTGTATTTTTGTCGATTATTAACGCTAGCTGTACTTTCAATTCTGTTTACCATCATGGCCAATGCTCCGATGACATCAACTGCAGAGAAAGGTTTAGAAAAAGGTGTAGAGAAAGGATCAAAAAAAGTACCGCGCGGTGCGAATTGGTCGAGGGTGGAAGTTAAGGCTCTAGTAGCAGTGTGGGCCGAGGAGGACGTGCAGAGGGCCCTTGATGAAAGCGTGTGCAATAAAATGAAGGCACTAAAACACAAGTTTAAGGCCACGGTGGATTCTAACCGACGAAGTGGACGGGGCCGATCAAGTAGATCATCATGTAGCGCGCGGAATATGTAAATGAGCGGAAGTTCTACGTGACCCCAGAACAGAGATAAAACGCTTTGAAGTTAAAACTCGCTATACTTAAAACGGTGTCTGAACGCTCGGTGTATTAGTGTTACGACCGACAACCCGTGGTGATCTACCGTTTTAACTAAAACCATTTTAGCTAAAACGCTGTGTGAACATGGCCACAGATGGCGACTCCACGCCAGAAAACCAATCGCGACTTCACGCCTAAAACAAGGCGCATTGGCGCTAGACCTGAGCTAACCCGAGCGAGGTAGCAAATGGTTTAGGTGCAAAACCGTCGCAACTCAAACCTGGGACCGCTTCAGTGTAGGGCCGTTTCAGCCTCATAGCCATGACTAGAAAAATGCCTTTTCGAAGCCAGAGCGGCTGGACCCGGAAATTTGGCGGCGCAGGTTTCTGGTCCTTTGGGTCTGGTGTCCAATTCCTAAACATCAACGTTTAATGGCTAAACACTATCCATTCTCAACATGTATACAAACTGGTATGAGGAACGTGTTTAGAAAGGTGTCTAACTCGCTAAACACATTTTGTTGCGGTATAGACTATTCGCCCCTTTAAGAATAAAGAACTGATGACTTACTTGCGCATGATCAGCGTCGGGTTCAGCGTCGTGAAATTTGTCTTCGTTCCCACGTCCATCTCAAAACCTTGCACGGGCGCCATGTTGAACCTACAGATGATCACAAATACAACGCGTCATTTGTCTTGCTAACATAACGGCTTGGCCGCTAGTCAGGCAGATTGGTGCAAAATATGATAGAATTGTTCACTTGATGATGATAAAGGAAGACATTGACACACAGTCAGAGTATACCATGAGAAATCTATTTGGCTGTAAGGCCATCGCAGATCATTAACAAAATATAGAATAACATGCAATAGCAGCTATTAAAAAATATATGATAATAATATTTAAAAAATGCCACCTATATTCTTTCCTGGGGGGGGGGGGGGGGGGGGGGGGGGGAGTCTGGTTGGCGCTGTGTTTTTGTTCTTGCCCTCTTCCGCTATGACCTGGGTTCGGGTCAAGGAGCCAAATACATTTAACAAAAATAGCAATTGCTTATTAGCAGATAAAACACCGGGCAAAGGCAAAATCTCATCAAGCAGAAGCAGAAGCACAACAAAAATTGCTTAAAAACATATACATCAACCTTTTGCTTTGAATAATAGCTTTTCCTTAAGCTTGCCTAGCAAAATGCTTAGGTTCTAAACAATAGCGCTAAATGCTTATGACAAAAGCAAAAGCTTGTTTTTATGTATACATTTTTAAGCAATTGCTAATCTGGGAAGCATTTGCTTGCAAGAAACACGCATTTGCTTTTGCTTAAAAGTACACACATTTCTATAGAAATCCATAGAACGCTTTATAGAGCTCTAAAGAGCTGTATAGAAAAGTGTACTTTCTATAGAAACCTCCTGGATCTTCTATAGAATATATTTATGTTCTATAGAACTCTGTAGAACTTCTATAGAACTTGAATTTCTATAGAAATTGCACTTTATAGAAACTGAAGAAAAGTATATAAATGAAATAGTTATATATAGACTTATATAGAAATGAAATATATAGACTTCTATAGAAATTAAAGGTAGGATACACCATTGGTAAATGCTTGAATTATCATGAATGGGTAGATTTGGGGGGGTTGAATTTTATAGTAAATACCGTTTAACTGAGCTGTCCAAAGTTTTACAGTCATTGATGCCGAGAAAAGCACGAAAACAGCGTTTGTTTTCAACCGGCGTCAAGCAGTTATTCTTATGTTATTTTTGTTTTTTTCGCGATTGCCTCCTGTATAAAATTAATTTTTTCAGAATAATTACAGGATATCTAGCGCAATCATTTTGCTGGATGCCTACAATCATTATTTACTTTCAAATGAGTAAGATATTCCTTAATAATTCGGTAGTAAATATTTTCGATATCTGAAAATGGTGTAGGCCCTATCCTACCTTTAAATACAACGTATATACTAGACTTCTCTAGAAATTTCTATACAAATATTTCAGTCTTTCTAAAGTTGTAAACAGTGTCAAAGGTGTATATAATGGGTTTCTATAGAAATTATATAGATTCTTTTGTTTATAGAATTGTATAGAAATGTTTTGTATGGGTAGAAGTTTTTGCTTGTTAGCAGAATTCTTATTTTTATGTATACAAATGTGATCAAAAGCCCAGAAAAACCAATTGCTATAGTTTTGATATATTCGGCCCAATATGTAGATATAAAACTGTAACTTCTTCACATTGTCTTCTCTCATTTATCCATCTTGTATTGGTGCTATATCGCTGTTGGATGTTAAATTGAATAAAATAACCTAACCCATTACTTACTTGGCTACTGTGAGAGGTCAACAAAAGCTGTTTTTCAAAGTGCTTCAATGTACCTCTGGGACTACGTGTAAGGGTGGGTTTCACGGGGCACGCGAACGATTCGCGAAGGATGCGAATGCCGGGAAAATGGCAAAGTCCAACATTCGGAGAAGTTTTTCTCCGAATGTGTCGCGACAATGCAGTTTGTGCGTAGTTCTCACAACGTATGTGCGAATGTCGTGTGTAGCGGTGCCGAACTATGGCCAGTCCACATACACGAAGAACTTGCGATTAAAATGCAAACAACACGAATGTTGCACGAAATCACGCAGTAATAACCGGGTCCTCGCACTGTTATTACCTAAATATATGACTATTATTGGTACTGGCCTGACGTTGCACTATGAATAACCATAGACTTATTCTGAATCAGGAAAAAAACATGTCTCAGACACATATGAAGCAAGACATTAGGCAATTGAAACAATTTCAAACTTTTTTGAAATTCCCGCCGAACTAAAAACGACTCCCGCGAACAATATTGACGACGCTTCCGAACCCCCGCGCATGTTTGGCGAATGTTTGGCGAACGTTTGGAGCCTAAAATACGAATGTTGGACTTTGCCATTTTTCGGCATTCGCATCTTTCGCGAATCGTTCGCGTGCCCCATGAAAACCCACCGTAACTAATTGACTGAGCAATAACGATACATTTTAGCGTTACTGTTACAACTACTGAACAATTATGACGCGAGGGGTGTAGAAACGCCCATTTACCTTTTACCGTGCTTGGAGAAAAAAAAACTACGCCAGCCGGTAACTTTTTCGGTAAAGTTATGCTAAAACACGGTGATGCGCCAGCGTTGGAAAATTAAAAAAAGACACATCTGTAGTATGGACGATGCGGTGACATGAATCAATGTTGAGAGTTTGAAAGAAAATAAAACAAATGTATTAAAATGTACTATGATAGTATAGTTTTGTCCGCACATTTTAAAACCTTCTTTTCATTCAATTTTAATTTCGTCAAACAAATGTATGGCCTTGCATTTCCCATGTTCAATTTCGTCTTTGGTAGCCCGTGTTAGTAATTGTATTAGTGTTAGTAATTAAATTTAATTGAAATCATATGACATTGAATGGAAAAAAAGTGCAATTCATTGACCATTGATCACTTGGAATGACCAATGACTAGATTCATGGTCGCAATTGCACGTTTTAGTCTTCCTTGGACGAAATTGAAGCTAACCGTTTATAAATTTGAATGAAACAAAGTGTTATCATATGCGGGAAAACCTATAGTAAACACAAAATGAAACTAGAGCTAATGTGCTTGACGAAGCACGGATATTAGCCTAAATAGTCTTTTAAAAGGTTTGTGTGAACCGACTCGTACTGACAACTTGGTGACCACCACTCCCAAATTGCAAAAGCATCTAACCACTAACCAAGTTTGACTGAAATCGGCTAAAGAATATAGAAGAAAATACATTTTATATGCTCCAATACAATGACCCTACTGACCATTAGTTGACCATTGGCCAAATTAATTAGAACAAGGCTGTGGGAGAAGCATTTTGTTATTTTGAAAAAAAATGGCCCCTACTGACCATTAAGTGACCAATGGCCAAATTAATTGGACCAAGACTGTGGGAGAAGAAGCATTTTGTAATTTTATAACAAATGACCCCTGCTGAGCATCATTGACCATTGTCCAAATTATCGGTGTACATTCTATATGAGGCTTGATCCAGAGATATAACTGACCAAGTTTGACAACGTTTTTGATCCAATTCAAGTTTGACATGAATTGGATCAAAAACTTTGAGAGAAGAAGCATTTCCTAATTTTGAAGAAAATGACCCATACTGACCATCGGGTGGCCACTGGCCAAATTATGTGAACAATTAAGGCTGATATAATTGTTGAAGCGCGAGGAGAATTTCTCACCTGAAGACGAAATCTGCCTGATCTATCTCCTGGCCACACCGTGACCCATTGAGGATACCGCTGGACCCGATAACACTGCAGACTTTGAACCGATTTGGCCGAAACACGGAATTCTACACGACAACAGAAATATATATAATCGAGGATTTTCTGGCTATTTTAAAACATTTGTCATTCAAATTACCCAACTTTTGCATTCAATTTTGTCCGAGAACAAATACCACACGCTTTTACCAAACCAGTTTAGTCATTACAACTACAAATGTTGGTTCTTCTATTTGTACATTTTTTGAGGAATATTCGTCATTACAGATCAAATTTGTCCAAGCTGTTGCCGAAAGGCAGTATCCACTGATCGAATTCGTCTTACCAATCATTGTTTCAAACTTATGTTAAAGGGATCGTATACGTTTGGTAAATACTCCAAAAAATAATGTATGGCAATACAAACTTACTTGGTAAGAAGTACAGCAGCTTTGAATAGTATAATGCATTTTTAGAAACTGTTCACTTTAAAGTACTGCGGTTATAGAAAAACATATCACTTTTTATCCCAAAAATTTGAATCTGAGAAGCGTTACTGCAGTGACGTTTCTCAGATTGTGTATTCCAATGCAGATTATTCTTCCTGCGTGGACATAACCGCTCCAGATTTTCGGCAGTATCTCAAAATCGCTACCAATTAAAATGAAATTTGTACAGGTTAGTTTTATGGTATATATCTATAACTAGATAGGATTGAAACAAACAGTGGGTTCCAATTACCAAACGTATACGATCCCTTTAAACAAATTAGTCTGATGTGTGCTTGTTTGTGTGCCTGACGTTAAAATTGAATGGTAAATGACTACATTGGTTTGGTATAGGTTTTTCGGTCAATTTTGGCAAATGAGCAGCCAATTTGAATAATAATAATAATATTTTAAAATTGAAATATCTGGGGAAATCTGTACATTCACTAAACATGTATAGGTGTGAATTTCAAACATTGTGTGCCACAGCGATCGATGAAATTACATTTTCTAAATCTAAAGCGACCAAAACAAGAATCCATACGTACATCTGGTAGCGTCGTCCATATGTGGTTGGCTATTCTCGAGGGTTTACCGGCCATGTAGTACACCATCATTGAGCCTTGCGGCGTGTTGTGTTTCGTTAGGTAGATATTCTCACTTTTGCCCACTTTCCCCAGCGCTGCACGTATATCTTTTCTGTCAGCAGAATACAAAGAAAACAATAGACCGATTGCGCTCTCTAAGTCACGTGACCTATAGTGGGTATCGAACATCAACAAACATGGCGTCCTCCATAGCAAAGTGCCGCTGTTGCAAAGTACATGATGATTGTTGTATTTGTTTCTTGGATCGAGGCTTTTCTTTCTCGAAATCGCAAGTGTTATTGCTAGTGCCGGTCCTAACGTTCCATGCCAGTACCACATCGTGAACATAAGGCTCCTTGTAGAATTTCCAAGACTTGCTAGAACTGTCAGGCCCTGGACCACGCGGCAGCCGTTAATATGCGCCCAATCGGCCTCGACCCTCACATCGTCACCGTTTTCACGAAGAGGCAAATTGAGCCTTTCACGGTCTGAACAAACTTTCGAGATAATCGCTTGTAAAGTTTGTCCTTTTTTCGTTTGGCAGTTTGAAACATAAATATCCATAGAATATACAAGATTAAGGTATCATGGGAAAGAAGAAATTTCAATCTTCTTAAATATAGCAAACGTTAAGAAAAATAGGTGATTAGTTTTGCAGAATTAATCAATTAATAGAATTGCCTCTTCGTGAAAACGAAAAAAACCGATACATTAGCAAATTCGCCCGTGGCTGTGAGAGTCAGAATGTATACATTTCCCCATTGCGCCCCCAATTTGTCTCTTCGTGAAAACGCTAAAAGCCACTTCGCGACCAATTCGCCCAATTCGCCTCTTCGTGAAAACGCTAAAGTGACTAAGCGCACCAAAGTGCCCTTCATAAACACGTTGAAGTCAACGCTATTTCGAATTTGCCTCTTCGTGAAAACGCTAAAAGCCACTTCGCGACCAATTCGCCCAATTCGCCTCTTCGTGAAAACGCTAAAGTGACTACGCGCACCAAAGTGCCCTTCATAAACACGTTGAAGTCAACGCTATTTCGAATTTGCCTCTTCGTGAAAACGCAAAAGGGCACTTGAGGACCAATTCGCCCATTAGTTAATTAGGTTAATTGTGATTTTAATGATTTTGTGGATGTATAACTTCACCAGGTTGTAGAAATTGCAATATTTAATCGTTTTCATCAAAAAAAATAATTTCGATAAATAGACGATTTTTCATGAAATTCGCCTCTTCGTGAAAACGGTGACGACATGTACCCATTTATACTCATGGATGGAGAGAGGCAATTGTAGTTAATTGTTTCGCACAAGCATCATGTTCCTGGCAGAACCCACGCACCATCGTGCACGAGTCGAACACCGTATAACCACTGGGCCATGGCATTCTACTTTGAAAGTTTGGGGTTCAACATACTTCCCTGGCTCATTTTCTATGTCATATTTATTTTACCTGCATCGGGTATACCATAACAAAAGTATCGCTTATAATTGTTTCTGGTCCCGGGTCACTATATCTAGCACGATATGTGGCAGAGGGGTACCCCCTCTTATCCCTGTACTTTATACGCACTCAACACTATTGTAACCTAACCCATCCTCCCTTGAAACCTAAAAGTAATTCCTGCGATTCAGGGAACACAATGGTAAACACAAAAGAGGTGTTTTTTTTAGGCTACATATCGCGCTTCATATGCGGTTCACACCGTACCAGAGTGCAAAAATCCCGACATTCTTTGCTCTTACCTAAACGTCTCTGTTTTCTCGTGGTTCTGCTTCCATCTGCGCTTGATAAGCCTTGCGACGTGCTTGACAAATTCGGCACCGTCTGGATAGCTGTAGTTATATGTTCTCGCAAAATAGCTGTATAGAGGTGGAACCAAAACAACAAACAATTTTTGAAATTCTTGTTAATAATAGCAATGCAAGTTTAAGGTATGGGATAATTAGGTCGGCTTCATGGGGTGAACAAAAGAACACCGAAAATTACGAATAAACTAGAGGTTTGCCGTTTTCCTTGTGACAAACGTGGTGATACGGCCGACACTATAGGAAGGGAGAATGTTGGATTCTTTTATCAGTTTAATTCATTTGACAAAAGACGGTGAAAGGAATTACGTTTTCTTCAGATAATTACTTTTTCTTTAATTTTCATACACAACATAAATGTAACAAGTCGCTGATGATTGTGACTCAAGTCGAGTATAGTCATTTTAAAGGTATAGTATTATTATACTAATTGGAAAACATAAACAAATACTGAATTATTACGAGAAACCTATACTTGACTGTAACTGAATAACAGTCTCTAGCATCCTGTAAAATCACGGCACCTGATTTGTGTATCAATTTTAAACGATTGCCGGCCGTCAATCGTGGTGAAAACCTGACTATTTCCAAACACGGCCCCCGATTTATTTAATCCCTCTATAAAGGAAGTCTATGATTCAGACGGCAAGAACAGAATATTTTTCTTGGTTTTTCTAGCTTCTTTGAACCCAAAACTTTAAACAGGTCAGCCTCACAATATTTTACTATAAAATATAAATCCACTAACCCATATATTTTCAAAAATTACAGCTAAAGTGATTTGAGTCGAGTCCAGTCATTAGGTCAAGAATGTCGAGTCTAGTCGAGTCACAGTATGTAGTCGAGTCAAATCGAGTAATATTTGTTTTCATTAAAACAGTTTTGTTTTTGTTTTGGGGACTCGAGTCTTGTTTACTTTCAATCGAGTCAAGTCGAGTCGAGTCATTCTTATTTTGTATAAGTTTTTATAAGCTTGTTATGTTTTTTCGATTATATTTCGTGGCAAGAACACTTTATTCATGTTTATTAATCAACAATATAATAAATAATTAAAAACAATTTTTAAAAAGTTTTGAGAGAAAAAGGAGGGAAGAATTTTTCAAGAAACTGAATTGGAGTTTAACACCAATTCCGCCAAAACAAAATATTGGCTACATGTTCACACTATTTCGTCTGCCTGTGCTGGTTTGGAAGATGCAGTTTTCTTTGTTGCCATTGCTGCCTTTCCGCATTAAATTGTGTCTGCAGTCTTTGAGAGTAAAAAACAAAGCAGTCATCGAATTCTTTGAATTAGTAATGTTCTTCGTGTCGTTTTCCATTCGTTACCATAAAGGATAACGGGTCGTATGAATAAAAACTAGCATTTGGCTTTACTGCCAATTTTAAGCATTATTAGAATATTAACATTTGCTTAGTTTGTTTCATAAATCTTGTGCAATATTTACTGACCAAAGAAGAATTGTAAGATTTGCCGTTGGTTTGTATATAATAATAATAATAATAATAATAATAATAATAGTCAATTCTTATATAGCGCCAAAATCCGTCAAAAAATGACGCTCAAGGCGCTTCACAGAAACACATGTACATTTAAAACCCAATTAATAGTTTACAAAAAGAAATTATACCAAAAAAAATCGTAATTACATATTCATTATAAATTAAAATAGAAACAATTTCAAATTAAAATATAAAAATTACAAATTAAAATATATATATATATGTTTAAACAGGCAAATTGAATGGACAGACACAGAACATCAATCAACGCAAACACCCTGACAATCACGACAACCACAACAAAGAAACTAACTTAGCAAACAGAGCTAGTTAACACAGAAAATATGAACAAATGAACGGACTAACAGTAACAGTAGATAGACAAGACACATAATCTGGTTGATAAAAACAGACAAACATCAAACACACAAGGTGGAAGAGAGAGTTTCAGGCCAGTAAAATTTACACTAAAGGCGCTTTACAGAAATACAATAAAAACAAACTATAATATAAAACAGGTAGACCAAGAAAGAAAGATTATGGGCTATGCTTAATTGCTCTTAAAGGTAGGATACACCATTTGCAGATATCGAAAAAAATTACTACCAAATTATTAAGAAATATCTTACTCATCTGAAAGTAAATGATTCTAGGCATCCAGCAAAATGATTGCGCTAGATATCCTGTATTTATTTATTCCGGACGGCGATCGCGAAAAAACCACAAATGACATAAGAATAACTGCTCGACGCCGGTCGAAAACAAGCGCTGTTTTTCGTGCTTTTCTCGGCATTTATGATTGTAAAACTTCGGACAGGTCAGTTAAACGATAAAATACAACCCCCAAATCCACCCATCAATGACAATTCAAGCAATTACCAATGGTGTATACTACCCTTAAGGCAAACGTTGGCTATGAATGGGCTATATGAGAAACAAGTGAGTCTTTAACAATTTCTTGAAAGTGTCAATAGACGTGGCTGTGCTGATGTATGCCGGTAATTGGCTTTAATTAGAACAAATGTATATGACCCAGCCTGCTACTTAAATTTATGCTCAGCCTCCGCGGTTGTGATTTTAATACCGGCCATTCAGACTGTCTGCAGCGGAAAAGATATCCAGGTGCATCTTGGCGCCAACAAAGGACGAATCAATTAATTAGCACCAGTTTATACAATATAATCTGATAGATGGCATGCCTATCTGCTGTTGTTGTGCATAATGAACTCGATTTGATAATACATTGATATTTCCACGAATAAGAGCGCCAATACATCTTTAAATAAATAACTGTGTACATAAAGAATTGTCTGCACCCTTTGCAGTTTCAGTATGTGGTAATGGTTTATCCTTTTCACTCAAAACATGAATCGTACAAATCATATGCATCTCATTCATACATGGTGACAAACATTGTTCCACGTGTAACGGGGACACCAAATCTAGTGTCCTCGTTACACGTAAACTTATTGTCTTTTTTGGTCATAAATATCTGCATGATTACAATAAAGAACGTTTAAAATTCATGTATTAAATAAAGTAATTGCTATATGATTATGTAATCATATTAGCATATAATCATACTAAAATAATTCAAAAATGTTGAATGAAATAATATTATTATGGGAAATAAATGTTACATGGTTTCACAATGTAACCGACCTCTATTGTGGAAATTATTTGGTGCAATATGTCCATTTGAAAATGTCGAAATTTTAAGTGCCATTGATAAACTTATGAAATGTATAGATAATTATCTGATTTTTTTAAAAGAAAGCCAACAGATACATGGCACAAAAAGAAATGTTGCTGCACAATATAACGGGCCTTTTATTTTGGGGCACACCATGATGTCACTGTTACATTGTTAATGTTAATGTTATATAGCGCTTTAGACTCCCACAATGTGGGTGTAAAGCGCTTTACAACTATTATCCCTGTTCACCAGGAACGAGACCATTTCTGCAGCAGCTCAAGATCAGCGCATGTGGTCTCTACCTTCACAGTTACCCATTACTCCTGGGTGGAGAGAGGCAATTGTAGCAAAGTGTCTTGCCCAAGAACACAAGCACCATGTTCCCTGCCAGGGTTCGAACCCACGTCACCGCCGTTTCTTAAACGACATACAGTTGTGCGCATGTGTCATTTTCAAATCCAGATCAAATGAAATGCATAATTCAAGAGCAGTGACCCGCGACAGAGGGACGATAAAAAAACGGAAATTACCAATGAATACTAACATTAGGGGCTTTTCAATTTTCATCAGTTTATTCATAAGAATATTCGTGATTTAATAAACCCCCAAAACCAAACAAAATTGGTATGACAAGCGCAACATTTAAAGTAAATACAGACGCTCCGTTTCGTTAGGCATTAAGGGAAAGGATGGTTTTCAGGACAAATTTGACAATGAAGATGACTTTTTCCAAACTCAAAAAATGGTTTGTATAAAAAAAAATTTGTGATCTCTTTGAATAATGTGTTTTTGTAATAGCAAACCCAACAAGTGATAACAAAACTAGGTTTGAATCTTAATTGTTTTCTATCTTTAGTATCCCTAACTTAAGGTTCATCTGTGAAAAAATTTAAAAGAAGCTAATTTCAACTGATTTGGGTAGGTATGGGTATGGACAACTACCAACAAAAAGGAAGGAGGGATAGGGGTTGGGGAATTTTTTTAATTAGAGGTCAAATGTCATTGACCCCTGCCCAAATCCCTAAAATTATATTTCAGCAACAAAATATGGTATATAGATGATCTTGGTGTCAAAATGCACAGAATTACAATAGAAGATGACATCAAATAATTATTGACCCTTGGGACCAAATCCTGACCTCCGAAAATGAGGTCAAAGGTCATAAAACAATTGTATTACTAAAATGTCATATAGCTTCGTAGTATTGCCATTATTAATAAACAGCCACCATAACAAATGAACCCGAAGTTACTGTATGGATATAAGCGTACACAATAACAGATTACATCATGGCGGCTGTCTACTTCAAGTATTATTCAATGTGTGTTGTGCCTGTTGGAAAGAACATCTCTGCCAGAGAGGAAACTCGTTTTATTAAAGGCAGCTAAGTAAAATATAGGCTTTCCCGACTATTTAGAAATAAATCTTTCAAATTCACCAACTCTGACATTCAATTTTGTCTAAGAGAATGATAACTAATTTAGTCATTTACGATTAAATTTCAAATGTTGGTCCCTTTGATTAAACATTGTTTTAGGAATATTCGCCATTACAGATCAGATTCGTCTAAGCTGTTAACGTATGGCATCATTCAGAGATCGAATTCCTCTTGTATCAATCAATTTCAAACTTGTTAAATAAATTAGTCTGGTGTGTGATTGAGTCACTCACACATCAGACTAATATACTTAGCATAAGTTTGAAATTGATTGATATAAGACGAATTGGATCTCTAAATGTTGCCTTTCGGCAACAGCTTAGACGAGTTTAAAATGTAATGACGAATTTTTCCTCAGACAAAAATAGAGTGACCAAAATCTGAAATTGAATGGTAAATGACTACATTAGATTGATATAAGTGGCAATTTGTTTATTTCTCAGACGAAATTGAATGTGAAGTCGTGAATAGCCGGGGAAACCTATTATAATAGTCAAGGGGAAAAGAACGAAAAAGACCTTAGAATGCAACCATCACAGTATTGGCAGACCGAATGCACTTTCTTTAAAATTCTTTAAAATTAAAATTCATATTAAACAACACGGCTGACTGCTGATGTCCTCCGTTGCCATGGTAATTTACCGGGACATACGATGCGAATGCATTCGCATCGTATGTCCCGGTAAATTACCATGGCAACGGAGGACATCAGCAGTCAGCCGTGTTGTTTAATATGAATTTTAATTTTAAAGAATGCATTATTAACAAAGCTACATGTAATAGCAGACATTGTTCCTCTCGCCGGGTTTGACAATGGTTAATGATGATTGTCTTAATTACATTTATGACCAAAACTTGTGGAGTGCAGTGCAGTGGCCTCGTGGTTTGGAGCATTGAATTTGTAATCTGTAGGTAAAGCTACATGTTGTGGGTTCGAGTCCGGCCTGGGACTATGGTGCATGTGCTCTTGGGGAAGGCACTTTGAAACTCATTGCTTCTCTCCACCCAGGAGTAAATGGGTACCTGTGAGGGCAGAGATGGTTATTTTGGTTAAATTTAGCTGCTTTGCGCCGAAATGACAGCATCGAGCTGTATACTCCCCAGAGAGCTGAGATGGTATTTGGAATGTTTTATGGGCCCAATGACCGGGGTAATAATGTCAAAGCGCTTTGAGATCGTTTGCAATAAAGCGCTACATAAGCACCACACATTATTACTTTATGTAACAGGACATTTGCCGGAATGGATGACGCATGCCTTTTTCGTTGTGTATAGTCATTTGTAATAAGTTATACCCCAGCCCGATAGCACGCAAACATTTTAAACAACGTTATACAGTTTTGCATATACAGGCTTATTTTCAGTACCTTCCGACCAGAAAACAACCTAGTTTGGATGTCTATCCAAACTAGGGGAATCTTTCTACATGACAAATTATACAAAATCAGTCGATTCGGTCCAGTAGTTTTGAATGCATCTTTAACAAATTATTTGTGCACATTTTTCGATAGCGTCCGGAAAAACCTATATTTGAAATGTTGCAAGATCTAAAACAGCTGCGCTGTGTGCAATGCGCCATGATCTATTTTGTCTCGCTGGCGGCAACGTGACATACAATACGGTTTGGTATTCAAACTGCGCGTGTGCATAGCAAGATTGTGGGGGGGGGGGGGGGGGGGGGGGCTTTATTAAACTTCATTACCTGATGACTGTAACATCCATATTTGACAAAATTGCTAATCACTGCGACCAAAAATACTAAACAATTTAGTAGCTCGCGTGTAATTTGTCATAGGAGGGGGAGCGAGTCTAAAATACAAAGATGTCTGTCCCTTGCGTTAAAACAAAAATCACACTCTTTCTACTATTACGCCATTTCGATACATATGATTTTGTGCACAACAAGCGCGTATCTTCGTGACAACGAAAAATACAATTACATGAATTGCGATGCTTGCCTCTTACAACATTAATGTTGAGACATTACACAGGTTTAGTTCCTAGAAGCAAGCCAGAATGATTGAGTGAGATGTTTTAAAGGTAGGATACACCATTGGTAATTGCTTGAATTATCACGAACGGGGGGATTAGGGGGGAGGGGGGGGGGGGGGGGGGGGGGGGGGGGGGGGGGGGTTGTATTGTATAGTAAATATCCTTTAACTGAATTGTCCAAAGTTTTACAACCATGGATGCTCAGAAAAGCAAGAAAAAATGCATTCGTTTTCAACCGGCGTTGTGTAGTTGCTCTTACGTTGTTCTTGTTTTTTTCGCGATCGCCGTCCAATTACACGATATATAGCGCAATCATTTTGCTGGATGCCTATAATCATTATTTACTTTCAAATAATTAAGATATTTATTAATATTTCGGTAGTAAGTTTGTTCGATATCTGCAAATGGTGTATCCTACCTTTAAAGCAAAGATTGTCGATATTGAAAACATTTTCATTTTCGACAAGCTCGACCTTTTATACACTAAACCTGTGTGAATTAATTTCACCAGAAATGGTTTGGAACCATGCGTCAGTAAAAAAAACCTGACAAGACCTGAAAGAGCAAGAATAAAAGAGCAATAGTGTTCATTCATAATAATATAAGTAGGCCTACCACCTCAAAATGAGCGGTTGGGGTTAGCTCATTTACATTACAAAAAGAAAGAGGCGAGGAATATTAGGCCTTTGAACCAACTGTCGAGCTTGGAAGCAAGTTGAGTGGTTATTTGTTATTTACTAGCAGTAGCGCCCAATATTAGCAATTGTGTCAACTATATAAATGTTGCAGTCATTGGTATCGGTAAGGGTACACCCATTCTTTTGGTACATTGCGTTATGGGGACAACCCATAGGGTTTGTGTGTAAACTGAAATCTCTCTAATCTCAAACTCAGAACACTATAACATTCTAAAATGTTCAGCATCACCCTAATTTGTCCTCTTCTACATTTTCTTTCATTATAACCTAACCCAATTTCCCTTGTTCTACCTTTACTGAAGACCCAACGCGCTATAGGGACTCGAAAATGTCCCCACTACTCGGTCTGTCTTTTCCAAACAAAAGAGCCTGTCCCCATAACTAGGTGGAGGCTCGTACACCTTACTAAATACTATTTGTGTTTGTAAGCCAAGCGGCAATCAGGCGTGTGAAAATATTTGTCTTACTTCATTTCCTCAGTGAAGTTGGGCGTCCGCCTGTCGGCTACTGCGATTTTAGGAGGGCTCGTTGCAGACTTAGGTTGTAGCGGTGTGACTCTTTTAATGGGCTTTGACCTGCAATAAAATCGGAAAGAACACATTTTTGTAACGCAAAATAATAACGATGTATTTATTGCCAACAAAGTAAACATTGACACAGTTTTACAATATCAAAATATAAACATTGCTACCTGTCGACAGAATCCAACAGCGGGCTAGTATTAATTTGATAGGTTTATTTGCTGTCTTATTTTAACAGGGTGGCCTTATCAGTTAAATAACTGCTTTCCATAAGGGCCCTGTGTGTTACATGTACATGATTAAGGGAATACATGTGTGTTCGAGAGGTTTTAATCACTCTGTTTAATACCGCTTGGAGTCTGGGTGCTGATAATTACCCTCGCCTTAGCACATTTATTCCCATTCATAAATACTTTTTTTGTAAAATTCTGCCAAAAAAGCCCCGAAAATCCCAGAAAATTGTCGCAAGTAAATGTAGGTGTTGCGCCGTTCTGTGTGTGTCAAATTACATGTTTCCGCCTCTGTCGCTCTACACAATAAATGCAATAAAGCGTATTTACTATGAACCAGACTATTACTGCCATTGGCAGCCTCGTTCCCAGGGTGTCGAGCTGTACGATTGGAAATAAAGTGAGCCCTGGGGACGGGTATAATTTTGTTGCCAGCTGGTTTTAAACTCTTCCAGCCATGTCTTTATCGTCCGTTTAATACCGGCCACGTGACGGGCTCTCGGCCAATAGGAATGCCTAAACTGTCCCAGGTATTTACGAATAAGAATAAAATAAAATAAATTGAATTAAAACAAGATGAGAAACATATATATTAATTAATACAAATATTAACAATCAAATTAAATGAGACATATAGAAGGAAAAAAAAAACTAAAACCATAAAAAGTCAAAATACATTTGGGAAAGATGAATTTAAATTAAAAACTACACGAAAGTACAGGGAAATAGGAATTAATACAATTATTAATAAAACGTAAAGAAATTATTACATTGAAATATAATAAACACATTTTAATATAAAAATTCACAACAAATATAAAACAACAAACTTAAAATCAATTTAAAATTACCCTCAACCAAAAACAAAGTCCAACTACACAAATCCTTGTTCGGTTTGAAATTGGCATCATTTCTGTTAGACGTTCTGTTGGTTCTCTAGTCTCTTCTTTATAGGTTTTCCCGGCTATTTTAAATTATTTGTCATTCAAATTCACCATTTCTTAAAAAAATCACACCTTTTTACCAAACCAATACCATTCAATGTTAAAGTATGGCCACTCTATATTTAAACATTCGCTTGGGAATATTTGTCATTACGAATCAAATTGGTCTAAGCTGTTGCTGAAACGCAGCATTCACAGATTAAATTCGTCTTATATCAATCAATTTCAAACTTATGTTAAACAAGTTAGTCCGATGTGCATGTGCTTTAGTCAAGCCAACATCAGACTAATTTACTTAGCTACTCCGAACATTTTGTGTTCTTATTCTATAAAGTCATAGCGCCGAAGCTGGGCTTTTCTTATAAATAATCCTTAAAGGGATCGGATACGTTTGGTAATTACTCAAACAATTAATGGCAATAAAAACTTACTTGGTATAAGTACATGTACAGCAGCTTTGGATAGTATAATGCATTTTTAGAAACTTTTCACTTCGAAGTACTGCGGTTATGGAAAAAGATATCAATTTTTATCCCCAACAATTTAAATCTGAGAAGCGTTACTGCAGTGCCGTTTCTCAGATTGTGTATTCCAATGCAGATTATTCCTCCTGCGTGGACATAACCGCTCCAGATTTTCGGCAATATCTCAAAATCATTACCAATCGCTATATACCCTTTTGAAATGAAATTTGTACAGGTTAGTTTTATGGTATATATCTATAACTATATAGGATTGAAACAAACAGTGGTTCCAATTACCAAACGTATACGATCCCTTTAAAATGAAGTGGCTAAACTATACAAAAGGATAACAAAGTTTGTTATGTTTGTGTGGCAAAGTTTTTTTTAAATAAAGGTATTATAAGTTTTCCCGGCTATTTTTAAACATTTCAAATTCAAATTCACCAACTCTCACATTCCATTTCGTCGGGAAAAAAATTCCTACGCTTTTACCAAACCAATGTAGTCATTTATCATTCAATTTCAACGTTTGTTCAGTCGATCTATTGAACAATGTTTCGGGAATATTCGTCATTACATTTCAAATTTGTCTATAAGGTGTTGCCAAAAGAGATCAAATTCGTCTTATGTCTCTTAATGTCAAACGTATGATAAATACAGGAGTCTGTTGTTTGCTTAAGTCAAGCACACACCAGACTAATTTATTTAACATAAGTTTGAAATTGATTAACATCAAGACGAATTCGAACTCTGAATGCTGCCTCACGGCAACAGCTTAGACGAATTCGATCCGTAACGACAAATATTCCTGAAACAGTGTTCAATAGAGTGACTAAACGTTGAAATTTAAAGATAAATTACTAAATTGGTTAGGTAAAAGCATGGAGCAATAAACTAGATATAAATAAATAATCTAGTTTGTTGCTCCATGGTAAAAGCGTGTGCATTGTTTTCTCGGAAGAAGTCGAATATGACAGTTGGTGAATTTGAAAAAAGAAAAAACAGGAAAACCTATAGGCCTATCAGTTTGTGAGTTAAACATAAGCCTAACGTTTCCAACTCCTATAAACGTCGATGTTCAATGGCTGAACACCACATGTCAATATAATACCCTAAACGTGTTTAGTAGTTAAACATGTTTACACAATAATTGTGTTTAATTGCTAAACTGTTTTTGCAGTTTACAAAACAATAACATCTGTATTGTGTAAGATTTTAGTCGCACAAGGTAATGCTAATATCATGCATTGTAAAAAGTTGTACATGTAAAGCCAATATTGCGAAATCTGTTTTGTTTCAAAACAATGTCGGTATCGCGGTCAATACAAAACAATGCACGGCTGCCTGAACGTTGCATTTCCCGTATAATAATTAATCCATGTTGACTGTGCGCAAACAATACTACACCAATATCGTTGATAAAGACTGCATTGCTAAGTCAAGGATGATATCATCTTGACCGTAACCCAAACCGTGATATCGTGCATGCTGCCTTTGATACCATATTGACCACGAAATTCTTGTTCAGCTTTGTGTGTGTAATGTTAGTATTACTATTAAAGACATGGCTTTGCGTTGGTTTAGAAAAACGCTCCATTAGAAAATTCACTCATAATTTTAACATAGTGGGGTGGGGGGTCCTTGAGTAAACATACTCCTCCCATGTCCAACAAAGATAACCAACAAAGATAACCCTTAAATAACCCCCCCCCCCCCCTAAATGGACAACATTAGTGGTCCTGTGAGTGCTGGAACTGCTTTAAATGCAATGTGTGATGACCATTGACATTGGTGCGAAATACGGTACTCTCTGGAGACGTGAACACAATGGGGACAATGGGAGTGAAAAGGTCTCCAAAGGGTAATTTTCATAGATGAATATGTCTCCACTAGGAATTTCACGAATTAGATTTTGATTGTACTTAAATTACTCAAAAAATAGGGTAAAGCCCTGTTCGCACTGACCGAGCCAATGGGTAACTTACCCATTTCAAGTCCAGTGCGAACAGCCTGGGTAACATTCCTCACAGGTAACTTACCCACGCCGCGTGGGTATAGTTTAATCGAGCCAAAGGTGCCCAGGAAGATTGACCAGGTCAGTTTAACCGAGCCAGAAAATCCAGTGCGGACGCGACGTCTCGGTTAAATCTTCCATCACCCATGTAAGAAAATAATGTTGAGAGCTAGCGTCGGGAACAGACGATCCGGTCGTCAAGTCGCGGTCATAGGTCACACAGGGCGCCCTCTTTGTTGTTTTGGAGCCAGCTCGGTTAGTTTACCCATGGTCTCGGCAATTCTACCCGCGTCAATTAAATCCAAGTGCGGACGGTGGGAAGATTAACCCATCGGAATGTTACCCGGTGTCATGGTAAAGTTACCCAAAATGTTTATCCAGTGCGAACACGGCTTTAGGATGTGGGTTAGGGTTAGTGTATGGGTTAGGGTATAATATAGGGTATAATTGGGTCGAGCATTTTGAAAAACGTGCTCGACTTTCTAACCATTTTGTACACGAGAACAAAGCCATGTCTCCATAGTGATACAACAATGCGAATGAGTGTGTACATGTACATGAGTGTGTACACAACTGTATGCATGAATGATACAGAATACATGCATGTGTACTTGTAGGCAATTGTATTTTGTGCAACTGGATTTTACTTTGACTTTGTATATTTTATCCAGTTCTTCGACATCCCCCCTACAAATACCAATATGTGAGTTGGCAATATTGTGTGAACTTCCCTTCATCCATGTGTGTATATAGGCTATACTTTACACCAGAACAAAACAAAAATTAAAGCAGGATTCCTATTTTTAATTTTAAACAACACTGTAAGCAGACACAAGCAATACCCCCAACTAAACTCTAAACAAAACAACAAAAATCAATGGCAGTGTTTATATGGACAATTCTTAATGGTAAAACAAAGTAAATCCATGCTTACATTGTATCTATAGACACTGGACAGGGTGGTTACAAAAAAATGTTGTAAAATTACAACACAAACACATCGCGATGTGTCGAGGTGCGTCAGTTTCGAACCTCGCCATCCGTCAAGGAAGTGTGAAACATAATGGATGACTTGTTCACACTGTCAGTTTACTAATTTACAGAACAAAAAAACATACACTATTGGTGAAAGAGATAAAAATGCGACCCCACAAAAATGTTCAACACATCGATCGTGGTCTAACATCAGTTTGCAGTTCGCGTGGTGTAATGTCTCAATTCTCCAGTGTGCCAACTTCTTCGGTGGTCGCTTTCAACACGCATGTGGCGAATAAATGCTTGTTGAGGAAAAACAAAATGTACCATATCGATTTCTGATCTTTGTTTGTCAGAATCGCCGACCGCAAACAATGTTATCAACATTTAACACTAACTAGTAACAGTTATAGTGAGACTTTCCCTCTGGAAAAGTGGAAGTCTAAATGAGACAGGTGGCGGCTACGTCGCGTCGTCCTTTTTCATCAGAACACGAGATATTGCGTGCGGGTGCCCTTCCATAGTTGGAACAAGCACGTAAAATATCCCAAAGCAAAGGTACCGGTTGCATCCGAACTATTAGCTATGTAATGGAAGAATAACATTAAGATAAGAATAACACAGCGTTAAAGGGATCGTATGAGTTTGGTAATTACTCCAAAAATTAACGGCAATAAAAACTTACTTGGTAAGATGCACAGCAGCTTTGGATAGTATAATGCATTTTTAGAAACTTTTCACTTCGAAGTAATGCGGTTATGAAAAAAGATATCACCTTTTATCCCAAAAAATGTGATTCTGAGAAGCATTACTGCAGTGACGTTTCTCAGAGTGTGTATTCCAATGCAGATTATTCTTCCTGCGTGGACATAACCGCTCCAGATTTTCGGCAATATCTCAAAATCGCAAGCACCTTTTGAAATGAAATTTGTACAGGTTAGTTTTATGGTATATATCTATAACTATATAGGATTGAAACACTAGTGGGTTCCAATTATCAAATGTATACGATCTCTTTTTTTTTAACGGTCAAAATCAATAAAGAAATGACCGAGAACGATAAATACTGTCTGCCGTAACGTTCTTTCCAGGAATTACCCGTGTGCGCGTAATGATATGATGAGTGTAAATATAGTGTGTATTTGCTTATGAAACATCAACGTCAACTTATATCATAATATTCAGTTGTAACATTTTAGGTGGAATCATTCAGGCAGGATCGCTTTCACACCTTATCATAGCGCCGATAGCAATCGTTATCCTCTGGTGCATGCTGTTATTAATTGCCCCTTTACGATAATTCCAGTGCGGTCAGCGCGAGTCGGTAAAAGATGCTCAGGAAAACGTTCATTCAAGCCCGCCGAGTGCGAGGTCATGCTACACACAACGCCAAACGCGCCCTTAGTAGTTGGCTTTTATTTCTTCATTCCATTCTTCAAATTCATCATTTCATTCTTCAATTTTACCATTTTATTCTTCAATTTCGTCTTTTCGTTCGTTTATTTCGTCATTTTATTCTTCATTTTCGTTATTCTGTAATTTCGTCAATTCATTCTTTAATTTCATAATTTCATCCTTCAATTTTGTCATTTTATTCTTCAAGTACGTCATTTTATTCTTTAATTTTGTCATTTCATCCTTCAATGTCGTAAATTTGTTTATCAATTTTGTCATTTCATTCTTCAAGTTCGTCATTTCATTCTTCAAGTTTATCATTCAATCAACGATTTCACCATCACTACGTTCTACCAATGTTCATCGAATTCGGCAATTATGCATTCCATTCAGCTATTCCGCATTTCATTCGTCCAATCTGAATTTCATTCGTCTAGTTATAAACAGCAGGACCACGTAAACCGAATAACCTTTGACCCGGCTTCAACAAGAATCTCTCCCTGTTTCTAAAAGACTGATGAGAAGACTAGGCTTAATGCGCACTGGTGACTGGCATCCCCATGTATGCATTTTCACATACACCAACAGTCAACTAGTACGTTGCCAGTTTGGGCATTTGCTGTTATCTGTTATCCCTCTGTCATAATATGAGCAGTTCACCTAATTGGGTAAACCAATTAGCTGTAGAGTACAAAGAGAGAAAATATACAGGTATAAATGAAATGCCAAGGAAAGGATGTTCCAACGTAAAACACACAAATCACATTTTTTTGCATATGTACGCATTACTTCAGAATCAGAGAGTAAAATTTCATTTGAGCACTGTAAGGAATGTCAGGACTACGTTTTTAAGAGAGATGTGTGGGTTAAAACCGATTAAAACTTTATGTGTATACATCCTTCCACCAGATCACCATGATAATAATAGCTTAGGCCTACATCATGTATTTAAAACAATTGTGAGAGAAAAACGGCTGTAACCCTTAGGATATCGGGATATTTCTACAGAACATTAAATTGAAATGGAATGGAATCACTTTATATCAGTTGGTCTAGGACTAGGGTCCCCTTACATCTGATTGATTTCCACAATAAAGTGTATCCGTTGACTTGCACGTCAAACATTTCATGAAACAATATGTTGTGTACAAAAATTACAATCATAAACGGTTTGACTGTTCCATTGTCACGCAGCAAACACTATACAGCGGCGCGGGGCAGCGATACAACCATAGATTCAGACATTGCCGTACTTTAATTTGAGGCGGCAGCCGACGCCTTCTTCTAACACTTTAACTATTTTTGTATGCCGAAACCTTCATTCACAAATTCACAAATGGTTACTGATGTTGGTGTGCCTGGTTTGTACTACTACAATACAAACTGTATGGGCGATGCGTGATGTCACCGGCGGCCTTGTCAATGTCAGCTTGTTTATTGGGATATTAAAAAACATTGCGCGCGTGTATGCAGACGACTAGTCGTACTCGTACACTTCCAGATCGAAGATGGTGGGTAAAATTGCTTTCAAAAATCCTTTGTCAACAAGTACATTTATGATATAAACTCGCAGACTGTACGACTAGTGTTCTATACAGTGTAAAGAATGCCAGGACTATACGTTTTTAAAAGAGATTTAGGCAAAATTATTCGGCGAAAACGGATTTCGTTTCCAGTGGGATTTTTTCACATTGTGGTCCTATCTGAGAAAATGCTGTGGTATTTCGACAAAACATAGATTTATGGAATCACTATGTATATTACATATGATTGAATTACACAATAAATAGTATTTTCAGACCGATTTTGTACCCATTCTACGAAGACTGTCCCATTGACTTGCACGTCAAACAGTTTATGACACGATTGTAATTTTTGTACACAACATATTGTTTCATGAAATGTTTGACGTGCAAGGAAATGGAATACACCTTATGTAAAATTCAATCAGATGTAAAGGTCTCCGATCCTAGACCAACTGATATATAGTGATTCCATTCCATTTCAATTTAATGTTCTGTAGAAATATCCCGGTATCCCAATGGTTACAGAGTTTTTCTCTCACCATTCTGGAAGTAATGTAGAGCCACTTGTATTAAATACATAATGTAGGCCTAAGCTATATTATCATGTCGGTCTGGTGGAAGGATGTAGATACATAATTTTAATTGGTTTTTCACCCACAAATCTCTCTTAAAAACGTAGTCCTGACATTCCTTACAGTCATCATCATCATCATCATCATGTTACTTTATTTCCACACAACAATATTATATTATGAAATATTTAAACCACTGCAGAATAAGTGTGGATGGAGGCCCCAAAAAAGCAAGCTTGTCGAGTGGGGCCCCCACTAACAAATAAGAGCTAATTACATATACATGTAGAACAAATAACAAATTACCAACAAAAACACGACATATAATTGTAGTAGCATATTAGAGAGAAACAAAAAATACTTATAACCTTTACTTATAACCTGTTGCCTGTAACCCCGTGAAGCAGAGACATATTTTAATCATCAGTTTGAATATTTATTTAATCATTTAATTTTGTACTTGCGTTTAAAAGTACGCAGGCTGGATATAGCTTTGAAAGAGGGGTCAATAGAACCCCACAGCTTGGGGCCTTCATGTTTCACTGTAGCTTTAGCAAGCTTAGTACGAGCATAAGAACGATGAAATTCCTTGCATTGTCTTGTGGAGTAAGAATGAACTTGTTTATTTTTTGTGAATAGCGAGCAAATAGATTTTGGTAATTTAGTGTTACTAAGTTGGTGCATGAAGGAGCCAAGCTGCAGACAGTAAATATCAAAGACTTTCAATGTATTACAATTATAAAAAAGGAGATTACTATGGTCATTGAAATTAACATTGTTAATTATACGTAAAGCCTTCTTCTGTAATTTAAGTATTCTATTAATTTGACCTATACCACTATTTCCCCATGCTAGAATGCCATATGAAATATAAGGCAAGACAAGGGTATTATAAAGAACCATTAAAATATCAAGGGGAAAAAATTGTTTTAATTTACAAAGAATACCTACATTTCTTGAAATAACTGTACATATGTAATTGACATGCCGTTTCCATGTGAGACTGTCGTCGATCATTATGCCCAAAAATTTAATGCAATTGGTTTTTATAATTCTAGTATTGTCAACGATAATTTCAGGAATTTGATGATATTGCTTTTTGGTAAATAACATATAATTAGTTTTTTTAACATTAAGGGATAACTTGTTTGCTTTTATCCAAGACGATATTTTTTCCATTTCTCAATTAATTATGTCAAAAAGTACATTCATATCACTATGGCTATAAAATAAATTACTGTCACCAGCAAATAAGATAAAAGAAAGTACATCAGAGGATTGGTCAAAATCATTAATGTAGATTGAAAATAAAAGGGGGCCCAAAATAGAGCCCTGGGGACACCACAAGAAATATTACAAAAAGTAGATTGAATACCAGAAATCGATACAAATTGGTGACGATTAGAAAGGTAACTCCTGAACCAATCCAAGGCAACTCCTCTTATTCCATATAGTGTTTAAGCTTAAATAGTAGTATTTCATGATCAACTGTATCGAAGGCCTTGGAGAGGTCCAGTAAAATTCCAATCGTAGAAGTAGATGCATCTAGATCAGTTGTTATTTTGTCAATTAATTTAATTATAGCATGTATAGTTGAATGGTTTTCCCGAAATCCATACTGATTATTAGATATAATGTTGTGTTTGTTAAAAAATTGTAAGGTTTGTTTATAAATAGCTCTTTCCATAATTTTGGAAAAAGATGTCAGAACAGAAATAGGTCGATAATTGTTAACAGATTTGGGATTTCCATTTTTAAAAACTGGAGTGATCCTGGCAATCTTCATTTTGTCAGGTACTTCACCTGATAAAATGGAAAGATTAATAATATATGCAAGAGGTTTGGATATTGCCTGGATCACTAGTTTGAGCAATGAACAACTAATCTGATCGAAGCCTGCACTAGTTTTATTAGGTAAATTACGTACAATATCAGTAACTTCTTCCTCAGAAACTGGAGAAAGGAAAATAGAATTAGGATTTGAGTCTTTACTGCTATAAGTTATTGTACTGGAGAGGTTTTTTCCGATGTTAATAAAATAACTATTAAAATGATCTGCAATAAAGTGAGGATTACTAACATTTATACCATCAATATCAATTGAACTAATTTTTGATTGTAGTCTATTTTGGAGCACACTATTAATTATTTTCTAAGTATTTTTAATATTACCTTTTTCTTTCTCAAACTGCTTAGTGTAATAAGCCTGCTTTGAATTACGAAGGACTTTAGTAAGTATATTTTTAAAACGCACGTACTCAGAGCGATTAGTATCTGTAGGCCTGGCAATATACCTATGATAAAGCTTATTTTTGTGACATATTGATTTGCATAAACTAACTGTAACCCATGGACATTTAGGAGTTAATTTGCGTGATTTAGATTTATTTTGCTTAACTGGAATATGGTTATTTTGACAAGCGTCGAAAATATCGTTAAAATTAACAAAAGCAGAATTAACATCACTAGCATTTAAAACCGATTCCCAATTGTGGGTAAGAAGTTCATGTTTAAAATTATCAAGGTTATCACATGTGTAATCCCGAGTAAAAATATGTTGGGGGTTATGTTGATTTAAATTGAGTGGAAAAGAGGTGAATATTAGAAAATGATCAGACAGATCAGTAACAATAATGCCCGAAGTCGGAATTGGTAGTACATTTTAAACAATGTTGTCAATAAGGGTGGCTGAAGTATTTGTAACCCTTGTTGGTCTAAGAATTAATGGTAAACATGAAGAGGAATAGACTGTATCTAAAAATGCTTGTGGGTGGCCATTACAATCAGAAGTAAGCAAATTCAAATTAAAATCACCAGTTACAAGGACAAATTTGTTCTCGTTAGACACAAGATGAAACAATGCTTGAGAACATATCGAAAAATTCTCAAAGTTTGCGTCCGAGGGTTTATATACAACTCCGACAATAATGTTTTTTTGTGTTATTCGAGGTAATAATCTCGGCAAATTTACACTCAAAAGAATCATTACCAATGGCATTTAAATCTGATCTAGGAATATATTGTAAGTCATCCGATATGTAGAGAGCAACCCCACCACCAGCTCTGGCGTCTCTACTTTTCGTCGTTAATGTGTAGCCCGGTATATTATATTGATTTATACAAGAATTTAAAGTTAGCCAAGTTTCAGTTAATCCAATAACAGAAAAACCATGACTTAAAGAACAAAGGAAAGATTTTAGGTCATCAAAATGTTTAGGTAAGCTTCTAATATTAACGTGTAGTAATGGAAAATTCTCTATGGGATCATGTTTGAAAAAATCAGTAAAATTATCCAAAGAGTAGTAAGACGAGTTTCGAGTGACATGTTGGGGATTGTCTGGATCGATAAAGGTTGGCAATTCAAGAGAGTCTAAGTTAAGATCAGTTAAAATATTAAGAATGGAGGAATGGTTAAGACTAAGATTTGAATCCGAGAACACCGTATCAAATTCAATAGGGTCAAGCCCATGAAACGGAAAGGCGGAACTAATACATTGCGGACATAACCAAGTACTATCATTATTAGCCAAGTTATAATAATCAATAAGATTAAGACCAGTACATTTAAGATGAGTCCAAAATTGACAATAATCACAAAATATACCATTTTGGTTCGTTTTTACGGGGTTACAGCAACTACTACATGGAAATTTAACAGGCATAAGTACGACGCAACAAAGCAATATAAATTAAAGAATTAAATAAAATAAAGTAACAGACAAAACAGACAAACAGAGGACAGAACAGAGACAAGGGGGCAGGTAAAGTACACTCACAAGGTGTGTAGATGTTAACAACTATGAGTAACAAGTACACAACAATGCATATAATTGTGGAGTAGACTACACCTATATGATGTTCCAGTGGATCAAAGAAAATACAAGATACACCAAATACATTTAAAAATACACATGAGAAATTTACACAGCAAGTTAGCACATTGCAATACATTTCATCAGATGGCGGAAGATGTCCAGCAGTCACTCACGCCTGGAAGTGGGGCTGGAAATGGGCAGCGGAGCGTAGTATTTCTGGCCATTAATGAAGAGATGACCATTACCAGCACGTTGTCGTGAAAGTTGGTACCTTAATATTTCTACACAAAACCCCCGACACCAGGGGTTTTGTGTACACACCTTATCAGCTTGATCAGACGGTTATTTACGACCCCCATGACAGCGGCCAAGCCGCAAGCCTGGGAGATGCCTTTTCCAGCTCCGACTGCATGACCACAGTCTTACAATTGCATATATACATGTACATGTAAATGTACTTATAAGGTGTACAAATTCTATGTACTTGTACAATTTACAAGTGGTTGTAGAAACTATGCACATATGCAAGATGTACTTTGTCAAGCTTCAAGCATTGAGACTTATCCCACCCGTGAAGTCAAATACATTTTGTTATTGATTCTTAACAATTGTTCATTCCTTTTCATAACGTACTGTATAGCATAGAAGTCTAAATAATGAGTAGGTTCCAGAAAAAGGTCCCTAGAATTGGCAATTGAACTGTTGCTGGCAGTACAAAGGAAACAAGTTGCACTTTTTTCTGGTTGTATCCTTGAATTTCTATTACGCACTTATCAAAAGAAATAATTCTGATAACAAAGTAACGTATAGCAAACCATGATCAAAGGCAGATATCTGTAGGGAAATTACAGTTGTAAGTTTTAAGATGAATCACAGGTCCTTTGTGTTGTCAGGGACACACGCCTACGACATCTATTATAATCACAGTAGGTGAATTAAACTGCTTGAACTGAAAAGCAATGAACCTCGACCATGACGATGGCAGTTGTTTATGCTTACGGGCGGGCGGTTGTAGTCGCTTTATTATTCGACTTTTTCAAAGAGGCGACTATTTATTACCTCTCGGCTCCGGTGATACCTTTGTATTTTACCAGCTATGTGAATAGTACTGCGTTCACACACTTCCCAAACGTAATATAAAGGTTTACGTCCTTTCATTTAAACTAGTCATGCTTTACACCAATTCCTGATGTTTTACTCTGCAAGATTGTTACTTATAAAATCTAGACTGATAAAATATTATCGACGTGGCCCAAATTTCCCCTTTTTTTTAAGATTTAAAACAAATATATATTTGCGGTTCCTCGTAAGAAACTAAACTCTGCGCTGTAAAAGATTATTGCTATGAAACATTTCTGCCACTCGAAGGCAATTACCCCTATCCCATTCATGTTTTTTTGATCTATTTGTTTTAGTCACTAATATCAATTTAAATTGAATTTATTTTCAAATCTGCTTTACTGCATTACGACATTAAATTAAATAAGACCAAAGTTAATCTGCGGAGACTGAAGACGCCCCAAGATTTGTACTCATTACATGTGTATGTCCAACTACAAACTTTGCAGTTTGCATCAACTCCTTACAACTTCATATCCTTGAAGCCTTTGATGGGTTATCCAATATATGGTATGTGTGTGTTCACTGCATGTGGTGACTGGTAAATTAACATCAACAGTATTGGTAGATATAAACAAGCTGATTGTTGTATAAAGACAGCTGTGGTTGCTGTAGGCCAGGATGTGAAGTCCCTTGTGTAAGTCGCTGTGTGTACATGAGTGCTACTTCGTGGTGTCGGTGACGAAATGTGTAACATCACTCCTATGAATGCGGATACAGTCACAATTATCAACTATTATGCATGTACATGTATCTCGATCTCGGTAAACCGAGGCGGGCATTGAAAATACCGAGATCGAATTCAAAAATACATGCATAATAGTTGATAATTGATACTGTATCCGCATTCATAGGAGTGATATTACACATTTGTTGGTACATGTAGTTAAAGTCATTTTTCTCCTGGAGTTGGTAATTGCCCAAGCTGATTTTTCGTGTGCGCTATGTACAGTTAACTATCTGACGACGACATCAAAACCGGAGCATATACTTTTGAGATAATTGAGGTCAAATGGCAAGGTCACCTTAAATGACCCAGATTTGGGTCAACACATGAAAGCATGTCAAGTGACATATTGGTGGATAGAGAATTTTGTGCTTTTTTCCAACGATACCTCACTTGCTGAGATCGAACCATTCTGTAGGGGTATTTGGCCATTTTTAGGTAGATTGGTGGCCGGGGTTCTGGCCGCATAACCCCCTAAAACTTCAAACTGCTCCAGCTCCTACAAAAATGACCGAATTTCGCTAATATTTTGCGTATCAGAGTTTCTCATGAGTACCTAGCCACACTATAGCTTCTAAACTTACAGACTGATAGCAAGAAAAGTGTTTACTCGCTAAAACAGTTAATTGTTAATAGTGTATCAATTCTAACAAGGATTTTAAAAGCAAAATGTGTTTCTTGAACATTTGTTTGTTACGTTTGCACGAATCATCATTTATCGATGGATGATTAAAAGTGTATACACAAACAATGCATTATGATTGTATGAACAATATACTTCACAGGTGGGAAGTCTCAATGCCTTAAAGGGATCGTATACGTTTGGTAATTACTCCAAAAATTAATGGCAATAAAAAATTACTTGGTAAGAAGTACAGCAGCTTTGGATAGTATAATGCATTTTTAGAAACTTTTCACTTCGAAGTACTGCGGTTATGGAAAAAGATGTCACTTTTTATCCCCAAAAATTTGAATCTGAGAAGCGTTACTGCAGTGACGTTTCTCAGAGCGTGTATTCCAAAGGAGATTATTCTTTCCGCGTGGACATAACCGCTCCAGATTTTCGGCAATATCTCAAAATCGGTATACCACCTTTTGAAATGATTTTTTTTACAGGTTAGTTTTATGGTAAATATCTATAACTATATAGGATTAAAACAAACAATGGGTTCCAATTACCAAACGTGTACGATCCCTTTAAGCTTGACAAAGTAAAATCTTGCATGTGTGCATAGTTTCTACAGCCGCATGTAAATTGTACAGTGTAGATATACATGTACATAGAAATTGTACACCATAAGTATATGCAATATTATAAGACTGCGGTCAGCAGTCCAAGCCCGAAAAGGTCATCTCCCAGGCTTGCGGCTTGGCCGCTGTCATGGGGGTCGTAAATAACCGTCTGATCAAGCTGGTAAGGTTTGTACACAAAACCCCCGGTGTCGGGGGTTTTGTGTAGAAATATTAAGGTACCAACTTTCACGACAACGTGCTGGTAATGAGAGTCAGGAAAAGGTGTCGTGTACACCAACCTCCATACACAGTTATGTCATAAATTCATCCACATTTTCTTCCGCGTCAGTTTATTAAATACGAATGAAACGTAATGCGAATTTTTCACTATGTTTGCACTGACAAATCTAAATTCAATCATGGATGACTGGTTGAAGGACAACCAACATATCGGTTATGAATGACCAATAGATTGGTTGATACCTTGGTTATAAGCTCAACCAATATGACTGGTTGAAAGACAACCAGTATATTGGTTATAAATGACCAATAGATTGGTTGATACCTTCAACCAATATGACTGGTTGACGGACAACCAACGCATTGGTTACGCTTTAACCAACACGTTGGTTAAAGGGATCGTATACGTTTGGTAATTGGAACCCCACTGTTTGTTTCAATCCTATATAGATATATACCATAAAACTAACCTGTCAACATTTCATTTAAAAAGGTGGTAGCGATTTTGAGATGATTATTCCTGAAAATCTAGAGCGGTTATGTCCACGCAGAAAAAATAATCTGCATTGGAATACACAGTCTGAGAAACGTCACTGCAGTAACGCTTCACAGATTCAATTTGTTTGGGATAAAAAGTCATATCTTTTTCCATAACCGCAGTACTTCAAAGTGAAAAGTTTCTAAAATTGCATTATACTATCCAAAGCTGCTGTACTTCTTACCAAGTAAGTTTTCATTGCCATTCATTATTGGAGTAATTACCAAACGTACACGATCCTTACAGTGCACAAATGCAATTTTACTCTCTGATTCTGAAGTAATGAGTATGCACAAAAATGTGATTTTTTTGTGTTTCACATCCTTTCCTTGGCATTTCATTTATACCTGTATATTTCCTCTATTTGTACACTACAGCTTATTGGTTTACCCAAGTCCATTTACTTCTAAGATGTCAGGTTGCACAACTTACGGCTGAACAAGTCATAGGGTGAACTGCTCATATTATGACAGAGGGATAACAGATAACAGCAAATGCCAAAACTGGCAACGTACTATAGTTGACTGTTGGCGTATGTGAAATTGCACATGAGGATGCCAGTCACGAGTGCGCAATAAGCCTAGTCTTCTCGCCAGTCTTTTAGAAACAGGGAGAGATTCTTGTTGAAGCCGGGTCAAATGTTAATCGGTTTATGCGGTCCTGCTGCTGCTTATAACTAGACGAATAAAATGCTGAACTAGACGAGTAGAATTGGACGAATTAAATGCGGAATAGCTGAATGAAATGCAGAATTGCCGAATTCGATAAACATTTTGTAGAACGTAGTAATAAAAAAAAAAATTGCCGAAAGAAATGGTGAAATCGTTGATTGAATGATGAACTTGAAGAATAAAATAACGAACTTTAAGAATGAATTGACGAAATTAAAGAATAACATGACAAAATAAAAGAATAAAATGACAAAAAAAAGACAATAAAATGAGGAAATTGACAAATTAAATGACGAAATTAAAGAATGAAATGATGAAATTAAAGAATAAAACGACGAAATGTAAGAATGAAATGACGAAATATTGACGAATGAAATGACGAAATTGAAGAATAAAATTGTAAAGTTGAAGAATGGAATGATGAAATTGTTAAAAGAATTGAAAGCCAACTACTGAATGCGCGTTTGGCGTTCCATACACCACGCATGCGCTTTGCATTGTTTACCATGCAAGGTGCGCGCACTGCGGCATGCTGCATCGCATGTGGCAATTCCGCAAAAAAAATCAGGAGCGTTGTTGTTCCTTCGGTTAAAATCATGGCAGACATTATTATTGCTACAATCGGAGGTTTGATTCAGGTTTGGATTGGTAGCACGTCGTACAAAAAGATGAATCAGAACTGACAAAAGAGCGTGCACGTACGTACGTGAGTAGTATCGTCGACAATGGCATAAATGATCGGACAAAAGGCGCGTGCGCTTGGTTACACCATGGAGGAATTCCTCCATGGTTACATGGGGTCACGCAAAGCACCCTCATAAGTCATTATACTGACAGCTCGGTTACTTTACTTCTCCCGCGGTCTCGGTACGCGGGAGAAGTAACATACGCATTATTTTCAAAACCCTGCTATATGTGTACACATCAACCCATGGTCTCACTCCACTGACCTCTATACATGGACAGATCATCCATTGTTTCATTTTGAAGTCGGCATGCAGAGAAGTGCAACATGGCGTCACTGCTGTGAGCCAATGAAATGTCCAGGTGTAGAGTTCAGTTGGTTGGTAAATCCACTGACCTCTACAACTGGACATTTCATTGGCTCACAGCAGTGACGCCATGTTGCACTTCCAGTTCGCGCCGACTTCAAGTGTTAGCACAGCAGAATATGGACAATGATCCGTCCAGGTGTTGAGGTCAGTGTCTCACTCCCATATATCTCTCAGGTAGCATTTCATCATATAACCGTCACGGACAGGGATTACGCTCAGCCACAAACACGACACGGCTCACGGTGCCTAGAAGTCAGAGGAGGTTTGCAGAGTGGTCGTTTTCTATCTGTGCCCCTAGACTGTGGAATGACCTCCCATCACCCATATAGAAACTTAATTAAGGAACAGTTCCTTTTCTCTATGCATCAACCATCATGACTGGGTTCTCGCACACAGACTCTGCGATCAGTGTACATGTTCGCGTGGAAGACACATGCCTGGCGACACGAAGGTGAATTGGGGTTAGGGTTAGAATCGAGGACGTCCTCGATTGAGATTCAAAGAAAACAAAGGAAATTATCAAGAGGAACAAAAGAAACTCCTCGATTCACACCATAAACAAACGTAATAGTGTTTGTTGGAGTGTTTGTTTATTTTTTGATAGTCCTTTTGTAAAGCGCATTTATTATTAATTTAGAACTGCGCGATATTATTATTATTAAGGCGATTGCTACATTTCCCCGGCCACTTTAGCAGATAATTGTTAATCCATTTTGGTTACAATGGTCATTCAATTCCGCCAAGATGTTAAAAATTGCTCTGAACACACATTCGCGTTTTTGTATCACTGGAGACATGGCTTTTTTTCTCGTGTACAAAATGGTTAGAAAGTCGAGCACGTTTTTCAAAATGTTCCCATTTTAACCACAATTAATTTCCTGGGTTGAAATTTCGACCTAATATACCGTATATTATACCCTAACCCAAACCCTAACCCTAACCCACATTCTAATCCTAGTTTTTGAGTAATTTAAGAAAATCAAAAAATCTAATTCGTGAAATTCCTAATGGAGACGTATTCATCTATAGAAATTACTCTTTGGAGACCTTTTCACTCCCATTGTCCCCATTGTGTTCAAGTCTCCAGAGGGTACCGTATTTCGCACCACTCGTTTCACATTTGTTTTTGATAACACAGATATACACAGCAACCAGAAACGCGATGCAGGATTAAATCAATCTGAAGTTTAATTGCAGCTTTTTGTTTTTCTGATCGGAAATATTTAGTTTTGTTTGTCGCATAGACCAAATTCCTTGCGAGAGTTATGCAACTCGGGTGTTGAATAGAGCAGTTTTTGGAAATGACTTCCTTTTACTGGACCATGCAGTGGTTGCCTTTGGTATAATCATATTGTTTTGGCTTTCGCAAGTCATTCAGGATCTTGCACGTATGCTGAATGTTGCATCGAAAATTACCGTTTTCCCCATCCATCCAACCCAACTGCCCACTTTACAATTAGTTCGGAAATGAACATCGACATTTTGAAAAAGCACGGACACACGAACTTTAAAGGGAAACTCCACCCACAGTTTAAAATTGCATAATGTTAAAGGGTGTCAATTGCCATTGTGACTTGATTTCTATTTCATTTTTATCGGTTTCGGTAATCATTTAAATCATATAATAATTTCTCGCACTGCGCTTACCGTCATGCGAGGCGCCATTTTGTTCTGGTTTATCGGAACATCCGAGATATTGTGAAGTAGTGTCTGCTCCATCAGTACGCGAAGCCCGATCGATAGCGGCCCTGAACGCGCAATGAATGCAAGTGGACCCTTTTGTGTACGGAATAGTGTATACATAATGTCTACTGTACATGTGAAAGTGGGCTCAAAATTCTTCTCAGAAAATACAAAAATAAACGATTTGTGGCGCGTCAAGTCGATATTCTGCACAGAAATATGCAACACATGTACTCACAATAGTCGGGCGCCGTACAACATACGTCTGCATAATGTAGTTGGCCGCGTCAAGGTAAGATACCAGTAGGATACCAGTAGGATACATCAAGCGATGCGCATTGAGGTGCAGACACTACGTCTTAATGTCCCGGGCGAGGCGGGAAATTTGAACAATATATGGCCTCGCCCTTGTACTGCTAAATGGCAAGAAACCGTGAAAATAATAAGCGCGTGTGTCGTTCTCGATAACAAATCAAAACAAATTATCTGCGGAGTCAGTATGTTACCATATATTCTTTTAGACTAGGTAAAATATTATTGAGCCTGGAATTTCCCTTTAGCACTCTGAAGGGGTGCACAGAGCAAAAGCGAGCAATGAAAACATTATTGTAAAATGCAAACAACAATAACATTAGGCGATTGTTGTAAGAAAATGGTAAATTGTTGTCACTGGTCCCTGAATGAATACTTTCCATCGAATGACTCCTACACCAAAATGTGGGGCGGGGGGGGGGGGGGGGGGGGGGGGGGGGGGGTCGGGGGGCGTTTGTCAAATGGGACTTGTATGACATTCTGCCAGTCTTGCACGGAGTTCAGTTTGTCTAAGGGGGAACGCACGGTAGAATTACACGAAGAGATGTCGCGGTATAGAAACAATACCGACAAAAGAAGTGCAGAGTTCACTAGGCAATTCTATGGGTTATGATGTCTTCACAAAGAATTGTGTGTACAAAGTCTATGGGGTTTTGCTATGGGGGTGCAGACGTTTAAAAACAAATAATATCGTACATGGCTTTTTGGTGTGCGCGTGTGCGTTTGTATTGACCGGCAATCGGGTCGTCGGACAAAAGATGGGAAGGCAAATAATAAGTCAACGATTGACACAACGTCCACGATTTCAACTCGTGTACAAATCCTATGGCGATCATCCGAAAAAGTTAGGGGTACAAACAAAAGAGGTAAGACGGTCGGACAATGCCCCGTCCACGATTGCCGGTCCATACATACATGTACATACATGTATACATGTATATTTATATTCTACTAAAGTCATCCGCCAGGCCAGATGTAAGCAACCAAGGCCCATGTTTCCGCTCGCTTGGTGGAGTGTCGTGGCCGAGCGGTTAAGAGATGGGTTTTCTGTGCCGCAGAGCGTGAGTTCGAGTCCCGGTGTCGACACGTGTGTAATTAAACCACTATTGCTTCGTCCTTCGGATGGGACGTGTGTTGTATAATTTACAATGTGTATATATATCTATCTATAAATAATAATAATAATAATAATAATAAACTTGTCATAACGATACCACAACTAGTGCCTAAAAATTGTCTTACGCAAGGGCTAAGGTTAGCCGAAGCCCGGGGTCAATTTCACGAAGTTCCTAAGCACACACATTTGCTTAGCACACAAAAAGTCTTGCTCAGTAAATGCAGGTTACCAGCCAAAACTCCATGTGCTTTTCATGCTAAGCAAAAACCAGATAATAAGTCACAAACAATATACATCACCTGAAAATTTGGTTCGTAACCCTGTTTTTGCCAAGGAGGAATTGTCAGGCTAAGGAAATTGCTGTGCTTAGCAGCGCCATGAAATTGGCCCCTGGTAATGGGATCGTCAGGTTCTCGTTATTATCGTGCCCGATATATACGCTCTCGTTATCTGCACACAGGGCACTGTATGTGTGCGTGGCTACATGTACTCCATGTTTTGTTACGTAATGATATGAAGGTTTAACATGCAGGCCTCAAAGATAAGTCGTGGGTTAGTGTTTGTTCAGTTTCTTGTGCAGCGTTTGTGGAAAAACACCTATTTTATAATTCAGGCATCAGAAATCTGCTTAAAGGCCGGTTCATACTCGGCGCGAAAGCGATTGCGATACGAATTTGACGTCACAGGGCGTTCGCTGCGAACATTCGCCCAAGTTAAAATGTGTTCAACTTTTGCGATTTCGCATCGCGAAAAATCCACCTGACGTCACAAATTCGCGTTCGCGTTTGCTTTCGCGCCGAGTATGAACTGGCCTTAAGGGTGGGTTTTCACGGGGCACGCGAACGTTTCGCGAAGGATGCGAATGCCGAAAAAAATGTCAAAGTCCAACATTCGTATTTTAGGTTCCAAAAGTTCGCTAAACATGCGCGGGGGTTTGGAAGCGTCGTCAATAATTGTTCGCGATGATCGTTTTTAGTTCGGCGGGAATTTCAAAAAAGTTTGAAATTCCTTGCGAACGTCAAACCTGGGTCGTGATTTGCTCGCGATTTGCCCTCGAAAATGTATAAAAAGCTTTGTCATTATGCGCACGACCTACTCACGACGTGCATGATGTTTGCAACATTTTCGTGAAACCCGAAACAGATTCCGACAGTTTGGAGAATGTCTCGCGCATGTCTCGCGAAAGCAGCGAAGTTCGTCCGATCATTCTCCGAGTCCGAGCTATTCACGAACTGTTCGCGTACTTCTTGAGAACAGGTGACTTCGCCAAAGAAGCAAACGCAAGCCTTTCGCAAGATAATCGCGCGACTTATGTAGTACGAATGTTGCATGAATTCTGCACGACGTTTATTATCGCGATGTGATGTGATGTCGCATGTGTCGCGAAATGTCCGCAAGAAAGTTGCCCAAGATTCGTGCAACATTCGTGTTGTTCGCATTTTAGTCGCATGTTCTAATTCGTGTATGTGTACTGGCCATAGTTCGGCAACGCTACACAGGACAGTCGCACATACGTTGCGAGAACTACGCAAAAACTGCATTAACGCGACACATTCGGAGAAAAACTTTTCCGAATGTTGGACTTTGCAATTTTTTCGGCATTCGCATCCTTCGCGAGTCGTTCGCGTGCCCCGTGAAACCCATCCTATAATAACATCGGATAATAGCTGCGAAAGGAACAAAAATATGTCAAAGTAAATGGAGACACAAACAAAGTGCTAAAGAATATTTTTTTTAGCACATAATGATAAGTGCTTAATTAGAGTTAAAACCTAATTTTCGAAGGGAAATGCTTTTGAAGTTAACTGGTCATAAATGTAGTTTAAACAAATTGGGTGGGAAAACCTATAGTCGGCAGTCGAAACTTGTTTTTGTTTTCATCAAAGTTCTAACGAGAGCCTATCAATATAACTCTGGACCATTCGTTAACTTTGCGGGCTCGTAAGACATAACAAGCCGAGCTTCGGGAACAGCCTTCTTGTCATAACGATGGGCTAGCGAGGACCTAACTGACTCGTTTACACTCTAAAAAACAAGTACACAACAATGTTGCGTAAAATCTTACTCTTTGTGGTGGTAAAATGGGAACATGGTCGTTTGCGGGGTCATGTGACACGATCAAGCGGAATGAGTCGGATGTTTTAATCAGAACTGTGTTCTTCGTTGGTATTTAAACAAATGTACATAACTCGACAACAACACATCGTATCAACATGGGGTTTCAGTTTTTAAAACGTACAGATGCCCTCTTTAAAACTACATGAAAACTAATTTTTTGACCGGGGCCGACATCCGACTCATTCCGCTTGATCGTGTGACATTTACACAACTTCTGCGTATAACGTTTACCCAACAGCGAAACGTCAAATTTCTTACCCAAATTCGTTGCGTCAAAGTTATGCCCATTATTAATGCCTACCCTTTCGATACCCAGTTGGTTCAATGTTACCCAACACCTGTGTAAGTTTCCTGCTTTTTACTCAGCTATTGAGCACTTTTCACCCAATAGTTGTGTCAATGCAATCGAAACATTTTTTGTGTGCAGCATACTACAGTGACATGGACACGAATTACAGTTATACTTTCACCTTCTTCATTCACTTGTTTATTTTAATTGACCGTTATTAAATTAAAATTACAATTTTTATCGAATACCTTATTTAAGTTTACATTCATTTTGTGAGCATAATTAACTATTTTTAATTAAAGTTTGTAATGTTTGGATAATTTGGGTCTGAATCCCATCACACATAGCGGGGCAGAGAGGGAAATATTTGGGGAAATTGTGCGTGTATGATACAATCATGACATTTGGCACACAATCATAGTATGTCACTGGGGTCATTGGCTCTAGGGTCATCACAAATTTGTCCCTTTGAAAACAAATATAGGTAGAATACCAAGCAATGGTAGCCATTTTGAACATGTTGCTTGTATTCAAAGTATGGCCACATATCTTTCTCATGACAAACCAAAATGCTTTTAATTAGAGGCATAATCCTAACACTCGCCACCACTCAAACAATCATCAATGCAAATAACCTACCAGTGTTATATTGTCCACATACATTTTGTATGTACAAACCTAGAGTTAATACAAATATTTTAATATAATACCAAACTGTTACAAAATTACAACCAATAAGGGAAATAAAACACCCAAACAACAGCTTCTGTGTAAATCATATACATGTACATTGACTTGAACCTATTCTCTGTATCTTGACACATTTTATTTTGTTTTATGTTGTGTGTTGATTTAATTTACTATGGCCACAAAATGACATTTAACTTCCCATTAAACAGATGCAAAGTTCTACAATTTGTTTTTATCAATCTGCAAGATGTAGCCTTGTGTGCAACACAGCTAAAACTTGTAATCAAACTATACAGAATATTATAAATAACAAATTAAGTGTTCTTCCTCTACAACAGAAACTGAATAATGTGCTAGTGATGATTTTTTATTAATTCTTGAATTAAATTCGTTATCCAACCTTCGAAATCAAATCTGTTATGGTGTCATCATCAGTGGTTGGAAATTTCTGCGTTAGAAAAATGAAAGGAAAATGCAATTATGTAACTTGAAAAAATCTCCTCAGTTTGCACATGCAATAATGAAGTTACTTGAACCATGGAGCTATGTGTTTATAGCTTCATGTTTAAACTGACTGGTGGACTGTCGACATTTTACCGTATTTAATTACCAGTCCACCCCTCCCCCACCCCCAACTCCACCCCACCCCACCCCCAAGAGCCACGCCGGCTTGATACTCTGTTGTTATGGAGTGATGTCGTTCAGGCCAAATTACTGCGGTTTGAACACTTTTAATGTTGCAACCCTTGCACATGCATGACATGTATACAATGTACACTGTACGTTGTTCACAACGTGACACTGCAATCCAATCATCAATCCTATTTTATCCCAAATATAACAATACTTCAAATGCAGAACATATAGGCCTAGCCCACGTTTTCACAATAACGTATTTTATTGATCAGTACATTGTAAAAAGTAAATAATTACCTTCAAACCGAGGAATCGGTGATTTCGAATTCCACTATTCGCAGCACGTTCACAACTCTAGTCTCCACGGTCCGCCATCTTGAATGTTGATGTCATTTGGAGAAGGCAAAAATTACCCATTTCGAGGCAATATTTACATATTTGAGGGCATAATGCCTATTTTGTTGTACGCTAAAAAAGGTCAACTTGACAGCCAGTTCGCAGTGCACGCGATAATGAGGTCAAATCCCGAAGTTTCTTTGCACGGCCTACGTCACGAATCGACCGCGAGATTTGCACGCGTTTCTGCGGGAGTTCGACCGATCTCATGAAACGAACTACACATTCTAAAAGAAGCAGTGGGCTTCCAAGATGGCGTGGTAAGTAGACGGTGCACGTTTTTCCGAGTCGAATGATATAAAATTTGTCAAGTTTTAGAAGGTTTTTTGCTTTTTTTTTTACTTGTAAGTCGAGGTATGATTTTGTAGACGGTTTGAGTTGTGATTTTATTTGCTGCGCCCTGACCCAGCTAGAAAATATTAGAGAAAAAGACCACTGCAAATCGACAGAAAAAGCGATGATCTTTCGTATGGTACAAAGTTTAGCTTGTGGCGACATCGAGTTTTCTTGAGCCACTTATTCCGAGCGAGATTTCGCTTTTTCGGCGGATTTTAAATGGGGTTTCTACATTTGCGCATGCGCTATGCATATGTACATGTACGTGTACGTTTACACATGTACATGTATGCCCCATAATTGTTTACAAGTACATCCGGGTATGTGCAATACTCGCCATCCACCAATCACAAGCCTAGAAATCCATGTGCAAAGATGGCGGTTGTACCGTTTCAGTCTGCCGGTAGTTTGTGGCGAAAACCTTGCGCCCTGACCCAGCTAGACAAAATTGTGAGTATAAAGGTACATTTTCATGTAGAATATGAAGTAACCTGTTTGTCTAGTAAAAATTTGGGCTGTGGGCACACACAAAAAGAGAGATTTTGACGTATTTTCTATCGCGATTATTTTCTTTTTTGAACCAAAATTCGTCCCAAAATTTCTCATTTTAATCGATACAAAATCTTATTCAAACTTTAACAGTTTGAAAGATATACTCTTCATCTGTGATTTTATGTCAACAAAGTGATCATACATGCCAAAAAAGCCGAGTATTTTCCCACATTCCACAGGCTATTCCAGCTCATTAAATATGCAAGGCGAGGTCACGCACGGGAATTTATGAATACGTTGCAAAGAAAAGGAAGCACTGTTCGCGTGCACTGCGGACTGGCTGTTGATCTAGTAGCTAGGCAAATGTTCTTTCTTACACTAACGTTGCTTACAACTTCAATATTTTCGGTTGCACAATCAAAAGGTCAAAGTTACTTTTCAAAGAGTACTGGTCAAATCGCCACTTGGCCTATAATCGGGTAAAAAAGTACTCAACCTTTGTACCCAACACACTCCTTCATCGGATTTTGACAATCCTTTGTTAGAGTGTTATAGTCTAATGAGCGCTTCAGGAACATGGGCCCAGGTTTGCTCGTCTTTTCTCAGGAACAGTAACCTAAAGATCAGTGAGTTTTCTTCCAACCACATCTTTGAAATATGTGACACGATCAAGCGAAATCAGTCGGATGTCGGCCCCGGTCAAAAATGAGTGTTCATGTATGATGTAGTTTCCAAGAGGGCATCTGTACGTTTTAAAAACTGAAAACCCCATGTTGATACGATGTTTTGTTGTCGAGTTATGTAAATTTGTTTAAATACCAACGAAGAATATAGTGCATTTTTGGGATTCGCCGACATCCGACTGATTTGGCTTGATCGTGTCACATATGATAAATGAACAATTCAAAACCTTACATCTTTGCGATTTTTGGACGGAATGCACGTTGCATGTTGTAGAAAATTATACAGTTGATATTTACGGGTTGAAAGGTTAGAGGGTCGACCAAAGAGAAAGTAAATAGATTGGTTCAACAATCGCTGTGTTACAGGCTATTGACTAATGATTGACAAACTAAATTTGAAGCAAATGTATTGGTGTTTAGGACGGCGTGTAGAAAAGCTAGCAAGATAGGATACACCATTGGTAATTGCTTGGATTTGGGAATTGTTAATTTATAGTAAATATCCTTTAACTGAATGGTGACGATTCTCAAGTACTTGACCTGTCATAACCGATTCCCCCCCCCCCCGGGGGAGGGGGGGGGGGGGGGGGGGTTAGGACAATAGACAGGGGAAACAAAAGGATTGAGAAAAAAAAAAACAATTAACAAACTCCTGGCAAGGAATAAATCTGAAACAGATGACAAAATAATAAAGTTAATCAATACAAAAGTTAATCATTTCCTAGTTGGATGTCGAGCCCATTGTGGTTGATAGTCCGAAGACGATTCATCCAAATATAGATACATAGATACATTCCCCTCTCGACCAATATTGTTCAACCTCGAGCGATGAAACCTAACGATCAATTTTGAATGGTCATATTTACTAGTAATAGTTCCAATATTGATTGTGAACACTGCTGGGCGGGTTGCATGCAGTCGTCGTCCCTAAATCTCAGAAACATGTACATTTCATTAAAATGTAAATTTCGTCAACATTTATTTAAACATATTTAGTGGAAAGTCTTAAACAGTCACAAATGTGTAGAATTAGGATTTTGTGTGTGTAAAGAATCATTTGATGGATTTTAGTGATTTTTTTAAAGGGATCGTATACGTTTGGTAATTGGAACCCACTGTTTGTTTCAATCCTATATACCATAAAACTAACCTGTAAACATTTCATTTCAAAAGGTGGTAGCGATTTTGAGATATTCCCGAAAATCTGTAGCGGTGAGTCCACGCAGGAAGAATAATCTGCATTGGAATACACAATCTGAGAAACGTCACTGCAGTAACGCTTCTCAGATTCAAATATGTGGGGATAAAAAGCGATATATTTTTCCATAACCGCAGTACTTCGAAGTGAAAAGTTTCAAAAAATGCATTATACTATCCAAAGCTGCTGTACTTCTTACCAAGTAAGTTTTTATTGCCATTATTTTTTGGAGTAATTACAAAACGTATACGATCCCTTTGAGGAGACGATTTCAAATTCATACCAATTAAGACACCGTTTTTCATCGACAAACAAACGAAAAATGTAACTTACTCCGAGTTGTTGGAAGTTGCTGAGTTGTTGACCATTTTTGATTCTTTCCTGACACCTTGAATGTCCTTGGAGATTGGCATGACTTTAGCGTTCGTCTCCTGATCTCTCCACACCGGGTAGTCGTCGCCAGCTTCTGCGACCAAGCTGCTATGTAGCAGCATTATCGTCATGGCGAAGACCGCCGCGCCAACAAAGAAGAATTTGTTGCGAAGCAGGCACCGACACGTCAAGCCGCTACACCGGTACGATATCCACCTGGGCAAGGAGGGCAGCCTGTCTAATTTCGACGCTTGGAGCGGCTTAGTAATGGAGAATCTTGCAACCGCCATGGTCGATCCGGCTGCCTTTTAAAACCACACGCGCCTTTGATTACCTGTTCGTTTCACATAGATCAGGATCACAATCTATGTTGTTGGTTCACAATAAAATCCCGTTTAACTGATGGAGCGACCCAGTGGCTGGAGCTATAGTCGCGATCTAGAACTGTTTCTTTTTCGTCTGATGTTGAAAGCGTGACCTGCACTAGTCTTGCTCCAAGACCGAGCTGTTCATCTGTTCTGGGCTTATTGAGGGCGCCCTTAATTATCGCCAGATGCTGGGGTGAGAACACAGACATAAATAACCTATAGACGGACAGCGCCGATGGAAATCAACGTCCAGGTACCGTAATTTCGAAAGCGCCTGACTAAGTATGAAATCGTAGGCGGAAGTGGTTAACAAATGTGCACGACTCTATGGAAAAACTTCGGGAGGACGGATACAAATCGGTAACTTCGGTTGAAAACGCAGCTGATGTCGACTAAAATACTTTCAGCTGTTAACTATATATAAATGCTGCATAGTCATGAATTTGTATTTTTTTGTCAAAAAGAATGAGTTCTTACAGAAATTAAACAATTTGCCCATGATTTGTGGCTTTCATGAAATTTCACTCTGGCGCCCCAGCTGCTGTCCGTCTATAGGTTATTTATGTCTGTGTGAGAAACGAAACTGGCAATAAGTAAGGGCGCCCTCAATAATCCCGGGTAGACGGACGGCGCGCCCCGGCACGGAACAAAATAATGAACAGCTCAGTCTTGGAGCAAGACTAGACCTGCACTTGAACTGTGCATTGGCTGAACCATTATACATTTATTTCATATGATCGTTATAGGTGACGCGTTATCGCCTGTGGTACGGTACAGGCTATCATTATGGTTACTTATTTCTTTGTTGTTAGATTTTATTATATATTGTGATCGCGTGATGCTGACGTGTATTTGTTTATTTATTTATATTCATGTTTTATATTTATTCATATTTATTTATTTATATTTATTTATTTATATATTTTTTTATTGATTTGATTGAATTGGATTGAATTTATTTATTTCATGTATTTATTTTATTAATTTAAATAATGATTAAATTTATTTTTATTTATTACATTACTTTACCCAGGGTTTGCCCCAACAGCTGATTATATAAATTTGTACAAAACAAAATACATCAATAGTCATCTACAAAACCGCGCATCTAAGCGGACAACTAACAATAATACATAGAAACATTTACAACAAAACAGAAGCAGAATATTCACAGACGTACAAGGATATTTACAGGAATACAAAACATTTATACTAAAGTAACGTTTAACAGTCCTGTTTAACCCTTTCACTCCCACTGAGCCAAATTGGCACAAATATGTTAATACCCTCCCGTACCACGGTGCCAATTTGGCACAAACATTTTCAACCCCTTCTCTACCTGTTAGTGCCAAATCAGTGCCTTAGTATAGTCATAGCGCCCTCTGTTGTTGGAAGAAATTGTGGTTATTATGATGGGATGGCACATGGCACGATTTTGACAGGACCGTGGAGGACTTAAGTTTTTTCAACTTTTTTAGACTTTCTCTGTGTGGATCTCGTAAGTGTAAGAGCATTTACAGTTGTGGAGATATTTAATAGAACACATGGACCTTGTTGAACTGTATATTGTGTGAACTTGTGTTTGTGTATTAACGTCAGTAAAACCAGAGAAGATTCAGCGTTGGAAACTTCATGAATAGGCCCAGTCCTGTCATGCCTGTCGCGTCGGTATGTTATAAACTTTAGAACTTCAGAACGAATAGAAGGGCCCATAAATAGGCAGCTACACTACCGATGGGCCATTTGGAACAATCCAACCGCAAAGGTTTCTAAAAGCATAATAGCCCCCTCGGTTGAGCACACCTTTCTGATTGGTAGCTGGATGGCACGAGCGCATTCTTTGAAGCATTATATTTGAGAGCGTGGGGCACGCGCTGTTCATTTTTACCGCGCGTCTCCGGTGGTGGGTACTAGACTGTGGATGCAAGTCCACAAACACATGAGCATCATGTGATGCTAGGAGTCCACTGGGCCGCGCCAGTTGGTGCCAGTTCGCGCCAAAGATTATGTGATTGGCGCGTAGTGGCTCGCTGTGGCGCCGAATTAATGTCCGCTCGGCATGTGTCGCCAAGTGGAATAAACTGGGTGCCATATGGCGTGCGCCAAATGCCACCCGGCTTGCTCCAAAATGTTGCGCCAGTTTGCGCCAGTTCGCGCCATTACACGGCCATTTGATTCCAAAATTCACCCTGTTGGCGCCATTCGCGCCAATAGACGGCTACTTTGCGCCACTTGGTGATTAGTTTGTGCCAAAGATCGCCAAATTGGTTTGAACTTGGCGCCGCTTGGCGCTACTTGCCGACTATATAAATACCGGCCATCGGCTACCTGGTTCAGACCCTCCTCAGCTGCTGTTGCTAGGAGTCCACTGGGCCAGCGCCAGTTGGTGCCAGTTTGCGCCAATGCAATTTGCTGTGGCGCCTAGTGTCGCCAATAAGGTGCCTAGTGGCGTGTAGTGGCTCAAACTGCCTCCCAACTGGCTCGTGGTGGCCCGTAACGGCACCAAATTTGAATGTGGCGGCAAGAAAATTTCAAAATGTTTGAAATTTTCGTCGCGCCACTTGCATCGAGCAATCAGCGCCAAGTGTCCGCCACGTCGCGCCATTTGGGCGCGAACATATCGCCCTTTGGCGCAAACAATCCGCCTATTGGAATCCACTGGAATGTAATGGCGCGCGCCAAATAATTCCAACAGAGGCGGATAGCCCGCCAAAGCGCGCCAAATGTGCAGTGGCGCGAGCCAAACGGCACCCGATTGGTGACTACTTCGCGCCAAATGCCACCTGGTTGCCCGCCATTCGGCGCTACTTGCCGCCTATAAAAGCAGCTGAGGAGGGTCTGAACCAGGTAGGCGATGGCCGGTATTTATATAGTCGGCAAGTAGCGCCAAGCGGCGGCAAGTTCAAACCAATTTGGCGACCTTTGGCACAAACTAATCACCAAGTGGCGCAAAGTAGCCGTCTATTGGCGCGAATGGCGCCAACAGGGTGAATTTTGGAATCAAATGGCCGTGTAATGGCGCGAACTGGCGCAAACTGGCGCAACATTTTGGAGTAAGCCGGGTGGCATTTGGCGCACGCCATATGGCACCCAGTTTATTCCACTTGGCGACACATGTCGAGCGGACATTAATTCGGCGCCACAGCGAGCCACTACGCGCCAATCACATAATCTTTGGCGCGAACTGGCACCAACTGGCGCTGGCCCAGTGGACTCCTAGCATGTATGAACAACATCTCTACTAAATATGGCGCAACTTAGCGCGCGCCATTACATTCCAGTGGATTCCAATAGGCGGATTGTTTGCGCCAAAGGGCGATATGTTCGCGCCATTTGGTGCCACTTGGCGGACACTTGGCGCTGATTGCTCGATGCAAGTGGCGCGACGAAAATTTCAAAAATTTTGAAATTTTCTTGCCGCCACATTCAAATTTTGTGCCGTTACGGGCCACCACGAGCCAGTTGGGAGGCAGTTTGAGCCACTACACGCCACTAGGCACCTTATTGGCGACGCTAGGCGCCACGGCAAATTGCATTGGCGCAAACTGGCGCCAACTGCGCTGGCCCAGTGGACTCCTAGCATAAGATGACGAATTATTGCACGAATTGTTAGCGGATAGTGACTCCGAAATGTCGTCCGAAACTAGCGACGCAGTCACCGAGACAGACGACAGTGAAGACGACTGTGTACCCGAGTTCTCGGCAAAGTCAAAGAAGCCGAAACAAGCAAAGCCCGATTTTCGAAGTGGATGGAGTGAAGCTGGACCAACGTGGCGTCAAAATGCACCCGTAAACACAGGTAGGCAATGATCATGAACACATTGATTCATTAGTTGGCAAGAATTGAGAAGTTGACCATTGCTCCCCCACCCTTTACATGGGCGGATACAGGGGGGGGTCCAAGGGGTCCGGACCCCCCTTTTTTCTTGAGTGAAAAAATAAATAAAATAAAAATACATACATTTACACACATACATACGTGTATTATTCTCAAACCACACACACAAAATAACAACCATATAGACTATGATTTGACTTTTTTGGCTTAGTTTTTCGAGCCGCTAGTTTGTTTATTCCTTCTTATTGCATTTCAGGCAATTACATATTTTAATTTTTTTAACGCTTTCATAAGCTTGAACGGGGCAGGCTTGCCCCAAATGCCATGCTTGGCTCACCACTGGGCCCATTTACTTGGCAGACCTGCCAATAAAAACACTGGAATTTCACCGTTTGAAGTGACGGTTGAGTAGCCCCAACAGAACGAGTGCAATAGGCGCTAACCACAGTGTTTATATATTTGTCACGTGACCTAAATTTAAGCTAAATTTATGTAAATTACTAAACACTAAATTGGAACAAACACGCCGCTTTTTCCACCGTTTGTAGAGACGGTCGGAATAAACCCCGCTAGCACAAGCGGGCGTTTGGCGTGTAGTTTTTCAAAGATTAAACACAACTTGTAACATTTTATTTTAACATACAACTTTAAATTAAACTTACTTAATAACTATTAGGGCTTGTAATTTGTTTATTATTTTAAATGGAGTCATTGCCGGTCGCTCCCAGCCAAATCCTGCCTATGTTAAGTATGCCTAAGGTTTATGACCAATTAACCGTTACCTCATTTTACACGTAGTGTGAGTCAGTGTGCGCTGTTTTTAAATCCAAACTTCCAATACCGGTATCCATATAATATACTCCTCTGGTCAAAATTTATTTCAAGTTATCATTCCAGCAAAAAATGGTAAATATTAGATTTAAAAAAAAAATGGTAAATATTAGATTTTTAAAAAAAATGGTATAAAAATCAGGCTTCATATTGCCACAACATTAACAAAAAATAGGTAGAAATTGGCCTCAGATTGCGCCAGAGAGCACCTAATAAACCAAAAAATTCAGGGCCCTTAAGCGGGCCCTGAACTTCGCGCTACGCGCTCGTGATGTGCGCTTCGCGTACATGCTTCCCAGTTACATGTACTCAAATTGTTACACACCCACATTTTTTTTTTACACACCCAATTCACAAAATCCTGCCTAAGACCTTGGGTGGACCCCCCCTTTAAAAAAATCCTGGATCCGCCCATGCCTTTATATTGCTTGCATCTTTTTCTAAGGCTAAAGCGAAATGAAAAGTTTCACACAGATTCAATGTCATGCCATATTTGTTCGGAAATGAAACATCTGGTGTTGAATTGGTAAAATAAGCAAAACAATGCGGAAGAAAATACAAAGGTGTCACTTGACATTAAAATACGGTCACACTAATTCATGGGCGGAGATCCCGTTTTTGAAGAGCGCCCTCAAGTGTTCAGTAATTCCCCCCCCCCCCCCCCCCCCCCACTTATCAAAATATTCTCAAGGGTGAATTGTTGTGGAGGTTCACTTTTTGGTTGTAATTCTGGGGGGAAAATGCTTGATCATCGCCACATTTGGACACAAATCTCCACCACTGCAGTAATTACTGCCAGGAAATGGGGCAAAAGTGGTCATGGGTCAAAGTGGCGATGGAAACTGAAATACTGTCACTAAATAGCACCCTCTCATGTTCTTGTTGTCTATCACAGGGCACCAAGGAGCAACTTGTGTTCAAGAACTGAGAGATTTCTCACCAATGCAGATCTTCCAGCTGTTTTTCTCGCAAGCAGTGTGGGAGTTGATAGTGAAACCAATCGTTATGCTGAACAGAGTCTATCGGAGAAATCAACCAGCCACCAAAGTCAGTGGACTCCAACAACTATTCCGGAAATGATGGCCTTCGTAGCGCTGCTGATGTGCATGGGTATAAACAGGCGGCCTCAGTACAATATGTACTGGAGCAAATGGGACATACTACACAGTGCCATCTATCCAGCAACCATGTCTCGCAACCGATTTCAGGCAATCCTGAATTTCTTACATCTGGCCAACAACGAAGAAGCTCAAAAAAGTAAGGACAGCTCTCCTGACAAGCTGGTCAAGGTTCGCAAATTCATTCAGATGATAGTACCCTCTTTTCTTTGTCATTACAAACCTGGCCAAAACCTTTCTCCAGACGAAACTATGATAAAATTCAAGGGAAGACTATTGTTCAAACAGTATATGCCAAAAAAGCCCACCAAATGGGGCATCAAAATGTTTCTCTCTGAACGAGTCTGACACGGGGTACACGTGTACACAGGGTCACAATCACACACAGCAACAACTGCAGACTCGGAGAAACAAAGTGAAGCAGACCATCCCGCTAGAGTACCTCTACCCGGCCAAGTTGTCTTGGAACTTTTTGACGGATTGGACAATCGGGGTCATTGCATCTTTGCAGACAATTGATACACCAGCCCTGCTCTTGTCAACAAGTTGACACAGCGTGGATTTGGCTTTTGCGGAACTGTGCGGTATACCACTCAAGGATTTTCCAAATTTGCTAACCCAAAAAAGTTTCCCATGGCTAAAGGACAGATTCCTCGCTTTTATGACAAGTCCGGACAATAATTGTGTGTTACCTGGCAGGACAAGAAGCGTGTGACACTCTTGTCAAACTATGGGGACTGTAGTGTTACAAGTAAGCAAATTCGTTGTAAGAAGAGTCCCACAGGTTACCATGACATTAGCAAACCCAATGGTGTCATTGAGTACAACAAGCACATGGGAGGAACTGATCTTGCAGGACAGCAATGCGTGTACTATGCACATGCACACAGATCGGTCAAGTGGTGGAAAAGGGTATTTTTGGCCATTCTAGACATATGTGTACTAAATGCCAGAATACTGTATAATAGCATTCAGACAAACCGCACACTGTCAAATGTGGACTTTACGATTTATTTGATCCAAGGTCTGCTGTTGACCTGGAAAAACGGCCCTGTCACACAACAGTCATGTCCAAATGAGCAATCCATGTGTTTCAGAAGGTGCACAACATTTCCCTGGCAAAAATGTAACTGGGAAGAAGCGCGACTGCATTGTTTGTAGCACAAAAGCTCAGAGAAGGCAAACCCGCACGATTTGCAAACAGTGTAATAAGCCTACATGTGTCATTGGGTGTTTTGAGAAATTTCACTCCCCTTGAATTCATTGAATTTGCCTGTTCACACGTGTCTAAAGCTGAGAAATTAGGAAAGAATTCCATATTTCAAAGTTAATGAAAACAGAAACCTTGTATTATCAGGAATGAGAACTAAGTACATTACTTGGGACCTGTTGTAGTATCCAGATTTGACTTGACAAGGTAAAATACTGCTAATCTCGAGAGTTATTGGTCACATTAAATACTATTACAACTTATTTAATGCAACCGAAACAATCCTACTCTGAGCCCCCCCCCCCCCCCCCCCCCCCGTTCAATGTTGTGTGTTGTGTGGAAGGTCGGCGCGCGATGGTCGTGTGCCAACACGGAAGCGGGGGGGGGGGGGGGGGGGCGGCACAAAAACATTTGGACAAAGGGAGAATGTTCCATAATTTAGTATTTTCTTATACAAACTTGAAATTGTCTCACTCCTCATTTGGCGTTTCTTCAGATTTACACTTCTTGGTAGTTGTCAAGTAATATTAAGGACAACAAAGTGGCAGTGAGATATGGAATTCTTTCCGTAATTGTTAGCTGTAGTGTTTCAAGTATACTTCCTTTCACTAGTGGAAATGTTGCTTATACATTTGCATACACTCCAAGGCTGGAGCACTAGACCAATGCAAACTGTAGAGGGCAGTATGCAAGGAAATTGACCAATTTAGGCGTGGTATTGAGCTGGTAGTGTGTCTGTTTGTACTATGGTACTGAGGGGTGCACAAGACAGAAATGGTGTGGTACTGAAAGGGTTAAGGCCAATTCTGATCAGTTCACCTAAAATCCATCCAATCAAAGCGCAAAGCGCATATCAGCGCTTCCCAGCGCCTACCGGGATCGAAGAGACTGAGCGAAGACCTCCATTATGCGGCGCGTATAGACCGCCGATGCGGGCGCCCTATTAGTATTACGTACGCCTAAGACACATTCGTCCCTTGGCGCATGATGTGTCTTTAGCGTACGTTAGAGGGCTCCCGCTTTGGAACCAAGACGATCCGGTTCGCGTAACTATTTTCCTACAATGGTTACGGGCAATTGTCATAACTGGGCGTACTTCATAGACCACACCGAGTGAAACCCACAACGCGCGGGTGTTTTCGAAATCCTGTTCTCGAGTTGCCCGCTAATGGCCCTGTCACACCAGAACATGTTAGGCCAACGCGTGAGTAGCGTGTTGTAATTTTGGCAACACGCTGGCAAACACTAACCAACGCTAGGCCAGCGTTAGCAACACGGTGAGCGCGTTACTCACACGCTGGGACACGCTGTCATACGCTGAGGAAAAAAGATTTTTCTTCAAAATAGCTACAATTTCCAGCGTTTGCCAGCGTGTGACTGCACACGCTGGCGGCGCGTTTTAGATTCGTTACTCACGCGTCGAACACGCTAGGCGATCGTTATCAACCCGCTACTCACACGCTGGCGTACGCTTGGGACACGCTGGTTATGGCCCTGCCACACCAGGACGTTTTAGGCCAATGCATGAGTAGCGCGTTAAAAATAGTTGATACGCTGGCAATTGCTGAACTTTCACAGAAAAAGTCAAGTGGAACCGTGATTTCAGCGTGTTCATACAGGTTGATAACGGGTTCATAGCGTATGCCAGCGCGTAAGTAGCGTGTGAGGAACGCGCTCAGCGTGTAAGGAACGCATCACTGATTTATAGTAAAAACACGACAGCGGGTCGCCAGCGTGAGAGTAGTGGGTTGGTAACGATCGTCTAGCGCGTTCGACGCGTGAGTAACGGCCTTCTTGCGCGCCGCTAGCGTGTGCAGTCACACGCTGGCAAACGCTGAATTTTTTTAGGTATGTTGAAAAACGAATTTTTGTCTCAGCGTGTGACAGCGTGTTCTAGCGTGTGAGTAACGCGCTCAGCGCGTTGCGAACGCTGGCCTAGCGTTGGTCAGCGTTTACCCGCGTGTTGCCGAAATTTCAACACGTTGGCCTAAAACGTTCTGGTGTGACACACTCTAAAAATTCCCGGGTCAGATTTGACCCGGAATGGGTCAAATCTGACCCGGATCCCGGGTTCTATTTGGTACGACCCTTTCCGGGTCAAAATGACCCGGAAAGTTGGGTCGAGCCATATTGACCCGGAACCGGGTCATAGAAGCTGACCCATTTCCGGGTCACAACTAGTGGTTCCGGGTCATAATGAACCGGAAAGTTGGGTCACATCGTTTTGACCCGGAAATGGGTCATAAGAGCTGAACCATTTCCGGGTCACAACTAGTGGTTCCGGCTCAGAATGACCCGGAAACTTGGGTCACACTGGGTCATGAAATAAGCATGTGTTAAATGGGCATTGGCTGCAAAGCTTGTACAACAAGCTCAATTACACATGAAAGTCAAACATGCTTTTATTCAATTCTATGAGAAATTAAGTTTTGATGAGCCAAGAACACATGCTTACCTTCTTGGAAATTTAACATGCATAAAACTACCTGAAAAAACAACCAGGAAACATTCTTCAGTGTGCATACAATTACATGAACGCATGTATTTTATTGGTCTAGAAAATTCATATTACATGTATGTAGTTTTGTTTTCTTTCTTTTACATGTATCCAAATGTAACAATTTGACTTGGCCAGGATATTTCCAAACCCATTTGACTGTTTTTGGCAACCATGCAGTAGTCAGCAAGGAGTGTGTACATGTACACTACAAATAATACTAAAAATAATACTTTAATACTAGCACTCCTTGCCAGGCAACGTATACAGGATATCTGACAGACTGGCATCCAGTTACGTCGGTTTATTGCAAGTATGATTTTAACATGTAGGAGCCTGGACACCGATAACGTCCCAAGCCGGTTTTAAAATTTGTTTACTACTGACTCTGATGTGATGATTTGACACAAAATTACCCTAATCCAGTGATTTTTACTATAAATTATGCTAGCCAGACTGTTTACTTTTGAAGAAAGCTCTTAGGGATCTCACACATCATGAGGTGTATCCCTGACTAGTATCACCCAGGCGATATATCACTTCTGGATAAGCTCCCACGTGGTTGAGGATTGCCACAGAAAGCATAATATCTAGAAGGTAGTATATTTTGAAGCAGAGGTCCACTCCCTTTAGTAGGGAGCCTGCTTGGGTGGCTCTGCTTTAAACCTCTACAAATACTTGTTCAGGATCCAAAGCCGCGCCAAGCACCAAAAGGAACGGCTCACTTTGTTTCACCTTCTCCAGGTAGGAAGGGATGTTTGATCCAATCTGCATCAGGGAAAAAACAGAAAATAATTCATGTAAACAACGTACTAACTAGCATTGCTTAATAGCTCTGAAATGCCGTACTGTGTTTTGTTTTCTATCATCGTTGAGATCAGATGGACAACTCGGCTGTTTACTACATGTAGAAAACTTCAGTAAATATTGACTGACCAGCTAAACTGACTACCTACATATTTTCTTAAAAGAAAGAGACAGAAATCTGCACACATGTGGCTATAGATGATGTGTCTAGTGATGCCATGCCCATCAGCCACCTGAATGTTGATTGCTGACAGGCAAAATACCAACCAAGCATTTTTATATGAGATTGCTTTTCAAGTTTAAAATCAGCATAAAGTAACTACAAATGCACTTCTTAAACAAAATAATGTCTTTCTTACGGGATGAACATCAATGAAAAACCTGACGGCCTCATCCACACTTGCACGGCTGCTTTTTCTCCTTGACACGTTTCACACCACTGGGAAAAATGCACGGAAGAACCATCAGGAACAGGATCCTATTTTGATCATCTGAAAAGAAAATAGCCCTCTGGTCAATTCTTTTGTACATTTTTGGGGTACAAGTAGATAGACTCGGGTACGACCTGGGTAAAGGGTGACCCATTTATTTGCAAAAGTTGCAGTTTACACTAAGCTCACTGTACACACACATCGATGTATACGTAGTATACTGTACTACTAGTCTTACAATTTAACAAGCACTAAGTAAACGACAACAAAACGAACGTAAGTTTAAGAGTTTATCCAAGAACGTTTAGTTCCAGCATGGAGGAATAATGCTCTTATTCCTCCATGGTTCCAGTGGCATAGCTGTCATTCCAAAGAAATTTGAGGGAAAAAAAGGAGCCTATATTAACATTAGAAATTTCGGAAGTTCAGAGACTAGCCACGTACATACATACACTGTACATGTTGTTTGTATGTACTGTACATGTACATACAAGGGGGTCAGACAAGTCGACCGGTGAGACAACTCGACTCGGGACAAGTCGACCGTTGAGACAACTCGCCCGTTGAGACAACTCGACCGTTGAGACAACTCGACCGTTGAGACAACTCGACCGTTTGTCCGATAAATGGAAAGACAAGTCGACCGTTGAGACCGTCGACTCGCATGTTTTTGGGATAGTAAACAGGGACTTTTGACGGCGGCTGATCGCCGTTTGGGAGTCATGATACATAAAGTTTGTTGGGGTTCGGGCCGGGTTGATACGGCTGGGGTTGCCGCTGGGCGAGATGATTGATAGGTTTAGCTGCTTTAGTTCAAAATGATGGTGCTATCCCATTCAAACTATGTACAAACGTAATTGAAAACTGGGTCAAAATACCTTGTAAACTAAGAGTACATTAGGCATTACATATCTGCATATCATATCATATCTGTTCGTTATCCCCGCACTTTATATCCCCGGCCAACGTAGCCGTGGCATCGTGGCATCGTTTTTGCCGGGCCTGTGCGCCAACTTATCCCATCCCTGGTTGGTCAACGAGGCCGTACCGTGCACGGTGACGTCGTTTTTGATGCGCTGGTGCGCATGCAGTTTGGGATTCGGTACCGTTCATTTACAGATGATACAGTGGCTCGCCAATTTGAACCATTTGTGTTGCTTGAGACAATTGTAGTGCCGTCCGTACGTGATGAATCAAAGTCATGACAAGTTCACATGCATGACGAAATTAAAAACCCTTAGGCAGCTCAGTTAAAGTTTATGATCTAAACGCCTTCAAGAATCGAAAAGGTGTAGGCCTAGAGATATATGTTTTAGATCAATCAAGCACTCAGTTAGCATTCTGAAACAGTTTTCTAAAAACATGTACCTCGTACTTAGTTTATTTGGATAAGGTTTATTTGGTCCTGCCACAGATTTATGCAACTTTTTCCATAAACATTTCCATAAAGTCGAGTTGTCTCAACGGTCGAGTTGTCCCGAGTCGAGTTGTCTCAACGGTCGACTTGTCTCAACGGGCGAGTTGTCTTAACGGTCGACTTGTCCCGAGTCGAGTTGTCTCAACGGTCGACTTGTCTGACATCCGCATACAACTACTACATGTACATGTATGTACATGTACATGTACATGTGTAGCCACACGTGTAGCCCAATTTTCGGACGCCACCTTTTTGAATTTAAGCTAAAGTTTGCTGCTCTACGCCCAGTTTTGTGTGATCTTGGTATCTTTGCCAGTATCATAAAATGTCACAAAAAGCATACGGTTAACATACCTTGAAACACATCCTCGTACTGTCGTAGTCACTCAGATTTCACTCTGCAAGTTTTTGTTTTACGAAATTCATATCGTTGACGTACCGCCTGCTGCGCATATGCAGCACTGATCTCTATAACTGGATAGGTCGAGCGGCTCTGCACGTGAAGCCATCAGCGGCCATATTGGGATATTCAAAACATTGCAGGCGTACACACGTTTGTATAGCGCACGACCGAGAAAACTCATTTAATATCACAGGAAACGAAGTTAACGTCGCAAAAACGATCCAGTTTGATCAGGAAAATCAAGTTAAACATAATAACACCCAAGAATTACCTGTATACGCCAACTTTCAATGTTAAATAGGCCTATTTTTTTGAAAAGATATGAGACATTCGTGTGAGACGATGCAATGCAGTGCAAAGTCTATGGGATATGTCGGACAAGTATTTTCAAGAATTTCCAACTTCTAAATTATTTATTTTTTTTTTTTTTTGGGGGGGGGGGAGGTGGGGGGAAGAAATCCACATCATAACCTTATGCACAAACCGGAACAAGGAAAAGGCAAAACGAGTTTTTTTGGATTAAGGAAATTCTTGAAATTGTTGGTTTAATTTTATATCCAGACACTAAAAAGTGCATTTTATAATAAAATAAAAAAATGTTGAAAAAATTGAACAAATGTCAGTGTGTTTCAGGAAAATTTAATTGGCACATCATGTGGTTTGTTCGTGGGGTTTTAAGGCAGTGTCCAGATTTGGAATCAACCTAATGTTTAGTAAATTTTTTAGAAAGGGTCCCAAAAATTCTTGCTGGACAAGTGGACAGAAAAAATTAATTATGTGGTTTTGAGCTTAAACCATAGAGCTGTATAATAAAGATACACCTCTATGGCTTAAACTATGAACTTGAGAAACTTGAAATAAATCACAATTAAAAATATCAATCACATGTGTAAATAATGACATAAGTCACACAATGGATTCAATTTTGCTTTATGCTTTTATTTTACATTGATACACTACATATAACATGTAATAACTACTGCCATAGTAACAATATGCTTATTATGTATTGTTTACTGATGTTATAAAACCAAATAAAAAACAATTAACCCCGGACTGTTTATGAATTTAAAACCAAAACAAAACTTGCGATGTCATTTTAGAATAATAATTGTTGATACTATGCAAAGATACATTTGGCAGCATTCTTCACAGGCCAAATTTTAATAGGACACCCTTGTACGGCTTTAACTTTGAATTGTGAGTGTTTCTAGATATTTGTGCGATATGAACACAATATTAAAGATTTGTACACCACAATTGTTGTTTTGTAAGAAAGCAAAATAAAACCATGATTGAAAAGCAAAATTTGACAGGGCGGCATAACATTTTAACAGGGCAGCATACAAATATGACAGAACAGCGTAACATGTACACAGGGCGGCCGCTACCCAGTGATTGTGGAGAACACTGACTGGGTAAATCCATGTCATTTTAACATCTGTATAATTTGCTTTGAATATTAACAATACAATTTTAACCAGATTTGTCAGTTTTCATAAAACACATGTTCAATATATTTCCATGTTACAAAGATAGGTTTGTGACTGTTGCGACTGTTTTATTATCTGTACTTATATTGTTAAAAAATGAAATGCCAAGATGCAGAGTTCTGCAATATATTTGCAGCACATCTAAGAAATGTGGAACACCGAGATAGCTTATCTTGGAAAACGTAGTTGGTCAATTAAGCTACCGTATTTACTGATGGTTAAACAAAATAGGTTTTGACATTCGCTGTCATCTGTTGTCCCTCTGTCATAATGGGAGCAGTTCGTCCTATGACTTGTCCAGCCGTAATAAGCTGTACAGACTGACATCTTAGTAGCAAGAAGTGGACTTGGGTAAACCAATTAGCTGTAGTGTACAAAAAAAAAAAAATACAGGTATAAATTAAATGCCAAGGAAAGAATGTTGTAACATGACGCTATTTTAAAAACACAAAATTCTCAATTTATTTGGCATACCCATTTCTTCAGAGAGTGAAATTTAATTTGAGCACTGCAAGGAATGTCATCAGGACTACGTTTTTAAGAGAGATTTGTGGGCGAAAATGAAATTGTTCTGAAGTATTGGAAATACGTGTCTACATCCTAAGTTCCACCATGATAGCCTTGGCCTACACCATGCATTTAATAATACTATTATTATTATTAATAGGTGGCTCTACACTTTCAGAATTGTGAGAGAAAAAACTGTGATCATTGCGATATTGGGATAATTCTACAGAACATTAAATTTATGCACGTCAAATAGTTCATGACACAATATGTTGTGTACGAATGTGTACACAAATTACCACCATGAACTGTTTGACGTAAGTCAACGGGACAGTCTTCATAGAATGGGTACAAAATTGGTCTGAAAATACCTGTATTGTGGAATTCAATCATATTGTAAGGGTATCCTAGACCAACTGATTCTATAAATCTACTGTTCTTTCGAAATATCCCAGTTTTTCTTTTAGATAAAATGATGGATAGGACCACAATATGAAAAAAAAAATCCCGCTGGAATTCATGTGGAAACGAAAATATCGTTTTCGCCCAACAATGTTCTCCTAAATCTCTCTTAAAACCGTAGTCCTGACATTTTTTACAAAGATAGATACTGATCGCACAGTCTGCAAGTTTATTTAATAAATTTACTTATTTACAAAGGATTTTAATGCATTTTTACCCACCATCGCTGCTTCCACTGTCTCACTCTCGACGTGTCTACGCGTCTTTTGCATGCACGAAGGCAATGTTTTGAATATCCCATCATGGCCGCCGGTGACTTCACGGCTCGCTATCCCATCAATGTACGCTCGACCTATCCAGTTATAGAGATCAGTGATATGCAGTTGACAAACAAAATGGCCGCGCATTGGCATGGGCCGCCGCGGGGGGGACGCGGTGTAATCATGTGACCATTTTTTATCCAATTACAAGAGCGTGCAGTGCAGTGACGTCATTTAGCTGGGAAATCTGACCCGGAAAATGGTCGTTTTTATTTGACCCGGACAAATGGTCAAAAAAATGACCCGGGAGTTTTTAGAGTGCAGGGCCATTACTGTAGTAGCGCGTCATCTTTTTGTACAACTAATCATGTGGTCGTTGCCGTACGCTGGCGCGCGTTGGACCGCGCTACTCACGCGCTGGGCAGTCGTTCATCAGTCGTCGAGCGCGTTACTAACGCGTTATTCACGCGCTGGCGAACGCTATGAACCCGTTATTAACGCGTTATGGACACGCTGAAATCACTGTTCAACTTAACTTTTTCTGTGGAAGTTCAGCGTTTGCCAGCGTATCAACTATTTTTAACGCGCTACTCACGCGTTGGCCTAAAACGTTCTAGTGTGACAGGACCATCACACCGGTTGCCGATTATACGAATGCTTAAGTGCGTGCAGTGCGTGTAGGCGAACATTCAAGATGGCACCACGTATTAATACTCCCAGTGAAAAGAAAAAAAAACCTAATGATTTTACAAATTTGTTTTACATCTCGGTGTCATAATTATGAAAATCACTCAATGGCATCTACGAAGTGGTTCTTAGCCAACTTCTCTCCAGCATTTTCCCGTATCTCAGGATACGCTCTAACCATTAACCCGTGAATTGCTTTCCCTAATTCCAGCAAGCTTTAATTCGATTTTTGGCGCCGGTGTATCAGCTGTATAATTCTCACTCTGTGCTGACCCAAACCGACGCTCAAGCCAATTGACCGGTGCACTATACGTGTGCTTTTAGCCCGAGTCGCGAACTAACCATAGGGCACCCCCCTGCAAGCTTTCGGCTAGTAACACACCTTCGCAGCTTGCTCTTCGCTCCATTGATTTACCTAACGGCATGAATCAAAATAGTAAAAGAACTCCTTTCAGATCACTTTCTCTATTGTACCACACAGGAGTTATGTTTGGTCTGTGATTTGTTTGCACCAAAACTTCCCTTCTGATCCAAGTCACCGTGGACACGTTACTCTAGTTTATGTGGCCATGGACCTATACTGACGAGCTGTCCACTCTTTCAGCTGAACTGCCGCCATTCACCTCGACTGGTCGAGTTGGGAAACTTAGCAGATGGCTGTGCACATGTGTACGAATTACCTTCTCCCTATCACAAGCAAACGGGTTGGTAATTGACTTACCCTGTTTCCCGCCATCTTGCTCCGACAGAAACAGCGTCAAGTCATCTATGACTTGACTTTGGCGTTCCAAAGCGATTGGCATCGATTCCGCTCTGGTTTTATTCTTGAGCATGGGTTCTTTAGAGGTGTACTCTCCATATAGCTCACTTCCCTCCCCACTTTGGGGACCCACTCATACACCAACTTTGTGCCTGACTCTCGTTCCCCAGTTGCTTCATAAATATACTTAGTAGTCTTTCCAAGCAACCTCAGTTTAACATCGGCATCAACCCGATAGAGCACACACCGGCTTCCACCTGGTGTGCCCGCGTTCCCTACACTTGGGAAAACACCCGACTGCAACTACATGGCAGCCACAAACTTCTTTGCAATGAGATATATTTCCCAGGGCAGAAATTAAGCTTCAATTCGCAGTCATTGCACCTCGGCTTCAACACCTGAGGTACCCGCTTGACCCTGCAAGCATTCGCTTATAACTCCGAACAACCACAACAAACCACCCCCCCCCCCCAAAAAAAAAAAAAAAAAAATGGCGGCCGCACTAACGTTAATTTTGGAGCAAATTTTCGTTTATTTTTCAATGATAGTGCATTGAATTGAAACTAACAGATCGACAAATACGTCAATATCATCAGGTATTTCGACCGGCTGTAAACAAACATTTCGTAACATCTAGCAGACGATAATTGTCGTAAATTCTTACGTCGTAATTTTGCAAACACTAATTCAAGCATCGCTTGGGGGCGCAATAACTAGACGTAGGCTCATGCCGTAGCCGCGTCCGAATTCAATTTACCTTAGCGCCTACGTAGACGAAACTGTAGCTGTAGACGTAGACCGTAGCTCTAGATACTCGTTTCGGACACGGCCTAATTTTGAATTCTAGATGCTCTGTGTGCGAGACCGAGACCGAGACCGAGGCTTTCGAGATCGATACCAAGACCAAGGCTTTCTAGACCGAGACCAACATTTCCGAGACCGAGAATTTTGCAGCCCAAGACCGAAACCGGGACCACAACTTCCGAGACCGAGACCAAAAATGAATACAAATGTATGGTGATTAAGTCATTACCAAATATAAATACCGGAACCAGTATGACCGAAATAGAATAGTGTAACAGGCAGATTTCATAAAAACAAACATCGATGGAGATAGAACAGTTTTGAATAAAACAAAAAAAAAGTCTCGAGATGTTCTCGATACCGAGACCAGGTTTCGACTGGAGACCTCTCTGTATTCATATCAATAGAGGGCGCCAAACCCAAACCAATTATTTGTTGCCCTTGATTACTAATACATGTACCGTTGTCTCGCTGATCATATCATGTTGATCTATATAAAGGCATGCGCGCACGTTTGCTTTAAATCCCCGCTATTGGGTACAGCAGGCCTATTACCGGTATTTAAGAGTATCGTCTGCAGTTCATCAAACCTCCACCGCACTGAAATGACGTGGTCGAGGAACTTCAACTTCAACTTGAAGGCCCGCCGAAGTGTCAACATGCAGCTGTTTGCATTCACTGTTCTTCTACGGGCACTCGTGCTCTGCGAGGCCAGCATATCGCTGAACGAGCTTTCCTCTGTTTACCTCCCGTATGATTACGCATTGGACGGGAGGGGGCTGTACGGCCTCGATACCGGTGCCACGGAGCAGAGTGCGTACGACGCGGAACGCTCCATGGTCTACACTGTCGGTGAGTACATGTACAAGTAGAGTATATTTTCGAACGTAGACCGATTCTCAAAACCCAGCTTAGGCCTATAGGCTCCGTCTGCAGAGTTATAACGACTTATTGATTTTTGTGACTATATAGAGTCGAGTCCAATCATTTGTACAAAATTGTTTGCACACACTGTACAAACAGCGGATGTCTGTTTTCCTTCCTCCGTGATACAACATACACCGCGTGTCAAGGATTCCCATTTTGTGGTTCTGTATCATGATGTAATGATGTACTTTTTGGATGGTATTACCATTCAAGAGGAGACAACTCTGAAATTATTATGGATTCGATATATAGCACAATCTCTGCTGGTATTAGCATGTGCACCGTGTCACTACTATAACTTAAGGCCTACAATACACTTGGCTTTATGCGCTATGTGTATGGGTGATTGTAATGCAAACACATTTACTTGCGCTGTATATAAAACAATCATTTTGCCAATTCTCGATTGTTGTTTTCCTGTATGGTGTGTGTTTAGAGTTAAACACATTGATCAGCTTGAGAAGGTTCAAAGATATGCCCCTTGCCTCATTTTACATTAATGTAGATAGGAGAACCTCATTCTGAGCGGCTCACTGCACTAATAATTAATTCCCATGAGTGCAAGACGAGAGTATTCTTGCGTGACATTTGTATGCAGTATGCAATTGTTATAATGGCAATTCGGGTAATTATTTAACTTATTTTGTAAGCAATATCAATGTGAAAAGGAGACATGTCAATTCCAGCTGAACTTTTCACCACATGTAGGCCTATGCTCGGACTGACTTATTTCAATATTCCATACCTTGCCGGTTTGTCAGGACATGGAGTTCTTACCCTGATAATTTATTTGTGGGTGAATATATTGTTGCTTGTACCTGCTGATCTGTGTAATTTTCTGGGACATGATTATTGAGTTTGATTATCTGAATAAAAAAACACATGGGCAATAGCACGGGAAACTTTGGTTGCCCAGACTGAGAGCCCCTGGCATGGTTGTCCCGGCGGCGAATTTTTTTTTCTGCAGGTAGGTTGGTACATTAGCCAATCAGAACACAGATGGTGTTGACGTCATCGATGATGTTAGAGTTGTCTGGGACAACCCTAACCCCTAACCCTAACCCCTACCCCTAACCCTATCCTATAACCCTAACCCTAACCCTAACCCTAACCCTAACCCTAACCCTAACCCTAACCCTAACCCTAACCCTAACCCTAACCCTAACCCTAACCTTAACCCTAACCTCTAACCCTAGTTAGATCCCAGACAACTCTAACATCATCGATGACGTCAACATCATCTGTGTTCTGATTGGCTAATAAATGTACACTATGTACCAGCCTACCTGCAGAAAACAATTATCGCGTCCCGGCGCCGTTCGGGCCGGGATTTGTCAAGCTCTGCGATAAAATACCTCTTTTCTAGAAACGCATTATGTGATGTGTAGTACCGGCCCATGGCATCTTCGTCACAGTATAACAAATTATTGACGAATATTCGAGCAGACAAAAATATTTTAATATTCGAATATCCGATATTTTTTAAGCAGCCCTGCGCCGGCGTGCGCTTTTGAGACTGCATGCTTAACATATGCGTTATATAATATAGGTATAGGCATTCAATAGTGGACGTTGAACAATTAAGGTCAACTATCACCGTCACCATGCACGATTGATTTGACTGATTTGACTGATTGGAACGATTTGACTGATTTGAATTTGATTTGAATTTGATTAGAATTTGATTAGAATTTGATTAGAATTTGACTAGAATTTGACTAGAATTTGACTAGAATTTGATTTGAATTTGATTTGAATTTGATTTGAATTTGATTTGAATTTGATTTGAATTTGATTTGAATTTGATTTGAATTTGATTTAAATTTGATTTAAATTCGATTTAAATTCGATTTGAATTTGATTTCGACATTGATTTTTATTGGTTTGATTTGTAATGATTTGATTATCTGATTTGGATTATCTGATTTGATTATTTGATTTGGAGTATTAGATGTGGAACAGACTTCCTGCTTATTTAAGAAATATTAACGAAGTGGGCATTTTTAAATTTTGGATTACTAGATTTGGATTAATTGATTTGGCTTATTTGATTTTTTTTTTAATTTGGATTATTTGATTTGGATTAGATTTGATTTGGATTAGATTTGATTTGAATTAGATTTGATTTGAATTAGATTTGATTTGGGTTAGATTTGATTTGGAGTAGATTTGGATTTGGATTAGATTTGATTTTGGATTTGGATTTGGATTTGGATTTGGATTTGGATTTGGATTTGATTTGGATTATGGATATTAACCATTTCGCGCCGGGTTTATTTTCAAGTTACCAACATTCTGTCGCCTAGGGCATTTTCTTTCTTCCTGCAGTCAGGGCGTAATATTATTTCTTTTGGCGTAAATACACGTCAACCGCAACAACCAAGGAAACATTTGAAGCGTATATACACGTCCTCCGCGGAATTTAACTGCTGTGCCTGACGAATTAACGCGCCATCCGTGGATAGTAAACGGTTTTTTTCGGGCCTTGCTCGGGACGTGTTTATTCGTCATTCGTTTTGAATATCGGAAACATTTTGCGGATATATGTCCTCTTGCGCAAACTGGTTAAGAAAAAACAATGTGAAGAATTTACAGTTCTAGAGGTACATGTAAAAGGAAAACCCAAGACTATTCTTGGAAAAACCCACGGAATCAAGCAGGGATTGAAAACCCAAGGCGGGATTCGAACCCAGGTTATAGCGGTGAAAGGCGACAACAAAACCGCCACGCCAACCTGACCCCTTGCCCAGTTTTCATTGGTCTATTACCTGCAATTGTTTAAATGTTTGCTTGACCTACATTTTATCTCGTCCTCCCTGTTTTTATAACACCCCCTCCTCTCCCCAAGGCGACAAGTACTTGCACGTGTTGGACTTTACTGACGCAGGATCACCCACCGTGCTCCATCACGCCCGCCTACCGGCGAAAGGTAATGATGTGGAGTACTGCGGAGGGCTAATTGGTGTGGCGGTAGACGGACAGCCCGGTACCGTCCAACTGTACCGTCGTTACGACCGCCAGTCGGGCCAGCTTCTGCTCTTGGCGAACATCTCTGGTAAGTTTTTGCTCGTCTCCAACCTTGTTTACACCTCCCCCCTCCACCCCCCCCTCTTTCTCCCCCTCCTCCTCCAACTCCCGACATGCCTTCCGAATTGTTGAGATGCCGATCACATTTTCATCTCAGTATAATGATGTTTGCAGGCAGCGAAATGTCGACATCTGAATACCATTTGTCATGGGGTGACGACATCCTGATATATTGTATCACTGACCGACTTCAGAATGTCATCTCCCCGTATAATAATCTAGTATCAAGATGTTGTCAGCCCATGACAAAAATATCTCTGGTTGTCTTGTATGTTAACATAGTTAACCTAAGATAAAATATCAGGATCTCAACAAGTTGGATGGCACTTCAAGAGCTCCGTAGTTTATGTAAACTTTAATAATTAATGCTGATTGTAAATTAAAAACAAACAATTGACATCCCGTATTTAGTATTACATGTGTATACGGTTTGTCTGCATTTTGCCCAAACAAAATGTATTATGTTATTAACAATATTACAGCACTTTTATTTTTATAACAATGTCTTTACATTTTACAAAAATAACAGTTAAATTACAAAATTAAGATTCTTATAATTTCTAATGAATATTAGGTCAATATTAGGTCAGGTAGGTAGCCGCCAATGTCACGTGACAACAAAACTCCCATCGATCTAGAATTAGAAAAAGTCTTAAATTAGCAAATATTTGAAAGGCCGAATCTCACCATTTGAATCTATTTGTATCGGTGGCGGCCACCTGACCTATAAATTAGAGGCCAGGGCGTTGTCAGGTCAGGGAACCAGACTAATGTAGGCCACTTGTGAAAAACAAGGGGACGGGGACGCAGGAAGCCCATCTTTAAATATACACAGCATAATGCTTGTATTGCATAGAAATCGGTTTTAAACACTCAATTTATCAATATTGGTCGCATACTTAACCACAAAACTACCAATTATTTACAGCGCAATAGGCTTTCCTACTCCAATATGTGAAATTATGTTCAAACAAAACTAAACAATGTACTTTAGTTACAAGAAAGGAAAACACAAGGCTAGTCAGAATTCACATTCAAAAACTATATACGATATCTGCTTGCCGTGTATACACTCAATGTATCAATATTGCCCGCTTGGTCGACTTAGAAAATCTACCAACTTCTAACCAAAGGGCTTCTCTACTCCCATCTGGGAAACTGGGAAACATCTTCAAACAAAAATAAAAGGTACGAGTGAAGAAAGAAAATGCATTATTGTCATCTAACGTAAGAAAATGCTGAACAGTGGTGTCCATAATATAAATGCAACTATGACAAAACTGCTTTAGCGACTGTTCGATTTCCCGTTTGATATATCCTTTGTTTGCCGTTATCGTTTTCCCAACGACCATGCTGCATGACAGAATCTTCAGGATTACCATTGTTGGCGAGGTGCATTGGACCACCAGACCTTAAAGGGATCGTATACGTTCGGTAATTGGAACCCACTGTTTGTTTCAATCCTATATAGTTATAGATATATACCATAAAATTAACCTGTGAACAATTTCATTTCAAAAGGTGGTAGCGATTTTGAGATATTGCCGAAAATCTGGAGCGGTTATGCCCACGCAGGAAGAATAATCTGCATTGGAATACACAATCGGAGAAACGTCACTGCAGTAACGATTCTCAGATTCAAATTTTTGGGGATAACAAGTGATATCTTTTCCCATAACCGCAGTACTTAGAAGTGAAAAGTTTCTAAAAATGCAATATACTATCCAAAGCTGCTGTATTTCTTACCATTCATTTTTGGAGTAATTACCAAACATATACGATCCCTTTAAACTGTACAGGCCGTATTCTTTAACTTTCTCAATTCATATTTTTTGAAGGTGATTCGAGGAATAACTCACGACACCATGTATAGCTCAAAGGTCTATTCTTTGTGCGTTTGTAAGATCTGGTTCTCGCGTAAAAGGTCAACGGGGTGAATATAAACTTAGGCCTATTGACCAGTCATATTGGTTGAAGGTATCAACCAATCTATTGGTCATTTATAACCAATATACTGGTTGTCTTTCAACCAGTCATATTGGTTGAGCTTATAACCAAGGTATCAACCAATCTATTGGTCATTCATAACCGATATGTTGGTTGTCCTTCAACCAGTCATCCATGATTGAATTAAGCTTTTTGTCAGTGCAAACATAGTGAAAAATTCGCATTACATTTCATTCGTATTTAATAAACTGACGCGGAAGAAAATGTGGATGAATTTATGACATAACTGTGTATGGAGGTTGGTGTACACGACACCTTTTCCTGACTCTAACGAAATCTGCAGGAAATACGTACAGTGCGCGCACACAAGTGCTTGTGCTACTTCGTGAAAACGAAATCTTTGAATGCAACGTCGTTTTCAATAATGACCGTAGAGCGTCGTAATACACTGATTGAGCGCGCGTACAATTCATGTACACTGTAAAATGTCCGTGTGGTGGTACATGTGCGTGTACCCCTGGGGACGAGAGTAAAGAGTCACTTCGTGGAACTACACAGACATGCAAAGTGCTCAGAATCGTTTTCACGAAGTAACACTCTATAGAGTTTTACTTCGTGAAAACAAACAATCCACCAAACCGCGTTATTTTACTTACACTCATTAACCTATTTACCATAATAATTAACTTTTTAAATTGTAGAATTTAAAATATAATAGTTTTTGTCTTACTAATATATTGGAAGTATGGTCGAGTGCTACTTCGTGGTGTCGGTGACGATTTGTTGGTCGTTAAAGTCATTTTTCTCCTGAAGTCGTGTGCGCCATGTATGGTTAACTATCTCACGAATAAAAAAGGTGGATAGAGAATTTTGTGCTTTTTCCAACGATACCTCACTTGCTGAGATCAAACCATTCTGTAGGGGTATTTGGCCATTTTTAGGTAGATTGATGGGTTCTTGCGGCAAAACACCCTACAACTTCAAACTGCTCCAGCTCCTACAAAAAATGACCGAATTTCGCTAACATTTTGCGTATCAGAGTTTCTCATGAGTACCTAGCCACACACCAAATTTCATCGAAATCGGAGGGGGTCGAGCAAAAAAGTGTGTGGAATGACGTGTAATGACCCATGTATTCTGGGCATAACTCATGTATGCATTTGTACACTAGGATACCTTTTTTGAAACAGATTCTCTCGTCAAAAGGTAACCAATTCAGTTTATTAAACATACTCGAAGCAGTTAGATATGGACAACCAAGGATTAATCTGGCGGCTCTTTTTAACAGTCGGTTGAGCAAGTTATTATGTGCATTGTATCTGCCTCCCCAAACCGTACAGCAATTGTCCAAACTCGGTACATGTATTACAAAACTTTTAACCAAAGTATGCAGACTGCTTTTCGGGATGATGTGGCGGATTCTACTTAACATGCCTAGTTTAGAAGAAACTTTGTTTTTTATATAATCAATATGAGGAGACCATGTTAGTGAATCGTCAATGATAACACCCAAACACTTGAATGACGTAACCTGTTCGACCTGATCGTTATTAATAACAATGTTAAGGTGGGTTGAAGCTACCTTGTGTTTAGAGCCGATGACCATAGACTTAGTTTTGGTAGCGTTAATTGTTAACCTATATTTTGGGCAACCCAATCATTAATATTTGCCATTGCTGTGTTAAGGCTACGTTCTATATTTCATCTCGGCTGGAGGAGCTACATGTTATTGTGGAGTCGTCTGCGTACATGTGCATTTGGCAGTTTTCGGGAATGCATCGTGAGATATCATTTGTGTAAATTATGAACAACAAAGGTCCCAAAATTGATCCTTATGAAACGCCAGTTCTGAGAGGTAGATCCCCAGAGTAGCGTTTTTTAATGCAAACTGATTGTTTGCGATCGGTTAAATATGACTTAAACCAAGTCATAACCGACGCAGACAAATTCATTGTATTTTATTGTAGCTTCTCCAATAAAATATTATGATCTACTGAATCAAAAGCCTTGCTCAGATCAATAAAAACAGTGCCAGTGATTTTCCCGTGCTCTACTACACGGAGACAATTATCAATTAATCCATGCAGAATGGTTTCTGTTGAATGCAGGGGTACGGGTCTGAAACCTGATTGGCAAGGGGAGATCAAACGGTTTTCATCAAGGTAGGAATACAGATCGTTGTGCACGGCCCTCTCCATAATTTTTGAGACAATCGGAAGAATGGAAATTGGCCGATAGTTATTAACACAACCTTTGTCTCCACCTTTATGTATTGGAATTACAGAAGCATGTTTCCCAGCATTAGGGTATTGACCACTTCTTATTGAGAAATTTAATATATACGTTAACGAGTTAACTACATATGGACAAACAACCTTTAGGATATTTACACTTACGCCATCAAGGCCTGTTGCTTTTCCCACTGCCATCGAGTCGATCTGTTTTTGTACAAAAGCTTCATGCAGTGACCTCGAACACGAAAGCCGAGTTTACACGAAAGCCGGTCCTATATCCAGTGATGCTCGGGATAACAAAGGACTTTACGTCAATGCAGCTTTACAATGCAATACAACCAACTTCCGTCGAAAGATGCAAACAATTGCCCTTTTTGAAAAAAATTGAATAACAAGTTTCGCCCCACGAGTTCTGGAAAGCGTAAACATCTTTCCATCATTGTCACAGCAGAGGTTGATTGCTTTTCGGTCAAGGGTGGCGCCACACGGTCTAGTCAGATCACAGCCCACGCAAAAGTGTTTTCTTGCCGCTCAGATCAAAGCGCGTAAAAGCCATGATTGCACTGTCCCCATTGGTCAAATCCCCAAACGACCTGGTTGGTTGACCAATAATTTTGACCATTCATGCATTGTTATACTAAACTCAAGGGCGCTTTCGCATGTCGGGTCCCCTGCTCCACACAGGCTTATACGTAGGGTAAACGCGGAGTAAAGTCGCCCGACTTTAACATGTGCCTGCCTGGCCCATGCCCAAAGATTTATTGTAAACAATATTGGCCCAACACGTGCATCAACGGTACGTCAATGTTCATTTTTTTTCGACTGCTTTTTCATTTTCAATACAATTTTTGTCATTGGATGATAAAAATTAAGGTAAATAACAATTTTTTTCAACTACAAAAGACAAGATGTTAAGATTGGATGCCAAAAACTCTTTATTTTTCGCATGAAAAAATTGTTACCCCCTATTTTGAAAATGGACGTTATCACAGCGTTTCGCAATCGCAGCCTCGAAGGGCCCCCCTCCGTCCCCCCCCCCCCCCCCCCCCGGCATGAACCATATGTACTGACGGTTTGTGTACAAACCAGAGTGTATGTACTCGAGCGTGTATCTACACTGTGTAGGATAACTAGTGTTAAAGAATACATTCGCGATCCTTATATCTCTCAAAATAGTTCTTTTTTTTATTTCTTGTAAACGATAAGGCTACACGTACTTCATTTGTTAATACAATTGCTGTTTTAAAGACCCTTACAATTTTAAATGTGGTATCCAATCTCAAGAATATTCATTTTATCGTTGCAATACATTGCAAACCAAACGAACGCGCGCTGCATGCGTACTGACTGATTACACAAGGGACTTCACATCCTGGCCTACAGCAACCACAGCTGTTTATACAACAATCAGCTTGTTTATATCTACCAATACTGTTGATGTTAATTTACCAGTCACCACATGCAGTGAACACACACATACCATATATTGGATAACCCATCAAAGGCTTCAAGGATATGAAGTTGTAAGGAGTTGATGCAAACTGCAAAGTTTGTAGTTGGACATACATTTATTATACACATGTAATGAGTACAAATCTTGGGGCGTCTTCAGTCTCCGCAGATTAACTTTGGTCTTATTTAATTTAATGTCGTAATGCAGTAAAGCAGATTTGAAAATAAATTCAATTTAAATTGATATTAGTGACTAAAACAAATAGATAAAAAAAACATGAATGGGATAGGGGTAATTGCCTTCGAGTGGCAGAAATGTTTCATAGCAATAATCTTTTACAGCGCAGAGTTTAGTTTCTTACGAGGAACCGCAAATATATATATTTTTAAAATCTTTAAAAAAAAGGGGAAATTTGGGCCACGTCGATAATATGTTATCAGTCTAGATTTTATAAGGAACAATCTTGCAGAGTAAAACATCAGGAATTGGTGTAAAGCATGACTAGTTTAAATGAAAGGACGTAAACCTTTATATTACGTTTGGGAAGTGTGTGAACGCAGTACTATTCACATAGCTGGTAAAATACAAAGGTATCACCGGAGCCGAGAGGTAATAAATAGTCGCCTCTTTGTAAAAGTCGAATAATAAAGCGACTACAACCGCCCGCCCGTAAGCATAAATAACTGCCATCGTCATGGTCGAGGTTCATTGCTTTTCAGTTCAAGCAGTTTAATTCACCTACTGTGATTATAATAGATGTCGTAGGCGTGTGTCCCTGACAACACAAAGGACCTGTGATTCATCTTAAAACTTACAACTGTAATTTCCCTACAGATATCTGCCTTTAGTCATGGTTTGCTATACGTTACTTTGTTATCAGAATTATTTCTTTTGATAAGTGCGTAATAGAAATTCAAGGATACAACCAGAAAAAAGTGCAACTTGTTTCCTTTGTACTGCCAGCAACAGTTCAATTGCCACTACAGTTATTTGGTGAACAATTCAGAATAGTGTTGCGTTCACGCATACAGCGAGCGGTCTTTCTTTCTTTCCCAACCAACGCGCAGCGTTCTTGCAGCGATATGTGTGCCCTCACACAGCGCGAAGTTATCACGCACCCATCTTGATAAAGACCTTCAATCGTGGACGGGGCATTGTCCGACCGTCTTCCCTCTTTTGTTTATACTCTAACGTTTTCGGATGATCGCCATAGGATTTGTACACGAGAAAAGATCGTGGACGTTTTGTCAATCGTGGACCCATTGTTTGACTCCCAATTCTTTTGTCCGACGACCACGATTGCCGGTCAATACAAACGCACCACTTTACTCCATAGAACTGTGTGTAGGTTCTCATCTTGTCTAGAGACTAAGTCTTGTGCATAACCCTATGTACCGAGAAAGTTACCCCTTTCCCTTTCCTCGAGGATTACTCCCCGTAACGCACCCACGAGTAATCCTACTTCACCCGCTCACCACAACTCTCGGACTTTCTCCTGCAAGAATGTCTAAGTCAGAACGTGTACAAATCCTCCATAAGAACATCCCCATTGACTTTGTACACGTATGCATTATTCATAACTACCAGAATCCAATGCTCTCATTGGTTAAGACGCGCACCCAAAAGCCTATATAAAGGGTGTGGAAATGGAGGAGTAGATTATTGTCCGAGCTGAGCTCATACACAGAGCTTCGTTCCCCAGCATGAGCTGTATGCTCTAGCCACAGAGCTTCACTCTCTCAATACTCAGATAACATGTAAGGCACAAACTAGATCTTGTATATAGTGCGCCCTCTATTGTGATGTAAATACTTCTGAATAAACCAGTAGTATAGTGTGTGTAAGATGCTGTATCTTGACTCTTATTTTGATAACGCCTCTACCCAAGTGAGACGTTACAATAGATAAATGGATTTTTTACAAGTAGTTTTCATTCTAGGGACCTTTTTCTGGAACCTACTAATTATTTAGACTTCTATGCTATACAGTACGTTATGAAAAGGAATGAACAATTGTTAAGAATCAATAACAAATATGTATTTGACTTCACGGGTGGGATAAGTCTCAATGCTTGAAGCTTGACAAAGTACATCTTGCATATGTACATAGTTTCTACAACCACATGTAAATTGTACAAGTACATAGAATTTGTACACCTTATAAGTACATGTACATGTACATGTATATATGCAATTGTAAGACTGTGGTCATGCAGTCGGAGCTGGAAAAGGCATCTCCCAGGCTTGCGGCTTGGCCGCTGTCATGGGGGTCGTAAATAACCGTCTGATCAAGCTGATAAGGTGTGTACACAAAACCCCTGGTGTCGGGGGTTTTGTGTAGAAATATTAAGGTACCAACTTTCACGACAACGTGCTGGTAATGTATTCACCAATACTAACACTGGATCTTAGCATGAACGTTTTCAATACGTTTACTGGTGAATAGACGTTCTTAGTATCACACAGAGGAATCCTTTGTCTCCGTCTCAACATCGGTTTTTGATTTGGGAATGAAAATTCTGAGCCCTAAATTGTTGGGCTATTTCAAATATGATTAGCTTTCAGACTTGATATTTCATTGTGTCAGAACAATAGGGTATTTCAAAGCTATATAGCAAGCACTCCGTAATTGTATGGAGGTACTGTCTTCTTCGAAGAAGACATCAATGATCTTCATTAACTGCTGCAATGAAATCGGTTTGTGTTAGAACATAGTCGTGAACCACATAACGACCGAGGATCCCCTATTGTGTTTTCCTTTATTCCTGTACTATAACCTAACCCCATTACCTAGCGCTTACCCGAACGATCGATGACCGAATTCGGACAAGAAAACCGTCCTTCGAGGATTCTTTGTTTCCTTTGTTCTCTTTGGTGTTTCGTTCCTCGATCGTAATACGATACAAGAGCCTTTTTGCTTGAGACATTATGCTGGACAAGCGGTGAGTCTATGGGGTTCTTCGTTAAAGTCATTAGCGAATGGACCCCCTTTGAATGGCCGCAGCCGCGGTGACGACAACGCTGTCAGAGTTACAGCTCAATTTGAGTTGGAACATGTATGTTGCTACAACTTTGTCCTTAACTAGGGAATGTTTGGGATCATCATGTAAGTCTAGCCAGTTCAAATTATGTCGGCATTTAAAGAATTACGAGATTAAAGTACCCTCTGACTACTTGCCCAAAATAGTGTCCAACCGTAACTGATTCCTGTATTCTTTAAGCGACACCTGAAACTCTCTATATTCAAAAAGATTGGGTGTGGGCAATCTGTTGCGGAAACTGAATACAAATTGGGAATTTGTGACTGTCAAATTCACAGCCGCCATGATATGCTCGAACCGGGACCCTAATCTGTAAAAAAGTATTTATCGCAAAACCCCCAAGTGTTATGTATAATGTACCATTGGAAAGCTCTCTTTCTCAAGAATTTGAAAATGCCCATATCTTAATTTTGAATATTTCCGACTTTACTCTCATTTTGTAGTAACGAATTTGTATTTATGCCATGTACATGGACTAGTGCCGAATTTCCTTGCAATGTCGTTAAATCCTTAATATGTAGACGACATTTTGTCACAGTAAAGGCCAAAATAGGCTGGATGGCTACAGGGGAAGACGAGTACCCCGTGTTAGTAACATAAGTAAAGGTAACCAAGATTTGCTGGGATTAGGACTACTGGTGGGGCTAAGAGGACATTTTCCCCTGGCTAATCTTGATCAAACGCATCTATTGCTTCGGCACCAGGGTTCAAAAATATAGAAAAGAAGCGTGGCAATTTGGCGTCGTAAATGGAAGCAAAGCAATCAATCGTCAATGGACCTCATAAATCATTGATGGCATTAAAACAATTCTTCGGACATTGAAAACCCAGTCTATCATCATATCACGACCAAGATCTATAGACCCACACCCCCCTTAATTAACCTTCCTATAGGTGGTAAACTAAAAGATGTGGACTCAATCAAAATGTTGGGAGTAACACTGGTAACAAAACCTTCCTGAACTCGGCATATCGGCAACCTAGCTCTTGCCTCTATAAAACTAGGCATGATGCGGAAAGCGAAGTGTAATAACCTGGACTTCTGCTATCATTTATAAAAGTCATTCATCAGACCAAATGTGGAATCCTGCAGTCCAACTTGGGGAACAGCGGCAAATTCAAATCTTGAGGTTCTTGACAGACTTCAAAACAAAGCCATAACTTCAATTTATTCTTCTTATCAGGGCTTGCGGTTTACAGACTGTCAGTTTTATGTGCGGTCAGGGGATTTCCGTCTTACAACAGTGGCTAGGTCAGTGGAGGGTCAACATGGTCAACCCACTGGAGAAAAGAACAGGTCAACCTCATTATAGCTAGCATGGGCAACACCCAAGAAACTTAATTGACTGTGCATGAACCATTGGTACTGATGGTTTGTGTACAAACCAGAGTGAGCCAATAAGAAAACAGCGCCATTGGTTTGTGCACCGATAAATGTAGCCAAAAATCTTCATACAGAGCTTGGTATTCAGCCTCTAAGTCATCGCAGGCAGGATGCTGGTCTAACAGTTTTCAGCAAAATACAGTATTCTCCTTTGCCTCGTCCACTTGACAGTCTCAACTAAGTATACCTCAACTTACAACACGTCGCTCATAGGCAGTCATCTACATCCCACCAATATACAGTTGTTCTTCTAAAGTCACGAACCTCACAACATCAGAGGTCCTTCACAGCAACTTATGCTAGACTTTGGAACTTGCTGCCTTCTTCTGTTGTTGTTGCTAAACCTAGCCAATCTTTTAAGAATATTGTTCATAATGTTTTTCTTAAGCCACCTGCTCACAATGTATGAACTCTAGCTGTATTTTTTTCCTACAAGTTTCTTATTTCCTATAGAGTAGGGTCTAATAAAACTAAACAAACAAAATTACCAATCATTGGTACTGTACTAATATAATCTGCTTGTTCGTTTAGAGAACGTGGGATCTATTCAACCTTTAGCATGATTCGGTATTTGAGGCAAATATCCAATATTTGAAAAGCAAGGTACTGGAGATCCGCTTTCATGCTTCCAACCTCCGTTATTCTGACAGCGGTCTGGCTATTTGTAAAAAGCTTAACGCGGGAATTGGAAAGTAGAGGGGGAAATGCATTGAGGGCAAACACAAAAGTATCCAACTGAATTCCCGCCATGCATGTTGAACTTTGCGGGTTTCTTTCGATAGGAGGCCAGTTTTTATGAGCCAGGCTGATTACCGTGTGAAATTATGGCTCCCGAAGCGAACTTGCATCAGAACACATGACTGTTTTGACATTTTGGGAGGCAAACGTTATTCTGCCAGATCTTCGGTTCATATTGATATGTTTTCCCGAGAGTGATTGTTTTGTCTTCAACTTTAGCATCAGCTATTACCATTTGACAATATTGAATCATTAATGGGTCACATTTCCTGCAACAGGCGACATAGATAACTTGCCCTACTACAGACTGCACATTTTTGATTGTACAAAAAGGTGAATTATTTAATAAATGCATGGAGTCCTCAAGTTTTCTAATTATACACTTGTCAACTATCTTAATAATTTCCTAAGCAGAGTCTCAAAGCCACAGCCGACCGATCACCGACTGTCACAGATAACTGACTGTTGGTTTGTATCGTACTCCTGAATTATCGCATTTCAGAATGTCCGATCAGCTTTTTATAATTTTCAAATGCTATTCAACGTTGTGACGATGCAATCAAAGATTAAATCCCGTGGTTCGAAAGCAGCGCATTCATTAACATACCAACAAAACCCGGAAGTATTACTAAAACGTCAAGGATGTTAATGAAACTGCCAGTGATTAGACTCCACCTTGGTGGCCAGTATAGTACACATGTATGACAATGCAGCCCACACTGGTCACATGCAGGGGGGGGGGGGGGGGGGGGGGGGGGGCCTTCGAGGCTGTGATTGCGAAACGCTGTGGTACCGTCCAATCTCAAAACAGGGGGGAACAATTTTCTCACGCGAAAAATAAAGAGCATCCAATCTTAACATCTTGTCTTTTGTAGTTGTAAAACGTTGTTATTTACCTTAATTTTTATCATCCAATGACACAAATTGTATTGAAAATAAAAAAAGCAGTCGAAAAAAATTTAACGTTGACGTACCGTTGATGCACGTGGAGATTGTGCACAAATACTCAAACGACGTTAACAAATACCTCCCCTAAAAAGGGCAATAATAATCGATACATTGTGAAAAATCGTGCTTCGAACCTATTAATTGTTTTCCATGGATACGTTAAAAAAGGATGTAGCAGTGATATACTGAATTAAAACAAAAAAATGCCTGTGAACCCCTTGCGTTTTATCGTGTTGTTTTCGAACGAAAATGGCAGAAAATGACATCTCCCCAAACAAATTCCGCGTAGATCGTGCCTGTGTACCTGGCTTTGCGGACGTTGTATACATCACTGAATTCGGGGAGCGATGCACGGAGCAAATTTGTACGTGTTTCAATGGTGCGCTTCGAGGTAGCGATCTATACGTATTTACTGTGTGAGATGTGCGACTCATGAGCGTGGAAGAATGAATGAGATACATTTCAACGTTGGTGGCGCATTTTGTTGGCCCCCCCCATCCGCCCCCCCCCCCCCCCCCCCCCGGTCACATGTAAATACGTTGCAGATACAGCACAGCCTTGCACTCAAGGCTAACCCGACCACAGGAGGGAAGTTTGGGGTGCCCATGTACTTTTGGTTACATTATAAATAAATCCCGCCTTTTTAACGAGTTGTATTCAAGGTGCTTAGGTTTAAAATTGGCCTTTTGTTTGCTGTCATTCGAAAACGATACTGACAATGGGCTCGTGACGTAAGAGGAGTGTGTTTTTTATTCTTATCGAGGCTAATAATTCGAGCACTGATTTGGATGGTAATTTCCAAATGTCATCTCATGTTAAATGAGGACAAAGCCTTGCAATGTACCTGAATAATATCAGCAATTATATCAGGGTTCGTACTAGACTGGCCTTGCTCGGTTGACATTACGTACTCTAGGTAGTATATGGGCATAATAGCGTTGGTGCCAGAACTTGAAGTTATTATACTATCACAATGCGAGACTTGTTTCCGCTTCGGAGAGTGAACTGTGACATGTGAAAGGAATACAGGATATGGAAAATACGTAATACGCGGCACAACGATTATAACAAAACTACATATTCACGTCGTGATTCGAGGCCTGCGATTTTCCCCGCATTGTGGTGGATTAGTATTTTCTTTGACTCGTCGTGGGGGAAAGGAACCATGTTGATTTCTCTTGACTCAATGCACACCAGACAACTTGTGTTTTTTTTGTTTTTTTGTTTTGTTGGGGGGTGGGGGGGGGGGGGGGGGGGGGGGGGTTACCCCGGGCCCATCCAGAAAGTACTACCTATGACGATTTCAGGGAGTTTTTCGTAAACAAACTGAACAAATCCTGGAGAAATTGAGAAAAACTTACAAAACTGTTGGAACCCCAATAGTCCATGGGCTACCAGAACCCCCCCTCCCCCCCCCCCCCCGGGGGATTTTTCCAGACAACTTTTTTCGGAAACCTTGACCATAGAGCTATTCAAATCAGGTTGTTTGCAAATTCCCTACTGGTGGGTGTGGCCGTGAGGGCGTATTTTCAAAATGGCCGCCAAAATCCCTGTTATTGACCATGCCACGTGGGAGCCTACGGGTTACACTTTTGGTACCACCGCTAAAAATGCATTGTACATGTAAAATAGGTGTCCCCCCTCCTAACCCGAGACCATGCTCAATAGACTGGAAAAACATTTCTAACCCAAGAGGTCATTCAGAGGGTAGACCATCCTTTCAAAGTTTCAAGATAGTGCTTGAATTGCAGGGCAATACTGATTTCAATGTTTACATGCTTGCAATGGAACATTAAATAGCCAGAACGTTTAAATCTTTGGTATAAGTGTCCAGGGACCTTCTATCCATCTGTTCAGACCGTAAGAAAAAGATTTGTGCCCCCAAACACAGTTCATTACCCCCAACATAAAACGCCTCCCGATGGAGCCCCTTGGTGCGTCCGTATAAAAAAAAAAAAATCGGTGCCTCCCAAAGCGTGTGGAATTTGAATAATATCTGGTACACTGACTTGTTCACGCAGCTTGGCACAGTTTACATTTAAATTCTCCAGACCAAAGACACTGTTGCTATATCACGTGATTCGGGGCAAGCCTTGCGCTAGCAACCCCCGGCTCTGGAATGGTCTGGTGTCTTTGTACCATTCTCAACCATTGTGAACAATGTATTGGTGCTGAGCGTCTCTAACGTAACTATGCAAGAGCTTGCCCCGAATCACGTGATATAGCAACAGTGTATTTGGTCTGGATAATTTAAAGTCAAACTGTGCCAAGCTGTGTGAACAAGTCAGTGTACCAGATATTATTCAAATTCCACACGCAAATGGTCAATTGCAACTCCCTCTCCCAAGCACAAAGGGTGTTCAACGGATTGCCCAGACCTTCCGGCCAAGGGACGGGACCTGCTGATCCCTTCGGTGTAGCGCGCGTGCGGTCCCGGACATCCAATGGCATCACATACCTGTTATTGCTCAATCTCGCGTGGCTGAACACCACTTGTCCCTCTAAGCAGTCAGCGCCCTGCGCGGCGGCCGGCGTGACTATTTAGCAAGCCAGAGTCTCATTCGTTATCAGAATTAACCAGACAAATCGCTCCACCAACTAAGAACGGCCATGCACCACCACCCACAGAATCAAGAAAGAGCTCTCAATCTGTCGATCCTCACTGTGTCAGGGCCGGGTGAGTTTCCCCGTGTTGAGTCAAATTAAGCCGCAGGCTCCACTCCTGGTGGTGCCCTTCCGTCCATTCCTTTAAGTTTCAGCTTTAAGTTTCAACCATACTTCCCCCGGAACCTAAAGACTTTGGTTTCCCGCAGACTGCCCGCCGCGTCATTGGAGAAACGCCGGCGGATCGCCAGTCAGCTTCGTTTATGGTTAGAACTAGGGCGGTATCTGATCGCCTTCGAACCTCTAACTTTCGTTCTTGATTTATAATGAAAACATTCTTGGCAAATGCTTTCGCAGTCGGTCGTCTTGTGGCGACCCAAGAATTTCACCTCCCACATCGCAGTACGAATAATGCCCCCGTCAGTCCCTCTTAATCAGTACTTCGAGTTCCGAAAACCAACGCAATAGAACCGAGGTCCTATTCCATTATTCCATGCTCTGCTGTCCAGGCGGTCGGCCTGCTTTGAACACTCCAATTCTGTCAAAGTAAACGTTTGGGCCGCGCTCAGCTCAGTCAAGAGAACCGGGCGAACCGCCAGCCTGCGCCCAAGATCCAACTACGAGCTTTTAAACTGCAGTAATTTTAATATACGCTATTTGAGCTGGAATTACCGCGGCTGCTGGCACCAGACTTGCCCTCCAATAGATCCTCATTACAGGATTTAAAGTGTACTCATTCCAATTACAGGGCCTCGAAAGAGTACGTCCTGTATTGCTATTTTTCGTCATCACCTCCCCGTGTCGGTAACCGTTTGGTAACCGTTTCTCAAGCTCCCTTTCCGGGATCGAACCCTTATTCTCCGTTACCCGTTACGACCATGGTAGGCTCATAACGTACCATCGAAAGTTGATAGGGCAGACATTCGAAGGATCCGTCGCCAGTGCGAGGACCGTGCGATCAAGAGTTATGGTTATCAAGCCAGGTTATCAAGAGTTAACCAACGGAGCCGGGACGATCCCGGGTTGGTCTTGTTCCTAATAAAAGCACGCCTCCCGCAAGGTCGGCGCTTGCTGGCATGTATTAGCTCTAGAATTACCACAGTTAGCCATGATGGGGGATGCGCTCCCAGGAAACATAACCGATTTAATGAGCCATCCGCAGTTTCGCTTGTGAAAGCTTTTACTTAGACATGCATGGCTTAATCTTTAAGACAAGCATATGACTACTGGCAGGATCAACCAGGTAGCCCTCGGGGCCTGGGTGGGCAGGTCCCGCGCGCTGGGGCGGGGGCCCGCCGATCTCCGGCTAGACGCGCCGCGGCGCCGGTGTCCTTTCTCAAAACTCCTTTCCTCTCTCTCTCTCTCTCCCTCTCTCTCGGAGGCATCTTGACCGGGCTAAGGGACCCGGGAGCGTCCTCCGCCGCCTCCTCTCATCTCAATCCGGCGGTCCGAGAGAGAGGGCCGACCCTCTAGAGAGGATGTGCCGCCTCGGTCCGCTCCGGGGCGGGCTGCTGCCCGCCGCCCGTTCCGACGTGGCTCGGCGCCCCGCCTGGGAAACTTTCTGTCGCCCGCCGCGAAACTGCGGCGGGCATGTGGAACAGGTGCCGCTCGGCCGCTCTGATTGCCATTTGTTTCCGGGAGCCCGGCGGGATGTCGGGGCGGACTCGCCCCGTGCCGCACCATAAGGCGGTGCGGAAGGGGCCGGCCCCGGCGGCTTCCATCGCACTGTGCCGGGCCTGTCCGAGTGCCTCAGAGGGCAAGACAGGTCGGCGGGGATGCGGAGTCGAGTAGGGGAATCACCCCCCACTCCGCCTCACTCTCCAGGGCCCGAGCACCGCAGCCACGGGCCAGGTCCGCTCTGACCAACACCTGGGGGGGGGGGGGGGGGGGGGGGGGGGGGCTGGTAGGCCAGAGTATCGAGAACGACTCCGGATGCACTCCACACCGATCCCGATAGGCGGGCGACGGGGGACAGTCCGAGTGGTTGTCTGCTCGATAGGTCGTGTACAACCTTGGCGTGACCACCTGCCCCCTTATATATAGCCACACCAACGCGATGGCCCCCATTCAGGCTCGTCTCATAGGGTTGTGTAAAAAAAACCAGCTGAATTAGGGCCGACCAAATCAGAGCTGAAGGAGCTCGTGGGGACGGCGTTGCGATTTCACCGATACCGGGACCCCGGCGCCCGTTCACACTGATTGTTAATTTAAACTTTTATGTAACGGTTTATAGTACACCTTGCAGGTTTTCCAGTAATTGACAAAAATAGTTTGAACTGATACAGTTATTTTAAAGAAGCCCTTTTCTGTACTGTTGGGTATTTTTAATTTTTTTAAAATGTATTTATTTTTAATTTGTTATTAATTAATTTAATTATTATTATTATTTGTTTGGGGGGTGGGGGGGGGGGGGGGGGGGAGATGGTAGATAGGGGGGGGGGGGGGGGGGGGGGTGGGTGGGGGGGGGGGGGGGGGGGGGGGGGGGGGGGGGGTAAGAAAGACCTTCAATACCAATATTTTATCCCCAGACCATTTGCCAGGGACTAAAACCACAATGGGGTGACACTTAGAACCAAAATACATACATGTGATGTAAGTCTGTGCTTGCATAACAGCACAAATAGGTTTTTAGTGATTTTAAGGGGGAAATTTGACCCCCCCCCCCCCCCCCAAGTCCTTATTCCACCAGTATTGATTTGGCAAACAAGCAGATATTGCAATGGTACACTATCGGCTACCCAAAAAAAGTGGTCTCCGAAAATCCCCCGGGGGGGGGGGGGGGGGGGGGGGGGAGGGTTTCGGTCGGTAGCCCATGGACTACAACTCCTATCTCCATCATATGGAACTTTGATCAACGCTACCTGAACCTTTAGTAGACCACAGTCTTTCTACGTGATCATTACAAGTTGAGCTCTATACCGCCAACTTTTTAAAACTTTTTTTCGCCGCATTTCTAGGTTTTCCAGGCTACCTAAACAAATCATTTAAATTCACAATTATTTACATTCAATTTCGTCACAGAAACAAATCCACACGCTTTCATCAAACCAATTTTTATTAGTAATTTTGTATTCAATTTAAACGTTTGATCACCATTTTTTAACCCCAGGTCAAAAATATTCGTATAAACGAATATTCCCAAGACAATGTTAAATTATAGGCATAGAGTAACCAAAATTAGGAGTTGAATGGTAAATAACTAAATTGGTTTTGCGAAAGCATGTGGAATTTTTCCTCGGACGAAACTGAACGTCATAGTTTGTGAAAATGAATAAAACATGTTTTTCAATAGCCTATATTATGGGAAACTTTCCCAAATTAAATAGGCCTAAGTATATCTTTTAGAATGCAGACATGTTTTTTTTTGAGAAAACAATTTGTTTCTGAATACAGGATCATTATGTCCTTAACTTCTTATACTGCATTAAATTAAGACAAAAACCACATCAGGAAACCAGCGTTCGCATCATATGTAAAAGTCCAAGCACTCCTGCTTCTGATTGTCTCATTTTGATCACCTTTTACCTTTGATTTCGGAAAAAAATAATTCCTCTCTCTTTTGCATTTTGCTTGAAGTTGGCTATACACCGGACATGCTGAAATTCACCCACGACTGCAGGACGATCGTAGTGGCGAACGAGGGCGAGCCGTACGAGGATGAGGGATACATCGTCGACAACGAAGGTATAGTGTCGATCATCCATCTCGACAACCTTGACACGGCCGTGCCCGTTGCCATCGATCTGGACTTCAAGTCGTTTAATGATCGGTGAGTGGTAAGACACTACCATAACAAAATCGCGCGGTTGCTAATTGGTGCTCACGCGAGATGCATGGGTGTAATATGTATACAACTGTGTTTGGGGGTAACAATTGTTTGTCTAATGGTATGAGCATATCAATAAACCATCCCTGGACATGCACACCAATATTAACACATTCTAGCATATCAACACGCACGGATCCACCACGGTGCTCACGTGGAAGGCATGTGTAAAACTGAGTTCACATGGCTGTATTGAAGGGTTAACGAACTCTGTTTCAAACATGCTTTTACAGCTTATAAGGATGGAGTACAAAGATAGTTAGAAAAAGAATTCAGCGGAATTGGCCCAAAAATGTCAAAGTTACACATTTTTTCTTTTCTTCAGGGCTGGATTGAAGGGTGAACGAACTCTGTGTCAAACATGCTTTTACAGCTTATACGGGTGGGGTACAAGGATAGTTACAAACAAAATTAAGCGGAATTGGCCCATTTTATTTTTTGTTATACACAAAAGTCTGAAACCTTGCCTCACGAGTGAGCCCCTTGGTTTGTCAGAGGGGTGTCTTCTGACTGACCGAGCCACTGACTATGAGTTCTCACATACAAACTATCGTGTCCTAAATTCAGATATACATGTAACGTTATAACGAATCGCATATTTGTGTGACTCGAGTCGAGCCGAGTCGAGTCAATAGGCCAAAAAGGTCGAGTCGAGTCACAGTGTGTAGTCGAGTCAATTCGAGTCGAAAATATTTGAATACTACACAACAAATAAACGCATGCTACAGAAACACAAGGTGGAAGTTCACGACACATTGTATGTTTTTTGAAACATGGAGGAAGAAAAACATGTGATACTTATGTACATAATTATTTGCTAACATAAACGTAACGTGAACATAAATCGGCACTGGCGTACAATTCACTGCAAATATTTTTTAGAAAAGTTGTGTTCTTATTTTGGAGACTCGAATCTTATTAGCCTTCACTCGAGTCGAGCCGAGTCATTCTGATGAGGGACTCGAGTCGAGTCGAGTCGTTTGCCTGCAGTGACTTAAGTTGAGTCGAGTTATTTATCTATCGGGACTCGAGTCGAGTCGGGTCGCCAACAAATGTGACTCGAGTCCAAGTCGAGTCGAGTCATTGACACGAGTCATTACAACTCATTAACACTCCTTATAACCTAAATTGAGGCTTTCGGATTCATTAACACCTACATTTCGGTCTTAGGTGTTAAGCTATACCTTTTACAGCAGTTTTAATCTTATTCATGTTTTACTGATGTAGTTAGAACAATCATATCAGCATTTACGTAAAGCGCTTGGCTCTCACTCTGTAGCCCGTGTTTGTTTCCCAGCTCGGACCACTAAGTACACTGCAAAAACTGTGTTTAGCGAGTAAACACTTTTTTGCTATCAGTTTGTAAACATGTTTACATGCTAAACATGCATGTTTAGCATGAGGACGGATTGTGTTTATCCATTGGACATTGATGTTTCGGAATTTGACACATGCGTTTAACTTCTAAACATGTTTACAAACCGACGGCAAGAAAAGTGTTTTCTCGCTGAACACAGTTTTTAGAGTGTAGATTGTTCGGTCTTAGTTTTACTCGATCATAAAAACCATACAACAAATTTATATATTTGGCGGTAGCGAAGCACGTCAAGAGCCGCCTAATCCGCTATTTATTCCTCATATCTGAGCTTTTATACAAATGTATTACCAATTTAATATAAACAAACTTTATTTAAACCGTTGCAAAAAAAATTTAAGTTTTCTTCCAATGATATTCTATATGTAGCCTTTCAATAAAGAATGACAAATTACTAATAAGGTTTACATGGTCCAGGGATCAAGGTTCACAATATGCCGTACCTGTTCATGTTATACATGTACCAATATACAATGGTTAAACAAAACGTCTTAATCCACTTCATCGGAGAAACGTGACGTCCAGGAAAAAACAGAGATTAAAAAAACAAAAAAATGCTCTGAAAACCTGTACCCCAAAAAACATTCAGCGCTCTCCTCAGTGCGGGGTGTGGGCTTCACCCGATTATAATTGATCAATATTAATAATTCTTCAAATGAACGAGGTGGTCTTGTGATAGTGCTTGCTAGACTGACATTCTTTTGTCCCTACTCCCTGAACTCATTACGTAACGCCTTTCTCTACAGTACACCTGGCACGCATTACATGCATTGCCCGAATTCCAAAGACAATTATTTCCCGCTATACTTTGAACCGCGGGAAATGAATAGTCTTAGTTTTACTCAATCACAAAAACCATACAACAAATTTATATATTTGGCGGTAGCGAAGCACGTCAAGAGCCGCCTAAATAGATCAAAAACGCCAAAGCAAGAATAATTGTATGTACATAGATAATCATTATTAATAACTTGTCATGTAAATTACTCATTTACTTTCCATTTGTATTGGACAATTACAGACCAAGGCTTTGGGTAACCTCCAAACGCTTTTCTAGCGAATCGGCTATATAACCATCCTTACTTTCATCCCTCCTCCATCTCCCACGTCTTCCGAGACAACGATCGTTTACTTGATTATTGGCTGCTGCTGTAGCACCTCCAGACCTGAGAGAATGTAGGCCAACATTCATACTGGGTGCAATGACTGAAATCATTTTAATGATGGTTTCTTTGGCTCTAGTGTAACTTAAAGGCTTATCTTTGGAAATAAGTTTACATACATTTTTGGATCTGTAGGCAGGTTTGAACAAGAAATGATCTGAATCAGTAGTAATTCCTGTAACCGACATGTATCTCACCAACATGCGGAGAGGGCAAGCCGAAGTCGAACCTCTAGCAATGATAACTTCGTTGCCTGACCTCAACTGATCTGTTTTGCTTTTCTTTATGGTGATAATAAAGTAATCGGGGTGAATAGCCACATCATTACATCTAATTGAACTTAACTCGTCGTATCGCAAACCAAACTGCAAAAGCTGTTGTAATCATACACACAGTTCTGATTTCAATAGGATCTTTACTATCTACATATACATTGCAAAGCTTTATGATGATATCGGCTGTAACCGCATCTTTTTTAATGACTTTGTGGCCGGTTGTTCGTTTGGCCGACTAGTGCAGATTCCGGACGAAGGCGTTGTCCGTAGGATCAGTTAATCCATTCATGTCGTGTGCCCACTTGATTGCATACACTGCAGAGGAGACGACGCTATGTGACGAGCCTTCATCTAGAAGTTTTGTCAGGTAGACTGCTACATGGATGGGCTGTGCTGTGATTTCTTGGAAGCTGTTCTGACAACAGAAACGTGTCCATCGCTTGAAAGCACCGTAGTATTTGGCACACATCCTCTCCCCTATGCTCTCATCAGTAACCCCTGCTTCTTTCAAAGCATCTCCAACGTTCCTTTTTAGTTGGATACCTGAATAAATAAGAAAAAAGTCAATCACCAAAACTAAATGCGTAAAGCAATCAAAGTGAACTTCAAGGGGTTTTCGGAGAAAATCCCAAACTTGCAGCGTCTATCTTGGGTAATTACATCTTGTTGTGGCAATATTTTGATATTTTGGACAAAACTTTTGAACACATTATTTCCAGAAACTAATTCTGACCAAAATGGAGATGATCTCCACTGCGGCACAAGCATGGTACCATTAACTTTTTCTTTTTGCATCTTTTTTAAAGCTCTAAGAATAAGCCTCGATGGGGGAAAAATTCAGTTGCATTCATCTGACCAATTCTGACTAAATGCATCAACTCCTTCTGTTCCAGGGCACCAAAACCTGGAGTTAAATCTCCTACAATGTGTGGTTAAATTTGTTGCAAATCTATCAATTGTGTGGGGGCCCCATGCTGCATCCAGATCTCTGAAAATCTTTACATGAATTTGCCAATCATCGCTATCCTTAGTTCGGCTAAGTTTATCAGCTTTCACATTATTCGTTCTTCTAATCCACTCGGGTTGAATGTCAATTCCTTTCTTTTCACACACATCTTTAATGCCCAAAGCAACATATTGTAAGTCCTGTTTTTTACTACCAGACTTTATAATTTTCTTTACATTTTTATTGTCAGTGAACCACCTAACCGTCTTATATTGCAAAATGTCAACATTGCTCTTCAGCACCCTCTGTACAGCTTCAGTTTCTCTCCAACTGGAGCTTTTCTGTGCCTCTTCATGGTCCCACGAGCCAATCACTTCCGTGCCTTCAGCCAAGGCTCCCGCACACAGGGAAACATACCCGCCATATCCGTCTGCTGATGCATCGCTAAATGCTTTAATTTCATACTCATCCTTGTATTCTATATTACAACCTTTATCGTTGAGGTTCTTGACTTCATTATTCCAAAATTTGATCTCTTTGTAAGCCTCGTCATTTATCAGAACAGGTGCATTCCAACTGGCTCTTGTATCTCTACATTTATACAAAGCTCTGGTCTTTAGCCTAGCATTTTTTTTAACTGCATGTATCAATGATATTATCTGGCCAACAACAGAGGCCAAAAATCTAACTGCAATTCGAGCGATTCACAATACCTAGAAGCTGCCGTTGGAGGCGCAAATCCTGCTATACCCGCAGTGCATCATGGGGAAATGTCGACATCGGTTTGAAAAACGGTATTCATTTTGCATGAACTCATCAGTTTTTACGTCTTTTTTGACGCGCACGATTAAAGTTCTAATTTGTTTCTGCAAATAACAATGTTTTAATCAACGACGCTTCCGGATACATTGATGTTTGTGTTGTAACTCGCGTGAACAATGAAGAATATATATTTCACAACAGTATGATATACGGAAGAAGTCGACCGTAAAGTTTAAAAGTGGCTCTTTTGAGTCAAACGCTTGGTGGCGCACTGCATTGTGAATCGCCCGAATTGTACTACTCTTACCCGTATCAATTTGCTTAAATAAGGGAAACGAGGGCAGTTTCCACTCGTTTTATTCTTGCATCCGATGCATGCAACTTGCCTGTGGTCATAAACCAATTGAACCCCAGCCACTGTGCAACCTGTGAAGGTTCCCAAACACATTTGTCATGAGCGATTAAAAAACCAAAATCTTGGAGTGATGTTTGTACATCTCTGCTTAAATTTGCTGCATCATCAAAATTACTGTAACCGCCAAGACCGTCGTCTAAATACATGACAACTTTGTGATCTTTTGACCTCCACCAAGAAATGACTACTTTCATCATCTTGGTGAAAATAAATGACGCAATGGCCAAGCCAAAAGGCAAAACATTAAATTCGTAAAAACACTGTTTGTCACCGTTGTTCCAAGAAAAACCAAGGTACGTTTTGCGAGTACGGATTATTTCAACATGATGAAATGCAGATTTGAGATCGAATGTGAACAGAAAATCTCCTTGTTGAAAAATCTGTAAACATCTTCATATTTAAATTTGAACTGTACCAGATGCGTATTCAAATCCCTACAATCCAAAACAAGTCTCGCTTTGTTATTTTTTCCGAAGGCAACAGTCAAAGGATTGACACAGGTTGGTTTTCGATCAGGTTCGGATATACAACCTTTGTTCTTGAGCTTTTCTATTTCTTCTGAAACAAACGAATCGTTATCCAATGCTGATCGGTTATTTGTCAGCTGAAATGCGTCTGGAAGCGTTTTAAAAGGAATAATATACCCTTCTTTTATAACTGATCTAATGTGAGCATTGACATTAGCTTTATCCCACTGATTCAGTGAATTTCTCAATTACCGGCCAATTGTTGAACATTGTGCAACTTGTTCATTAATGCACCCTTGCGCAAAAACCTTATAATCACCGGAGGTAATACTTTCAGAGAAAACCAAACGGTCACTTATCTTTTCAGGCTTTGTCGCTTGTCTCACTTTAGGGCACTCATACTTCCAGTGGCCTGGCTGTCCGCAGCTGAAGCAAACTCCTGGTTTGCTGAACGGTGTCGTGCTGCTAGAACTGGCACGACGATCGGGAAGGACTACGGGGTCACGTGCCGAAGTAGGCCATGATGAAAATCTGCTTGTTTTCTTGACTCTTTTGGCTTGCTCATGCTTCAGTTTTTTGGACGCTCTAGATTCAGCTCGACTGATGCGTTTTTCATCGTCCGAGTCCGATGCTAGTGGATTAGTTTCGTATTCGGTGACCACTCGCCACCCTGATTCGGACGCATCCGCCATCTTGATTAATTTTCAACGGTGATTGAGAAGTTCAATACCTTCGGCGACGTCCTTGGATACTTGAGGAATGTCCATCCTGTTGTCCATGTTTGACTGCGCATCTCGGAGTTTGGTGGCAACCTTAGCATTAAACTTGTATTGGTCTTCACAACTTTTACGTTTGAATCTGTAACTATCGTTAGATAGGATGTTGTATTCGATTTTTGACAACTGGGTGTCGGAGATCTGTCTTTGCGAGTCGCTTACTCTGCTTTCAAAACCGGCAAATTTGGTAGATATCAATCCATCAATATTATCTAATAAGGCTGCATGTCATCCTGCAACTGCTTGTTTAACCCGGTCATCGATGAAAGCTGCTTGTGCTTGTGCATGTGCATCCATGGCGGCGGAAAGCAAATGAACGAGGTGGTCTTGTGATAGTGCTTGCCAGACTGACTTTCTTTTGTCCCTCCTCCTTATTTATACATATACTACTCCCTGAACTCATTACGTAACGCCTTTCTCTACAGTACACCTGGCACGCATTACATGCATTGCCCGAATTCCAAAGACAATTATTTCCCGCTATACTTCGAACCGCGGGAAATGAATATTATCTCTCTTCTGTTTCTTATTTCTTTCTATTTCACGAGGAACCTCGTGCAAAACCGCAGAAAACCGCAGACATGATGAACGGGTGCAATTTACTGCGGATCGTTGCGAACAATGCCGACATTGCGGACATTTTGTATGCCCACTATATGCGATTCCAAATCATCGCGACCTGTGGAAAAACGCAGTCTTAGTTTTACTCAATCATAAAAACCATACAACAAATTTATATATTTGGCGGTATAGCGAAGCACGTCAAGAGCCGCCTAATCCGCTATTTATTCCTCATATCTAAGCTTTTATACCAATGTATTACCAATTTAATATAAACAAACTTTATTTAAACCGTTGCAAAAAAGGATTTTAAGTTTTCTTCCAATGATATTCTATATGTAGCCTTTCAACAAATTACTAATAAGGTTTACATGGTCCAGGGATCAAGGTTCACAATATGCCGTATCTGTTCATGTTATACATGTACCAATATACAATGGTTAAACAAAACGTCTTAATCCACTTCATCGGAGAAACGTGACGTCCAGGAAAAAACAGAGATTAAAAAAACCAAAAAATGCTCTGAAAACCTGTACCCCCAAAAACATTCAGCGCTCTCCTCCTCCTCAGTGCGGGGTGTGGGCTTCACCCGATTATAATTGATCAATATTAATAATTCCTCAAATGAACGAGTTGGTCTTGTGATAGTGCTTGCTAGACTGACTTTCTTTTGTCCCTCCTCCTTATTTATACATACTACTCCCTGAACTCATTACGTAACGCCTTTCTCTACAGTACACCTGGCACGCATTACATGCATTGCCCGAATTCCAAAGACAATTATTTCCCGCTATACTTTGAACTGCGGGAAATGAATATGATGCAATTAGGCATGAGTAGCGGACACGGCCAGTAGCAGAATGTGAATGTGATTTCCAAAATCACCTCTAAACGCTCTCTAAATTCACATTTTCTTCCAAATTCACATCCATGGATAACTTGGTCGTTAAAATGCCAATTCGCATACGCTGTATGCGAATTTGGACTTTAACGACTTAAAGGGATCATATACGTTTGGTAATTACTCTAAAAATTAATCACAATAAAAACTTACTTGGTAAGAAGTACAGCAGCTTTGGATAGTATAATGCATTTTTATAAACTTTTCACTTCGAAGTTCTTCGGTTATGGAAAAAGATATCACTTTTTATCCCAACAAATTTGAATCTGAGAAGCGTAACTGCAGTGACGTTTCTCAGATTGTGTATTCCAATGCAGATTATTCTTCCTGCGTGGACATAACCGCTCCAGATTTTCGGCAATATCTCAAAATCTCTACCACCTTTTGAAATGAAGTTTTTTACAGGTTAGTTTTATGCTATATAGCTATAAGTATAATAGGATTGAAACAAACAGTGGGTTCCAATTACCAAACGTATACGATCCCTTTAAGCCCGAATGTGGATTTAGAAGAGGATGTGAATTTGGAGCATTCGGATGTGATATTGTTGAAATTACATTTTGCTACTATACTGGCCTTGCCCACTATGAATGCGAAATCACATCATACCCATTTGTATTTTGGCTTATGGCGCCTACACATACTTTTGGACCATGTTGTAGCCACATCCTTCACAATTCAGCTTCTCAGCTGCTAGTAAAGATGATAATAAGTCGCCATCAAGTGACTACATTATATTATTATTATTATCCCGGGAACGTTTGTATAAGTGTATAGAGCGATTACACCCTCCAATTGGTCTGTTGCCACCTTATTATACGCAGTGGTTTCGAAGAATTAGCTCGTGAGAATACATGTACAAGTTCGCTCGAATGGGACTCAAACAAACGACCTCTCGCAGGAACTGAGCTTGCCCAGCTGATTGGTTCAAATATCATAATAGCTTCGGTTACTTTAGTCATTGACCTTTGACAGACGAGAGGCTGGGTCAGGGAGATGACATTGTTTTAAATGTAATTATTATTGGAATGTATTTGATAGTTGGGTAATTTGCATGTGGGACATACAACGACAATTAAACACTCCGTTATTACTTGGATAACAGCGGCTTAAAATAACAAGAGTTGTTCTGGTTTCTTCATTTCTTTCAAATGTTTTACTTTTCAGGGCGGACGAGTACGTTCGACGAGGAGTGAGATGGCCGTACATGGGAGAATTGGGCCGGAACGCCAATACTTTCTCCCAGTCCCTAGAACCGGAGTTCATTGCCATCAACAAACAGAACACGAAAGCCTTCGTATGCCTGCAGGTAAAATCATCATTATACAGTTGAACAGTTTAAAGGTCACGGTATATACACCATGTGCAAACATAAAACAAAACCAGTGTTTCTGTCAATTTCCAACGATTTCAGGCCGGCAATCGTTGGAAAAACCTGACTATTTTCAAACACTGTCCCAAATTTATTGAATTGAGTCAGTCTACACACACAACATTTTGTGTGTCACTTGACTCATTTTTGGACAATTTTCATGAGTCATATTAAAATTGACTCAAAATATGAAACAATACGCGTCGCATCAGACTCACTGCAATTTACTTACTGAGTCAATATGGATTGTTTCGCGTAGATTGTCTATCGGTTACCCACAAATGAGTCTGTTTACTCAGCACTGTGTCAATTTCGCGCACCCTTGCGAGGACGCATGGGAAACCCGTATAGCTCGAGCGTCCGCCATCTTGCAATTGCAGTCGCGCAGTGGGAGCCGGCCGGAGTTTTGTTCTAATATATTATTGGTCGAATAAACTTTCAATGTTGGCCTGGAAAAGTAATGAATATTTATGGGAACCCTGTTTTATAACTATACCTTAAAGCTTGTTTTACTCTATGTGTTTTATTTTGTTTTTTTAATTGAATTAAATGCTAGAATGAATTGAGTTGAATAAAAGTATGGTTGACTCGGTTAAAATACATTTGGTCAGTCACAAGACTCGTCTGTATTGCATTCTGAGTATTTTGACTCATTTGAAATATGGCAGTGTGTCACAACACAGACACTATGGTGACTCAGTTACATGCAACAAAGTGAGTCAATATACCTACATATTATTCCAGCCCGAGTCACGAGACTCATCTTCATTAAGTCAAATGACTCGCTGAAGTCCAACAGTGTGCACTACACGGACAAATCAATGACTCATCTAAATGAGTCTTTTGACGCATCATGTATTATCTGTGTACATTTTATTTGCAGTAAACTGTTATACATCCGTGAGTGGGTGCCAGCCAACGAGTCTAGTAGTAGTATCCTACTTTTGTCTTAGGAAAATCAAGGAACACACCGTACCTTCACAAAACTTATATTTACTATATTTACTATAAATATGAACTCTTTAAAGGGATCGTATACGTTTGGTAATTACTCCAAAAATGTATGGCAATACAAACTTACTTGGTAAGAAGTACAGCAGCTTTGAATAGTATAATGCATTTTTAGAAACTTTTCACTTCGAAGTACTGCGGTTATGGAAAAAGATATCACTTTTTATCCCCCTAAAATTTGCATCTGAGAAGCGTTACTGCAGTGGCGTTTCTCAGATTATGTATTCCAATGCAGATTATTCTTCCTGCGTGGACATAACCGCTCCAGATTTTCGGCAATATCTCAAAATCGCTACCACCTTTTGAAATGAAATTTTTACAGGTTAGTTTTATGGTGTATATCTATAACTATATAGGATTGAAACAAACAGTGCATGGGTTCCAATTACCAAACGTATATGATCTATTTAACCCATTCTATTACGAAAGTGTTAATTTGAGGTTCTCGTAATTGTTTGTTTGGCCTGGATTTAAATACTGCACACAATTTAGGGTCGGGGTTAGGTTGAAGAATGCAGAATACTGATATAGTTTGCCTAGATATATACACACTCAAAAAGGTTTCGAATCGACTGAAAAGCAGTAGAATTGTACACATGTTACCATAACCGTGACAGCCCTTTACAAGATTGTGTTTCTGCGTGAAAACACATGATAATGCAATTTCTAAGAGTGTGCCAGTACCGAGTTCAAGAATGAGCCCGTCCCAACTACCCACCGTCGTTAATAGTTTTACGTCATGATACAACGTTACAAGCGTGTTTATATTATTATATGGTAACATTTTTATAACTTGTCACGCTAATAGGCTAAGCGAGGCCGGTAAACTTCAACACCGCAAAAAGTGGTCCTATTTTTGTCTTGAAATAAAACAACTTCGACGGTATACAAATTATTACAGGATATTAAACAGATGTATATGACCGGATTCAAACAACGTACCTTCTAAACACCAATGTTTCTCTCTCCCTATACATTACTTCGAACGGCCTTCCCTTTTTGTTCTTTTAAACCCACCAGATTTAATACTGTCGTGCTTGTTGTGTATAATACATTCTGTGTTATCATAATACAGGTTTTCCCGGTAAATTTCGACAAAAGAACGGCCACTGCGCCATTCTAGGTAAAAATGTTACCTGACAAATGTAAAGTGCTAAGCCCTTCGCATGGCCACTGTTCCTGTTGATGTATAGCTGGCATCTTCGTCTCATGTCTCTTACTGCCCGCCTTATAATCCCAACTTGTCACAGTGCTGATTTATGTACCTTTCATAACTGTCTGGTTTGTTAATGAACCTTATACCATTGGACAGAAGATATTCTACCCTTTCTACAGACATTTGTATTCTCCTGAAATATTCAATAGTTTTGCAATAATATGAATTTGAAAATGGGTATACTTTTTTTTAGAGACACCCTGTATAACTGAGAATAAAAATTTGTGTTCTTCTGTGACCGGTTTTAGTTGACAGTTGGCGAATCGTTTCTTGTAGGAAAACAACGCTGTCGGTGTCGTGGACCTAATATCAGAAAGGATCGTGGATATCTACCCTCTCGGCTTCAAATCCTGGAAAAACTACCTGCTCGACGCCAGCGATAAAGACTCGGGTAACTAAATATTTTGTTCAAACTGCGCTGTATGTGAAGTATGTTGGCATTTGTGGTTTATACAAACATTAAACAGTGGCGTAGATTTCTTTTGAACATTGGGGATAGAACCTTAAAGGGAAATTCCAGGCTCAGTAATATTTTACCTAGTCTAAAAGAATATAATGGTAACATACTGACTCCGCAGAGAATTTGTTTTGATTTGTTATCGAGAACGACACACGCGCCTATAACATTCCCGATTTCTTGCCATTCAGGAATACAAGGGCGCGGCCATTTTGTTCAAATTTCCCGCCTCGCCCGGGAAATTATGACGTAGTGTCTGCACCTCAATGAACATCGCTTTATTGCCTTTTGTTCGTACTGGTATCCCACCTTGACGCGGCCAACTACATTATGCAGACGTATGTAGTACGGCGCCCGACTATTGCGAGTACATGTATTGCATTTCTGTGCAGAATATCGACTTGACGCTCCACAAACTATCGTTTATTTTTGCATTTTCTGAGAAGAATAGAAAATCTGTGAGCTAGTAATTATGGCATTAGGTCATTCTCCGTATGATTTTGAGCCCACTTTCACATGTACAGTACACATTATGTATACACTATGCCGTACACAAAAGGGTTCACTTGCATTCCTTGCGCGTGTAGGGCCGCTATCGACCGGGCTTCGAGTACTGATGGTGCAGACACTACGTCACAATATCTCGGATGTACCGATAAACCAGAACAAAATGGCGGCTCGCATGACGGTAAGCGCAGTGCGAGAAATTCTCTGTTTTATATGATTACCGAAACAGATAAAAGTGAAATAAAAATCAAGTCACAATGGCAATTGACACTCTTTTACATTGACTGTGCAATTATAAACTATGGGTGGAGACGTTTCCCTTTAACGGCGCGGTCTAGGGGGTCAGCATAACTGAATGTCTTTGGTGGGCAAATCCCCTGATGGGGGTAGGGCCCAGGGGGCAAAGTCCCCTGAAGCTCTCGGCATTTTCAGATTCTAGGTGGCAAAATGGTGACAAAGAGGGCTGCTAATTTTCGAATAATTTAGTATTCGATATTCAAAACTGCGTTAGGACCGATTAAACAAATAAACCGCAAAAACAAATAAACCGCAAGTTTGCCGGATCAACCATTAAGTGTTGAATTCATCAGTTTTATGTACATGTACATGTCTGTATGTTTTTGTGTATTTGACAAACATCAGGTTATATACAACACTTTGGCCAAGGGTTGGGTCACAAGTAAACCACAAATCCAGACACACTACAATAATGTCATAATGATAATGTCATTGGAATTTGCAATTTTAACGACTTGTGCATTTGGAATTTGGAAGAGTAGGCCCTATGTGAATTTTGACAATTTGGATGTGATTTTGGAAACCTTTTGCTGAATTCATATACTGCTAATGATCGTGTCCGTTTTAAATGCAAAATCACTCCATGCCCTTACCCTAGGGGTGCACTAGCCTAATTCAAGTCCCATTGAAAACAGTGTAAAATCAACAATGTTCATGACCAAGTTTCATGCAAACCGACATCACTGGGGTTTCTCAAACAACAATCAGATTATTGTCTTGCTCTTTATCTTTCCATTTCTTTTCAATATTTAGTGGGTTAGCCAATTACATTTTTTAATATTCACACCATAAGAAACTCACCTCCCGAAAAAAAGTGATATACTTCCCGAGCCTGCAAGCAGCCATTTTACAAATGGCATCCCTCCACGTTCCAGGGCAATTAGGACCCATTTTGCAACTGTAATTTTATCAAGTCTACCCTCAGATTGAAGCTCAAAAACCAGGGAGTTGATCCTAGGCTATATTTAAACAATCCCACCATTTATTTTACCAAACGGCCACCTTTTTCAAACAAAATTATGGGGGCCACATTTCATGCTAATGAGCTGGCGTAGACATTCTCTCTTCAGTTAGGGTATAGTGCACCCCTAGCGGGATGAAGACCAACAACCGGACGCCCCCTTATTATAAACAAGACTAACTTTGTCAAAGGATCACTGCAGGACTTGTCATCATGGACTTGTATGGGGACTTGCGTAGACTTGTGATGGACTTGTGATTAGGCAGTGTGAAAGGCTGGCAGTTTTTAATACTGAGTTTGTTTCCTTCGCCAGCGTAAGACCTCGCGTGACATATATCCCTAAAGTTAGTCGTGGATCAAAACGACACATCATTGCCTGTACACAATTCTGTCGATCTCTGGTAATGTACGTTGAAGCTATATACCAAATATATTATTATTAATCACTGAGACACATACATCAGCATCTGTGTTGGCATCGACGCATATAATTGGCGACTGAGTGCAATCCACACTGTAATTTATCGTTTTGATGCCAGGGATCAACTTGCAGTCTTACGACATTTACAGCATGTACCAGCCGGATTCTATCGTGTTTATGGAGCTGGGTGGTGTTGAGTACATCGTGACTGCCAACGAGGGCGACAACATGGAACTCGAGGCAGGAGATCGAGAGTGGAGAGAGAGCCAGAGAGGGAAAGATTTTATAAAGGGTAAACAGAAGAAAACCAAATTCATTATCCTTGCGACGTGCGGCCATTTTGTTTTTACACAAACGCGCGTCCGTATTTTTTTCAAAGTCGGTTGTATTTTGTGTGTAACCCAATGCTGTTCGGTTTTATGGCTTTATATGTCAACACAGTACTTTTCCCTAGTATCTGAATATATTCGATCCCAGCTGGTGTTATTGAATGGGGCAAGGCAACAAAAGCATGATTAATTGCTTGGGTAGGTCTGGTAAACCCAGACTTGAATAGCCCCTTTATGTACACAAAGTAATGAGATACTCATGGGGCAGCACTTTCCTTTGCAAAACTCTGTCACTGGTCCAGCCCGGGTTGAAGCGGCACTTACCATGCTATTCGGCATGCTTTGAACTAGTAATACATGTAACCTGTGAGAGTTTTTTAACAAAATGATAACAAATTATATTGTTTTTTTACGGCGAAGCGACTTCGAAAAAAAGTGCGGTGGCACGTCGCAGGGCATTATCAATGCTTTCGAATTACTGAAAGCTATTTTCCCGATCATCACCTTGGGAAAACCAGCATTTGCCTCGTGTTGCATTGTGTGTATGTCATTAAAGGGACACTAAACCTTCAGCAACTATTCAAAATTTTTATTCAAAATGTTCCTTTTATGTAAAACTATTATTGACTCTAACTACCTGTGAAATTATCCCTCAGGTATATGCTGTAATTTTGAATAAACTAAGTCCAAAGATACGTCTAGAATGTTATTTTCCTGGAATACACAGCATTCACAGAGCTAAAACTGTGTCAAGCACCATTCGTTATATTTTGAGATATCTTGTTGTTTCAATTCGAGCGATTCACAATACCTAGAAGCTGCCGTTGGAGGCGCAAATCCTGCTATACCGCAGTGCATCATGGGAAAAGGTCGGCATCGGTTTCAAAAACGGTATTCATTTTGCAAGAACTCATCAGTTTTTACGTCTTTTTGGACGCGCACGATTAAAAAATTTTTTCTTTCTGCAAATAACAAGGTTTTAATTAACGACGCTGCCGGATACATTTTCGTTTGTGTTAAACCTCGCGTAAACAATGAAGAATAGATATTTCACTACAGTATGATATACGGAAGAAGTCGACCGCAAAGTTTAAAAGTGGCTCATTTGAGTCGAACGCTTGGTGGCGCACTGCATTGTGAATCGCCCGAATTGATACAATTGTACTGACAAAATAATATACTATATATAGGTTTTGTGGATATTAAACAAAAATAATATTCAAATTCCCCAACTATCACAATCAATTTCGTCCGAGGAAAAATCATTCAATTTCAACGTTTGGTCAGCCTTTTTTAACATCAGGTCGAAACTATTCGTCGCTACAGATCACATTCGGCTAAGCAACAATTAGACGAATTTGATCTGTAATGACGAATATATCCCGAGACAATGTTTAAATAGCGTGACCGACATTGATCGGTAAATTACTAATTTTATGTTAGGCGGCAATCGTGTGGAATTTTTCCTCGGACGAAATTGAACGTGATAGTTAGTGAATTTGATTACGAAATGTTTATAAATAACCGGGAAAACGTATTATGACCCTAAAGGGATCGTATACGTTTGGTAATTGGAACCCACTGTTTGTTTCAATCCTATATAGTTATAGATATATACCATAAAACTAACCTGTAAACATTTCATTTCAAAAGGTGCTAGCGATTTTGAGATATTGCCGAAATTCTGGAGCGGTTTTGTCCACGCAGGAAGAATAAACTGCATTGGAATAAACAATCTGAGAAACGTTACTACAGTAACGCTTCTCAGATTCAATTTTTTTGGGATAAACAGTGATATCTTTTTCCATAACCGCAGTACTTCGAAGTGAAACGTTTCTAAAAATGCATTATACTATCCAAAGCTGCTGTACTTCTTACCAAGTAAGTTTCTATTGCCATTAATTTCCTCAGTCCATTATGGAGGACGCTGAGCATGACATAGACAAAAAATAGCGAGAGATTAAAAAACATGCAGTAACATGCATTATGTCTGCAGGAATATGATTACATTAACAAGTATATACATGTAAATAACTATCAATTATGTGGCAGGAAACCAGCTGTCCGACCAGATTCCCAGTGAAGTGAGAAGCGCCCTCGCCGACAAGGATAAGTTAGGTGAGTGGTCGGTCGAAGTTTGTGGGAACTACACATTGTTCGATCTTGTTGACAATACACGAAATAATCTAAGAATTAAGTCGATCAAAAAAAAAGGTCATTAATAATTGAATCTTACTGTTTTCCCTCTATACGGTCTGGTTTGCTCTGCTATACACTGCAAAAACTGTGGTGTTAAAATTTTAACACCAATATTTTTTTAATCTTTTGGAATGAAAATTGGTGTTAAAATGAAGTAAAATGATTCTTGAAGTATTAGTTTCAAATCAAGTACTGGTGTTACGTACTTTTGGTGTTAAATTTGACCTAGTGCGCATGCGTGTGTGAAATAAAGCCCTCTGATTGGTCGAGAAGGAATTATGGGATGTGTTAACAATAGTCGATGTTAAATTGTTGTATTTAGTCCAAAAATCCATTTTTTTACCATAATATGTAATTATTTAAACGATTCCATGATTGAATTTTGATTTTTGTGCAAACATAGTTAAAAATTCGCGTTACATTTTATTCGTTTTCAAATGTTGACATTATTCATAAAAACTAGCTGTGACATCGTCGTGGACAAAAAAGCGTAGTATAAAACTAACAACGGCAATGGCTATGTGTGTAGTACGTATTCAGTAGGAATAGGTTATTATTGTATGGATGTGTAATAAGTCAGTTCTTGGTAATATTTCATTACGTAATTTGTCCATGCAGTTAATATGTACACAATTATAGTGTTAAAACAGTACATTATTCGCTAGAATGACGTGATATCCACTTAAAATTTTGCTATCAGGGTGTACACCAAAATTGGTGTTAAAAAAATTTGATTCTCAAAATGGTGTTACTTAACACCGAAATCCTTGCCCAAAATGGATACCGAGAAAGAATTAAATTTTACACCAGTGGTGTTAATTTTAACACCGCAGTTTTTGCAGTGTATAAAACGGGTAGAGTATTATATATATATACATGTAGGTGCATGTAAGAGAACCATTAAGTCACATCAACCAAACATTGGTTATTGGAATTAGTATAAACTACCCTTTATTTTAAAGGTATAGGATACACCATTGGTAATTGCTTAAATTATCAGAAATAGGTGGATACAGGGGGTTGTATTTTATAGTAAATATCGTTTAACTGGCCTGTCTGAAGTTTTACAATCATGGATGCTGAGAAAAGCGGCGTTCATTTTCAACCGGCGTCGGGTAGTGGTTCTTATGTTGTTCTTGTTTTGTTCGCGATCGCCGTCTGGCGATCGTGAATTTATTACTTGAAAAATGTTTTGGTCCCATGCGCACGATGTCAAGTGAAATAAGCAGAGTGAAAACAAAATACCTGTGTGATACGGGGTACCATCCACCAAGCGATGTCACGGCGATACGCGGTGCACGCACGGAAGGCCACCAAACGGTACCCAGACTCTCACATGTATATATTTGGCCACTGTTGCGGAAAGGCAGAGCCTTGCTAATTGTTCTTGACAACGCGTGCGCACGGAATATGGGCCAAAAAATGACGTTTTTTGTGTGTGTGCATCAAAAACAGTTATTCTGAATAACTACTTATAACGATTTTAGAGGCATCTCTTACAGAAAAAGCGAGAAATCCGGAACAAGTTGACAGAAAAGGACCCGGATAATTGGATACCTGCACATTTTTAATTGGGGCGCAATTCACTTTCGCCTCGCGGCCCTTATTTGCCTAAAATATAATTTTCGGGTCAAAAGGTCTATATGGGATACATGGAATTATTTATATCATGCAATAACATCGTGACGATGTTAACATTGCCATTCGATACCTAGAATGTATTTAAAATTGCTCCTCACATCTGGATTGTAATAATTCATGCGTACAATAAACTGCAGTTTCATATTACCTGCAACGTTATGGCTGACAGCCATGCATTTCAAACGTGGCACAGAATTATAGCACTAATCTGCTTCTTCTTAAAATAATCCAACCATTTTCAACTTTAGGAAGGCTACGGTTCAGCACTGTCGACGGCCGCAACCCGCAGAATACCAGCCAGTTTGACAGGCTGTACTTCTACGGCAGCCGCAGCTTTTCCATATTCGGGGCCGACGATTTATCGCTGGTGTACGACAGCGGAGGCGAGATCGCGCGGCGGCATGCGGAGGCGTACCCGGACGTGTTCAACGCTGACTACATTAGTGACGATCCGTCTAGCGAGTCGCCAACAGACACATTCGACACGCGGTCCGATAACAAGGTTAGCTCTCTCAGCGTGTTCGATTACTCAGCCGCGCTTACTCGTGCCTCTGAATCTATGGAACGCCAAAGAGGCATTTAATGTGATCATCGAATCGGTGATGTACTTTCACGATCGGTGATGGACTTTTGTAATCGAGTGATGGTCTTTTGTTCGCGATCGGTGATCAACCTTTGCGAGCGGTGATGAATTTTGCGATCGGTGATCAACTTTTGCGAGCGGTGATAAAATTTTGCGATCGGTGATGAACTTTTGCGATCGGTGATGAACTTTTGTAATCGAGTGATGGTCTTTTGTTCGCGATCGGTGATCAACCTTTGCGAGCGGTGATGAATTTTGCGATCGGTGATCAACTTTTGCGAGCGGTGATAAACTTCTGCGAGCGGTGATGAACTTCTGCGAGCGGTGATGAACTTCTGCGATCGGTGATCAAATTTTGCGATCGCCGATGCACTTTTGCAACTTTTCCACGTGGTCGCTGATGGGTGTAATCGGTGATGGACTTTTGCGCGTAACTCGTTGATGGGCGTAACATACAAGTGTTGCATATTCACGATCGGTGTTGGACTTTCGCCATCGGTGATCAACTTTTGCGATCGGTGATGGAATTTTGCGCGTGGTGATGACATTTTGCGAGGGGTGAATAAATTTATCCCGCGATCGTTGATGGGGCGCGTGATCGGTAATCAACTTTTGCTACCAGGGGCCAATTTCACGGAGCTGCTAAGCACAAAAATTTGCTTAGCACAAAAACGTCTTGCTTATTAAAAACAAATTATCAGCCAAAATTCTACGTGTTTTTTATGCTAAGCAAAAAAACCAGCTGATTATCAATCAAAAACAATAAAGATCACGTAGAAATTTGGTCTGTAACCTTGTTTTGACCATGCTAAGCAAATTTTTGTTTAGTTTTTAATTTGACATGGTCCGAACATTGACAAAAAATAAATAAAAAAACATAAAGACCAGTGCAAACGATCACAAGGCTGTAGCAAAAGATTTTGTTTTCATTTTAAACTTCTCACTATAACTTTTTCTAACTTTACTTAACATTTTTTCTAGATACAGGGTATAGGCTTTAATTATAATCATGGGTTAACAAAGCACAAGGAACAATATTGCAATTAAAACAAAACACATGACGTACATGTACATGAAATGCAAACAACACGGACATGCCAAAGTAGTGCCAGTATACTGCCATACAGCTTCCTCGAATAAACAAGCCACAACTTTGATTGTATTAGAAGTGTAACCGGTAAAATATTTCAGTGTCGTTTTTTAGCAATCTTTAATCTATTTAAAATTTAAGTGATAAACTGTAGGTTAGTGTTTTTGAACATTTCACAATTTCCTGTCGCCAGGATAGCTTTTTAACATATTTTAGATCAATTAAAGTATAAATTGACATTTTCTTTATGTTTATGTACATTATACATGTACATGCATACATGTACATGTACATTGTACAACCTAGTACTGGAGCCACTGTGAGAAAATTCTTCTCTTACCCCTCACAGGGTCAACCACATTCCAATCCTCTGCTAAAGTAATCACCATTATACTCACTGCCCCCAACTCATTATTATTCATTAGGTTTTATAGTTACTCTTGTTTATGGCCTCTTATAATCCCTTGATAGTTGCCCAGGAATGTGAGGCACATGTCACATGTCTTTAATTTTCATAAATGGATGGATTTTGGAATTTAGTATGTTCATGGAGGAATATATAATAAGAAGGAACTTCCTCCATGGTATGTTAAAGCAAAATGTTACACCAACGTGTTTTAGGTTCGTAGATGCTATAATTTTTTTTTTAAAAATCAGTCTGGTCGCTTGACTCAACTTAAGAAGAAACATAGCAATTTATTTATAGACGTTGGAAAATTGTAAGGGCATATAATCAGTCTAGCTGGCTTGTACCACTTCACAGGTGTGTAATCAATTGCAAAGAAAATGCGGATAACGGCCATAATGTTTAGGAGCAGTAGGCCTATTTTGGAAAAGCCAGTATTATTTTTAAACGCAGGTTTTCGGAAACATATACAACACCCACCCCCTCCTACTACTTTACAATGTACTTGAAAATATCATCACGACAAGAGGGAGCCATGATTTGACAGGATGTTTCAGGCTGTCAAAAGTGAAAACAATTATTAGGCTTACGACAGAAAACCACGACAAGCTAAATAAATGTTGGTACTAATCATACAAAGTAATTTATAACAACAAGTTAGACGCATATATTTGTATTTACAAGTCGGTTAATGGAAAGAGTTAACATTAGAAATAGCAATCAGGGGGTCTGTCATCGATTCCAAATATGATACGACCATGAAATCCACCAATACTCGAAAAGTCCATCACCGATCGCAAAAGTTCATCACCGATTGCAAAAGTTCATCACCGATTGCAAAAGTCCATCAACGATCGCAAAAGTTCATCACCGATCGCAAAAGTCCATCACTGACCGCAAAAGTTCATCACCGATCGCAAAAGTTCATCACCGATCGCAAAATTGTATCACCGCTCGCAAAAGTTGATCACCGATCGCAAAATTCATCACCGCTCGCAAAGGTTGATCACCGATCGCGAACAAAAGTCCATCACCGATCGTGAAAGTACATCACCTATTCGATGATCACATTAAATGCCTCTTTGGCGTTCCATATGAATCGGGTGAACGAGTGACGTCCGTACGTTAATATACGCAGCGCATGCAAGAGTGATAACATCTACAGTATTTTCCTTCCTTGAAAACTTCCGAAATGGATTCATGTCGCCGCATCGTCCAGACTAATTTTGAAAAAAAATACCTTTTTGAATTTTCCAGCGCAGTGGCGCCTCGCCTGACAGCCATGTATAACCTAAGTTATAGGATACTATAACCGAAAGCCACTAAAAACTAACCAGTGCAGCGCCGCGGTTCTATCTTGTATTTTTTAAGGCACTTATAGGTACCTAAGCCGGCTTTCCGCCCTTCAACTTTGTTATATGTGACACGATCAAGCGGAATGAGTTGGATGTTGGTCCCGGTCCAAAAATGAGTTTTCATGTAGTTTTAAAGAGGGCATCTGTACGTTTAAAAAAATGAAAACCCTATGTTGTTGATACGATGTTTTGTTGTCGAGTTATGAAAATTTGTTTAAATACCAACGAATAGAACACAGTTATGATTAAAACATTTTTGGGATTCCCCGACATCCGACTCATTCCGCTTGATCGTTTCATTATGGATAAAATACCCCATAAGAAAAATTCGTTAACGATTAACGATAGTCGAAGAACATTAACGATAGTCGGAACCACAGATCTTTCGACTCATACCCTTCTCTGTGCCAACTATGCTATTGGCGAGTTAGTTGAGGAAGCCGTTCTTTATAATTCTTTATAGTTCTTTAATGTATAATTATGAGTTGCCATTGCTCTTTCTCCTGAATATACATTAAGGCACCACCCAGCTCCTGAATAAAATATCGCGAACCGCTACACCGGTTTAGTATTCAGTGTCTTCCTACTTAACCAGCTCGGCGGGTCGGTTACTCGATTGCGCGGCAGGCCCGGGTAAGCGCGAGAAGTCACGTGACCGTCAAGTCGAACGGTGTCGCGCTTACCCGAGTAATCGCTGGGAAGTAATCGAGAGCGGTAAATACGTCCAAGGGGTCGGATGTCCGTACCACGTACCCCCCCCCCCCCCCCCCCGTTACCAGGTTCAACAATTTGAATTTTAGAATTGCACACAAACAATTATATATATGTTGAACAAGTGCCTCCCCAGGTTCCGAGTACAAATTCAACCCGCTACGCCGCTGCGTACCACGTACCCGTCGGCTTAGATCGTGCATGGAGGCAGGAAAGGACTGAAGGCCGGTTCGGTGGTCTTACTTTTAATTACGCGAAAGCGAATGTGAAGCGAATTTCATGACGTAAACAATTGAAGTTTTATGGTACGCCCGCGCTGCAGTGAGCATTAGCAGTGCAGAAATACAGCGACTTCACGCGGCCACTATTTATGCAAATCAACTGAAGACGACCAAACGCCTTGTTTGTACCATACACAAAATATAATGTTTTTTATTATTTTGCACTAGATTTCTAGTGCACGACCTCGTTTGCGAATACAGATAAGTATAGGCGGGACTAAGATGTGGAGAGTCAATCACACCTTGGTTAATCCCGACGTCATCAAATTATACACGCTTAAAACTAAAGTGTTGAATCGACCTTACATGCAAACTGATGAATTCAACACTCAATGTGTTGAATTTATCAGTTTAATGGTTGAAATCCCACCTTCTAAAGCGTAGTCATTAATTGCACACTGATAAAGTTTATTCAACACTTTAGTTTTAAACTTGTACGTATAGTCCAGGCAAAATACTTAATTTTGTTTTGTTGACTTCACACAAATTGCAACAACAAATTGTTCACCACGGTGCACTTCTGTAAGGTCCCTAGAATGACATACTAAACATCTCTGAAAATCCAAATCCGTTAATTCCTGCCGTGTAATATGACTGTTTATTCCCATATTTGGGTATATATTTTATTTTTATTTTTTGACAATTTTATTTTGGTGATTCTACTTAAACATTCTTACTTGAATAATTATAAAAATATAGTAATGGGTTTAGGGTACTAGGATGTAAACATTTGACTGCTAGGCCGTTTTTCAAACCCCAGATTTGTCTGGCTTCTTTGCCTTCGTTCATGCAGTTTGGCAATAGTTATAAAGCCAAAACAGAGCCTTAGCTGGCTCCTTTCTCTTCCTCCACGGCGAACCACAACAGAATCACGGGGTACCACCCACAAAATGGTGTTGAGCTCCGTTTGGAAATCGAGTTTATGAATTTACTTCACCAAATGTCGTGAAAAGAAAAGAAAAGAAAGTGTCATGTTTTGCCTACTTGTCTTATTGTTTATTTGTCGGTAAAATCTCACTCGCATAACATAATCAGAGGAGTGTCTGTTTTAGGTGGAAATACTAGTATAAACCCTGAAAGTGAAATGTCTTGTTCTGGATCCAGAGTATTCTAAAAATCATGTTTTCATTTGCGTACTGAATGGTTACCATTGACACAAACCACTCTAATTGCGACTACAGTAACCAGCTAGGATATCATTTTCACCAGAGTGAATTTTGTTTTTAAATCACCTTGGGCAACAATGAGTAAGGTATACCTTGTTTATTTTTTTAACAAATACGCGTACGTTGATAATAGCAAAAACCAATATTATGCTTTTGAATAAAAGACTATTGTTGCTTTCAATAATTTTGTCAACGTCAACATGCTTTTTTTATTTATTTTTATTTCCTTGAACTTGTTTAAGTCTCCCATTACATGCACGTTTAGGCAACCCTTCGCCTACTTTTAGCCCAATTTACGGACACTTCATTTTACCCGTTTTTGTTTGCTGGGCTAAATATCACAGTGTTTTCGTTGTTTTAGTAACTGTGCCAGTAAGCAACTTGGTGAAGAAGCTCATCACTACTGAGGTTTGGCAAGACCACTTGATAATATCTGGAGACAAGCTAAATTGTTATGTTCTTATAATAATTTAGTTACTTATAAGCTTTATGTTATTGAAGTAAGGATGTGTAAGTAGAATCACCAAAATAAACTTTAAAACAATATATAATAATAATGTTATAACAGGTATTTTAAATAGGCAGGTATTTCAAATAATCGATACCTCAAATTGCTCCACCCTGAGACAGGGTCATCATGCAGATTTTTGGAGTATGATCTCCTGATGTAGACAAACATATAGAAACGTTGTATATCTAACAAAACAAGGCTAACCTCTCCGGTTACCCGACTATCACTACCAGGCTCTACAAGAACATTACGATCAACATGTCGTCTTTCATTTTCTTGTTTTAATTGTTGGTGGGTTGACCATTGACTTTTTGAGATTTTCTCACCCAAACACCAAAGCCAAACACCCCTAAAACAAAATGATGTTTCCCCAAATTGAAATGTTGCCATTTTGAAAACAAATCTGTCCACAAGACACAGGGCTAAATAGCGCCACTTTCGAACCCAATTTCATCCAAAATACTCACAATTGGAAGCTGTCCTTACCAGGGGTTCAGAACGACATTTCTTTAATTACCGAACTCCATGGCCCTTAGAGCCGTAGAATAATTTGAGTGTATATAACTTGTATTCATGAGCTCGGCGGGTGGACGTTTGGTCTATTTACAGGGGTGTACCTTTCATTGCAAACTTCCGGTATCTTTTCGCGAAAGGGTCTGTGGCCGTGGGCGCAAGTACCAAATTGTTGTATTTGTATTTTCTTCATAATTATGAAAAAAACATACAAATACAACATTTAAGGCAACAGACTAGACAAGATCACCTGAATAACTAAATACAAACGTTCTGTAAATAGATGTGTTGTCTTATTGTAAAAGACTAGCAGGATGCCGCGCTTCGCGCGGCACCTGCTAGCTGGGTGAAATCGTAACTTATAGATACACCTTGTTGACGTCTTAAAAACACAATGGATTGTATGACAAACAAATCGCGAAACTTAGCGAGTAGAGTACCAGCTAGAAATTATTTCGAGCTCACGAACAGATATTCTTGGAGCGCACGAAGTCATTTCGTGGCCACGAAAACATTTCGAGCTCACGAAAAAAGTTATTTTGAGTGCACGAAATAAAATACTCAAATTATTTCGTAACGGTGATTTGTATTCGTCATATGTCCCTTTAGGGTCTCCGTAGAATACCATCGACTCTGAATAACAAACAATCTTTGTAAAAATACTTCCCGACTTCCGAACTAATAATACTCAATAGGCAGTCCATCTTCGCTTGCATGCTGCCTGTGTCTCGTGATTTGTTAACAGGAATCGTACGGGAAACAATACGAACCACTTCGGGATTTCTGAGTTTACATCATCATGAAAATCCTGATTAAAAAAACCCAACAAGCCCGCCATCTGACAGTGCGCCCTCAACTGACGTAATGCAGTCACGTTTCTAAATTACATATTCATATCCACCATCGCCATACAATTTCGCGACATTTTTGCACGATCAAAGTTGAAATTGAGGCAATAGCGATATGTTTCGGAGTGTTTGGAGACAGATAATGTTGTAATATTTAAGTATCGGCAATGTGAAGCAAAGAAATTAGCCCAAAAGGCAACACGAAAGGAATAAATCATTTTTTAACGTTCCCAAGCTGTGACTAAAACGTGGTCGACGCGCACGAATTCGAACCCGAAAACGAAGCCGGCGCTCAACTGGTACTATGTTTCCACCGCAATAACCAAGGGAGTATAAAGCGGGGCACCAGCTCAAATAACACGGGACGCGCCGCCCAATCGCGAACAACGAACTCGGCAACAACTCGGCCACCGCGCGAGCAAGGCGGATACAATTAATTTGCGAAGGCTTCGCGTAACGCAGTAGCTGCCGCTTAATCGCGAACAGCCAACAATTCGGCAACCGAGTTACGGTATACGATTTCGGGAAAGCTTCGGCCCGAACTCCAGCAAGGACAATGCAAAAATAACGCAATAGTTTACGCAAAAAGGCCCATACACATCAACAGGCAATCGAAAAGCGACTGCACGTTTATCAGTAACGTCCGTTTCTCCCAAATCTCACCACGGACGAATACGATTTAAAAAAAAATCTTATTCCCCGGGTAGTAACCCTAAATTAGCCATATATTGAGCCAATCTGTGAAAAAATTTAAAAGAAGCTAATTTCAACTGATTTTGGTGGGTATGGGTATGGACAACTACCAAAAAAAAGGAAGGAGGGATAGGGGTTGGGGAACTTTTTTTATTAGGGGTCAGAGGTCATTGACCCCTGCCTAAATCACTAAAAATTATATTTCAGCAACAAAATATGGTAAATAGATGATCTTGGTGTCAAAATGGACAGAATTACAAAAGAAGATGACATCAAATAATTATTGACCTTTGGGACCAAATCCTGACCTCCGAAAATGAGGTCAAAGGTCAAAAAAATATTTATTTTATTACTAAAATGTCATATTTATAACAGGAAAATTATCATTAAATAAAAATGAGCACAAACAAATCGAAGAGACTAATTTTAACTTACGTGGCGGGTATGGGAGTTATTATTTATTCTAGGAGCAGAGGTCAAAGGTCATTGACCCTGGACTAAAACACTATAAATTGTATCTCGGCAACAACATATGTACTTGTATGATCTTGGTGTCAAAATGGTCATAATTACACTGGAAGTAGAAAAATGTAAATTCTTGTGATATAAACGTAGGATACAAATTGACCGCCACATATGACCTTAAAGGTCAAAGGTCATTATTCGAAGCCCCATATTGAATACACAAAGCACCACCCTAGAGATATACGTATAACATAAAACAACATGAATTATGTCTTTGTTTAAGAAGTGATTACTCATAACACCTAGTTAGCCTTCATGTACCCTGACTAGTTACCCCAGTGAAATGAGATGTCCCAAAAGTTTCCTATTAATAAGAAGAGGAGTTTGGTGCATCTTGCAGAGAGTCTTGTATACAGCAGAGAGATTCAGCACACCCTAAATCGCTATTTGGCGGCTTAATCAAGGGCGAAGTGACTGGAACAACCGTATATGTACCCATTTAAAAGACTTTGAGGAGAGGGTTGAATTATTCAAGGACCAACTTAAAAAGCGCGGATACACAAACGAAGACCTAGCCCTTCCTCAAAGGGGCGAGCCTTCCGCGGACTCTAAGCGTGAAAAAAAAGGCACTGGCACTGGATTAGTGAAAACGAATACCTAAATACATGTAGGCTATTTGATACCCAACCATTGGCATACAAACGGCACAAAAACATAAAATATGAACTTGTTCGATCTAGGACTAAAGCATAATCCAACCAAGAAGAAAACTACCTGGATGAGGAGAATGTGCAAATCCTATTGGAACTATTGGAAGAACAAAACAATGATCAAAGAAATGGCTCTCAAGACTAAAACAAAATAAATAAGTCAAGATGCCTTCCTTTCGATCAATACCCCCCAAAAGCCGGTATTTGTCCTTGCAATCTGTCATATAAACCGACACACAAATAAAAACAAGGAAAAAGAAAAGTAAACTGAAAGAAAGGTGACTGATAAAGTGCATAATATAGCTCAAAAAATATGCCCTGCTCCCCTTCCAAAAAAGGAGAGAAAAAGGGGACGGCATATTATTACCGGTAATAATCAATCACTGAGTGAACTAAAAACAAAGGACCACTGTTGCAATACACAAACCACCAAAAAAAAAAAAAAAAAAAAGAGTTAAGAATTACGCTCCGGAGAGGCCAGTCAAACAACCACCATCTGGCATACCGGGCATACCCACTAGATAACGTACAATTACAGATTTAACTCTGCCAGTCACAAATACAATCCATATGATACTTGTCAGCAGAACCGCGTCTAAAGAAAATAACGAAAAACACGGAGGGGTTCTCTTAAAACTTGTACACGTAACCCCCCCCCCCCCCCCCCTCCTCTTACTGACTGCAATCTCGCAGAAAAAATGTGGCCAGAACTGACTTTCCAGAAGCGTATATCACTAAGAAAAAAACTTACATTAAGAATTACGCTCTGGGCAATATAGTTACGCAACCACACTGCTGGCATACCAGCAAATCATAAATATACAGATTTATCTCTGCAGACCAGCAACAAACAATCCTATGATACTTCACGCAGCAGAACTGTTGCAGCATCTCCAAAACAATAATGAAAACGATGAGAAATAGTTCTGACTTGTGACAACTTCCATAAACACCCTCCCCTTCCCATAGTAGAATGAGTTCTGATTCACTGCAGCTAACTCTGGGATTGATCAAACAAACAACAACAAATAAACTGATCATTCCTTGAAGTATGCCTGCATAAACCGGTTTCCCTTTGCTATTTTTTGGCAAAAGCACTTCATCTTTAACTAAAAAACCTAATAGTCTCACAGAAAAAGAAAACAATTCCACATATTAACCCAGCGTTAGACGTCCTTCAATTTAATGTACTTCCCATGTGACCGAGAATCGTTTTAATAATAAAAAAACGTAGGCTGAATGTATGATTACGCTCCTTCCCAAAAAACACCAAACATGATTATAAATGCACATATACTTTACATACACAAACTATTTGACACTAATGAACTTTAATCCCCCCCGCCCAATTGCTCATTTTGACCTTTAACCTCGTATTTTGGTGGTGAAGAATCCATTTCATATTGTGTTTGTCTCCTAGTATAATTCTGTGCATTTGGACACCAAGATCATCTAGGCCTATGAAAAACATACTGCTGCTGAGATACAATTTATAATGTTTTAGTGCAGGGTCAAAGACCTTTGACCCTCAGAAAGGGAATTTCCCCCTCCTTCTTTGCTCTTGGAATAAATAATAACCCCCATACCCGCCACAATAAGTTGAAATTAGCCTCTTAGATTAGTTTTTGTTCATGGTAATTCTTCCAAATAGGCACTTTGGGAGACAAATTAGCGATAGTTTTGATTCACTTGGGAGACAGTGGCACTTAGGGAGACATTTCAGTGTCTCCCTAAGTGTCTAGCTACCCCACAAAACGATATTTGGGAGTTATTTTTGCTCGGAGAAGACAGATTTGGGTCTAAATAGCATAAATATGAAATTTCGTGGAAAAAGCTCCAGGTAAAAACGGGTTAGGTTACAATAAAGATTGTGCACGACTCTATGGGATTGTCTCCCAAAGTGCCCATTTGGAGGTAATATAATTTTCCTGTTATTTTACTAATATAACATTTTAGTAATACGTCTATTTCTGACCTTTGACCTCTTTTCTAAGGGTCTGTAGTTATTCTATGTCATCTTCTTTCATAATCCTGTGCATTTTGACACCAAGATTATCTATATACCATATTTTGTTGCTATAAATATGACATTTTAGTAATAAAATTGTTTTGTGACCTTTGACCTCATTTTCGGAGGTCAGGATTTGGTCCCAAGGGTCAATAATTATTTGATGTCATCTTCTATTGTAATTCTGTGCATTTTGACACCAAGATCATCTATATACCATATTTTGTTGCTGAAATATAATTTTTAGGGATTTGGGCAGGGGTCAATGACCTTTGACCTCTAATAAAAAAAGTTCCCCAACCCCTATCCCTCCTTCCTTTTTTTTGGTAGTTGTCCATACCCATACCTACCCAAATCAGTTGAAATTAGCTTCTTTTAAATTTTTTCACAGATGAACCTTAAGTTAGGGATACTAGGGGGATTCTTCGTCGCGAACGATCCGGCACCCCGCCGCACCGACGCCGGCGGCACACACGCGCGGCGACAGGTCGCCCGACCAAAAGCGCCGCGGCCCTGTGTTCCAAGATGGCGGCGCCCAGTGAAAAGATGGCGCATTTAACATCTTTTATAGTATAGATTACCCCATTGCTGTTGTAGGTCACCATGACCCGTTTATAGCCTTCTCTGTATTTGGAAATGTCTCAAAACTAAGCTTTTAA